>JAHHFK020003687.1:0-44394 GCA_024533555.2 Aedes koreicus
AAAAATGAGTTGGGGTTTCCTTTGTCACGATTTAACTCGCGAGCGGGAAAGACCGTTTGGCAAGATTTTTGCTTTGTTGTATTCGTCTTGGATACCGCTGTGTTTACGCAGAGCAAAAGTCGGAAAAATCCACTGTAACAGTTACAAAACTGTGAAAATCACAAATTGCTGGTGAGTTGTGAAGAAATCTAACACGATCTCACCGAAATGGATCTAGAGTGCGGTGCTACAGTTTTTTGACATATGGTGGCTGAGGATCAATTAGCAAATGAAGTTATTTTCAACTGTTTTCGTTGAATTCAGGTGACGATCTTTGTGGACAGATTGCCACAGAATTGCAGGAAATGGTAAGTTTAAATTATAGAATTAACATTAAACACAATCAATAAGGTGATGTATTTTTCAGTTGTCCGCATTTTATCTTGGTTGTGATTGAATACATCAGAGTCGCCAAAATCGGTTAGTAAGGCATAGCTAAAATATACTCCTTTCTAAAATTATTCATCAACTGTGCTTCAATGTTAATTTTTATTATTCGAATTAAGAACGACATGCCAAAAGTGAAAGATAAACGGCGCGACGTAGCGTAAAAGCAACGACCAACCAACAACGAGAGAATCAAAAAATGGCCCACGCAAGGACGCACAACGGCCAGCTTCAAATTCATTCATGTGTTGTTAATTTTAACGAGGAGGTGCGAAGGGGGAGCGAAGATGGGGAGGGAGGGGGGGAAACTCAATTTTGAGTCGTTTTTGACACACTTTCGTCATTAGTGGAGTCACTCAAATTTGAGGAAATGTAACTGGTATTGACAAGCCGACAATTCAAAAACATCGACTCAAGTCAGATGGATGTTTCGATTTGTCGATTTGTCAATCCCAGTTACATTTACTCAAATTTGAGTGACTCCACTTTGACGGAAAGTGAGTCAAGAACTGACTCCAAAACTGAGTTTAATGACTGGTGCATAAGTACGTGAGGTAGAGTTGAGAAAAGAAGAAAATGTGGATTGAGGGGTTTTGTGGTTGGTGAGGTGGTGGCGTTTGTGGCTGGTTGCCGGGAGCGTGGGACGTGAGAAGGACCGTTGGGGAAATTTGGGGGGGGGGCATGCTTTTGATCGTTGGATTCGGCGATGAGATTAGCCGCTGGGGTTGGACGATTATTGTTGTGTAATGGGGTTAGTTGAGGAATCAAACGGATTGTGTTGTGCAAGTGGTAAGGTCAAATTACCAGCACTGAATCCACCACCAGAGCCCTTGCACACACTGGCGTCTGGAACAGATAATGTACCCAAGTAGCACGCAAAACATCTTTAATATTGAATACTATGTTTTCATGTTTCATTTTAGTAAATCTGCAGTAACAAAAAGCATATTTTGTTACAGCAGAGTGTATTTCACGTATACGATGTACTAGATATTTCATTGGCGTTGCTGAAATGGTTTGCCAAGACGATTCAAAATAAACATTGGAGTTAGTCGAGACCTGTTTGTCTTTGTAAACTTGCAGCTAAGTAAACTTTATCATGACGTTGCATACTTTATATTTTCCAGTGTATGTGATGTTTATTATGGAGTAATTTTGACCTCCAGTGCAACATAACAAATAAGGTACACTCTTGTTTCAATGAAGCTTTCTGATACTTAAGGTTTTCAAAATGCGTTTTTGAGCCACATGCGCAACGTAATGAGAACGCAACATAATGTCAACAAATAAAGACTGGACTCGGAACAAATGAGACACACAAAAATGATCACCAAAAAATCATTTTAAATCGGATACTTCTCAAATTTTCAGTGATGAAATAACTATATATTAGCTATGTTTTGGCATATTTTATTTATTGAATTTCCTCCCCCAAGCTGAATGCTCGTACATTTCTCTTAACACTGCTCATGAGATCTTGGGCGAGGCTTTGTCCATCTTCCTTACACAATTTCTCCAAGTTTTTCTTCAAAGCTTCATCGGTTTTGAATGTTTTTCCGCTTTTCTTCAACTTCTTCTTCATTATCGCCCAAAACTTTTCGATCGGACGAAGTTCTGGTGTATTTGGCGGGTTCGCCTCCTTCGGGACCACATTAACGCCCTTCGCTTCGTACCAATCCATTACAGGCTTGGCGTAATGGCACGAAGCGAGATCCGGCCAGAACAGCGTGGGACCACGGTGAGAGCGGAGGAAGGGCAACAAGCGCTTCTGCAAGCATTCCTCTCGATAAATCTGCCCGTTTGTGGTGCCGGTTGTAACAAACGGCTTGCTGTACCGTCCGCACACGCAGATCGCCTGCCACAACAGGTACTTCTTCACGAATTTGTCCATCTTTCTCTTCCGGAACTTTTGCGGGACGTACTGACAAAAACTCGAGGCTGGGGATTTGTTTGGTGTCCGCCTTGATATATGTCTCGTCGTCCATGACGAGACAGCCTGGCTTGACCAGCCACTCACGGTACAGCTTCCGCGCACGCAATTTGGACACCGTGTTTTGCTTGTCAGTCCGGTTTGGCGCCTTCCTGACCTTAAAAACACGTAGCCCAGCCCGCTTCATGGTCTGCTGGACGAACCATTTCGACGAATTGACCTTTTTGGCCACGTCTCGGGTGGAAAGGTTCGGGTTATTCTTAAAGTACTGCCTTATCTTCCGCGCCCTCTCTGGGTATTCCGTTTTCGGTTTTCGGCCGCTTCCAGCGCGCCGCTCGATGGTCTTCGTCTCATGGAACATCTTCACAACGCGGGACACGGTGGAATGGTGGATTCCAAGCCTTTTGCCGATCCATCTGTGCGACTGACCAGGATTATCGATCACCGCGCCCAAGATTTGCTAGCGTAGCTCTTCTTGTTTCGAATGCATCTTGAAAACTACTTGACAAATCGCAATAAAATTTTGCACACATAAACATAATACTTTGAACTAGTATTAACCAAAATTTCATTAATTTTTACCCATGCGATAAAAAGTTACATCCAAAACAAAGTGTCACATTTTTCCGAGTCCAATCTTTAATGTTACGTTCTTGCAACGTTCAATTGCACATTACCACAATAGTGATGACAATTGAAATATATCTAAATGAAATGTAATACGACACTCTTTTATAACGAGAAGGGGGGGCGGCTCTGGTGGGAAAGAGTTGGGTGGGGTCCCGTGTGGGGTGGTCCGCAGGTCGCATTCTACTTGATCGATCCACCTTGCTCGTTGCGCGCCTCTTCTTCTTGTACCGGTCGGTTCGTTTTCGAGAACCATTTTCACAGGGCTGTCGTCCGACATTCTTACGAAATGCCCAGCCCATCGTAGTCGACCGATTTTTGCAATGTGTACGATGGGAGGTTCTCCCATACCGACCACATGTGTTTTGATATAGTAAGGGGATGTAATGTTAGTCTAGCTCCTTCATTCGGCCTTTGTACCAAATATGGCATTAATTCAGCGAAAATCAACAAAATTATGTTGCTATCAAGATGGCGGATTTAATTCCAAGCAATTAAGACATCTACTTACTGTTGTTCATTTCTGTGTATTTTCTGATTTTCTTAACTTTTAAGACAACATGATTTCACTGGTTAAGCTGAACAGATTATCTCTATGATTTTAGAATGATCAAAATTTGGCTAACTTGAACCACATTGTTGTTTTACTTGTAATGCCAGTCAACCCTCATCTTTTCAGTACGTTATGTATATCCTCTGAACAAATAAGCAGCTATTTGTTTGATTTAACATTAAATTTATTTATATTTGATTATGTGGAGTTCACTAGTTTTTAATTCTGAATAAATCAGGTATACGTTAAGAAAGAAAACTCACTATCAAACTACTACTGTCGCTATTGTTCAGATATCTGTAATTTAAAGTTGTCTATATAGATAAATATCAACGAAGAACTTCAAGTGTTGAGAATGGATTCATCATTATTTTAGCCGGTTGTGTATTTGGTTTGTTCAAAAACGCCATATGCCAACATTTTACAATTCAAAATGAGATTACAAAATTTCACTCATTCCTCCACAGTTTGAACCCAACATGAACCAGTAACGATTTATAATTCTTCGAATGAATCAGAAATCTGATTTTTCCAAATGTAAACACAATTTTACACAAATTTTTCTTTTTCAAGCTCTGAAGCAATGCTCTATTCTCGAGGATTTATTCTAGGGCGTTTCTATTTCTCGAAGTAGAACAGAAGATTAATCCATAAATCTGAAAGCGTTTAAAAATAAACTTATTCCAACACGATTTTTAGATCATTTTACTTCTTAATATTTTTATCACAAATGTTTGGTTGATAACGATGTCCATAAAAAAAAGTTATCCTTGCATTCATTTAAACATCAGTATCATTTCACTTTTTTGCAACGTGATTTGCAATATTTGAAAGTCTTACAAAATGCTATTACAACTCTGTAGAAACAACGTCACGTTGCAAATAGGCCCTTGCGCTTTTTTCGCTGATGTTGTGTATGATTTTGCGGTACATAGCCAAATAAAACTATCCCTAATTTGTTTCAAGAGAGATTTTTCTGCTCTATTGAAACAAGTTGTGCTACTTGGGACCCCCACACTTCGCTATTGTCAAAATGACAACATTGCCCAGGCTACGCCAACCAGCGTCTCCATTTTTCAGCTGGCAGTCTTTTGTGATCATATGACTCGTAGAGGCGTGAGGTAGGAACTTGTGAGGACCAAAGGTCGGTTGCACCCTCCTTCGAATTTGTCAACTCACCATTTGAAGCCCATGTCTCCAATTAAGTCATACTTTGAATAATCCCACCACCGGCTTGATCTGCTATTTGAACTGGTGCTGTGGAACAAGGCAAAGGGAAGAGACAAATGAGCTCAGCCCGTTGCAGTCCAACTCAAGCTTCAAGCTGAGAATTGATGTTTAGCAAATTACCAATCTAAAAATATCGTTATCACACCTGATCATTGGCCTTCAGTAAAGCCGTCCGTATCATGTATCACATATCAAATATTCCTGGAACCTTCATAGTCGTGAAATAGGGCTCGCCGTTGTTCCACCTTCTATTGCCAGTAGCGGAATGTCCATTGTTTTTTTTTTTCCAAACAAATTGGAAGTCAAACTTTTTGAAGCCCTGGCAATCGATGATATCGATTAAGATTTATTTTAAGCTCTATTGAGTTACTCGCGAGTAACTCGGTGCATCAAAGCAACTCAGAGTAGAGCTGTCTCACCCCTAGGTCTGTACAGAATATTGATGAAGTTGCCTTAAAATTAGTACACAAAAGCCATTGGTCTCATAAATTGTACTCATAAAAAACTATTTGTGATACGATTTTTCAACAACTGAACAAACTTCTTGAATCACCACTGCAGTCTCAAAATGTTTTTATTTTTTTAATTACCGGCTGGTGGCTCAAGGATGAACAGGAAAATTCAACTCACAGGCTAAACGGTACTACTGAACAGGATGCTCTCAGCAATCCGCAAAACCACTCAATAAAGAGCTGAAACTGTTTGCTTCTTTGACTTCCTTTTCCATTTCTCCCCATGGCTTCGGCTGTCGAAACAAAGCAAGCGATGTTTACTTGGATCTCAATTAATAAAAGCCATTCCCGAACGAAGGCAAAAACGAAGACGTACGCCCGCCCTCACTGTCAGAGTAACCACACGATTTGCCCGGATCCCAATTCCGGTAACTGGAGTAAGCACAGCAAAGCGAACAGAAAGACTTCAATAAAAATCACGAATCTTATTACGGAGCTTATGCGAAAGATATACAATTTATTTTCGCAATTGTAAATTTTCTTTCTACTCAGTGGTGAAATTCAACTGTCATTGGGATAAACCATGTGCGATTATGGCAAGCGGGATTGTTATCTTTATTGTGACCCAGTGTTGTAGCGAGGAGATTCTAATAAATTTTCTTTTCAACAACTGTTCCCGAACGCTGCCAATTCCAAAAAAGGCGGAGTCCAAGTAGGCCAAGTGGGAATAGCTTTTCGTCACAGTTGGCTCCGAACAAGAAGTCCAAAAAAAAACAACAGCACTGCTATAAATTCGTTAGCAGACATCATATTTTCGCTCCATTCGGTTGCAAACTCTTATTTTCTTTTTTTTCTGGCGGGCGTTTTCCTCGACTAGCCTGTTTGTTGCTGGTGGTTTTTATTTCTTTTATCTGGTGCAGTACGAAAAGCGTCTTATTCGGCGGATTTTTCACTCCTCCTCGCAATTGAAACCGAGCAGTTGAAGGTTGTTTATGTGTGCACTAAGGCATCCTCACTCTCCCATTGCTCCAGCAGAAACTGCAAACACCAGAGGCCACTTGTTTATTCGATCGTTCTGCACAATTTTATCATGAATTTAATGCGTTTCTTATGAGGTTCGGCTTTTATCGTCTTGAAGAATTTTTACAGGATGGTCACCACTGCCGCGCACTCACAAACATTCAGACAGTGTAACGGGCAATAACAGATATGTATAAAGCGATAGTCGAATTGTTATTGCGGAATGGGGGGGGGGGGGGGGACAAATAAACAATCGATTGGATGCTGGCTGCATCAACCAGTCTGGGCCGCGGTGGACATGTAGCGCGGGAAAATGTGATGGTTATTGATCGATGCGGGTTTTCCATAGGATTTAAAGCTCGATTCACACTATATCTGGACACAATAAATCAGTTCTAACTCGGGATTGTGTTGATGAAAAAAAAGCAGTTGATCGGTTAAAACAGGGTTTTTTTAGTTCCGTTTTGGCTTTTTTGAAATGACGAACTTTTCTTGAAAAACCTCGTTTTATGTTTTGTACACTTTTTTCGTCTATTTAAACGGCCATTTTATTCCATCCATATCTCTGACGCCTCCTAGTCTTTTTCAGTTTCCACTCAATAATCGCCCGAAATTTATCCATTACGCGAAATTGAAGGCAATTTAGTGTAATTTTTTTATGAAACCGCTACGAAATTGCGTGTGACTGTATTTAATACCAAGAATAAAAGGCGCTTATTTGGTTATCTTCGGTTATGAGTTGTTAGTATTTGTTCTTATAATTTGATTGCATATAATAAACTTCATATATATGCAGTAATAAGCCAGCAATCAACAAAATTCTGAGTAACATAAATTTATGTTGCAATTTTTTTTAAACCATCGGCTGGTGGCAGCTAAAATGGTTTGACGCCTGTAGAAGCAGTACAAGCAGAACAGGTTGACACTAAATATTGGCCAACGTGCTTTTGCACATTTGTTTGAGGATTTGTTAAGCGACACAAATGTCTAAATCTATAGTTCGGATGCAGTGCTGCATGAGTGCGGGGACTTTTTGTTCATGAATCTGGACACTTTTCAGCTATGAGCTTGTAAATTTTTCTTAATAGCTTATTAGGGATAAATCGGGGGGTTAATTCATCGGTTTTTTTTTCATTTTTTCCAAGTTTTAACATTTCGCCCACTTGGGTGTAAGGTGGTGGATTTTTTTTTGGGTTTGGGGTTGGGGGGTTGGGGTTTTTGGGGAGTGGGGAGGGTACTAAGGAAACAAAAAAAAAAAAAACGAACTACTTTCGTTTGTTTGTTTAATAAATCAATAAATTACTTACCTTCAATATTACACGCAATTCTGTAGCTTCTCATTTTTGAGTCAAAAATTGCTCAGTCTGGCCAAAAGGAAACTTACCCAGAAATAAGTAAACATTTCTTTACTCAGATTTGGGTCAACAAACCCGTGGACGAGACTGAGTAAAGTTTACTCAGATTTTGACATTCGTCATATGGGTAATTTTGACTCATTTTGATGAAAAGTAACATGGTAGTTTGCGTGAATGTCTCAATTATTATAACTTTAAGAAGATGAATTTAAAACAAAGTGCTTAAAACGGTTCTGAATTTATTTAACATAAAATAAGTGAACAAGAGCAACATAAGATTTATTCAAATTTGTTCAGTTTGAATTGCTTCCTTCAAAATTCATTCACACACTTTCGGGAACTGTTTAATATTGTTTGATTTATCAAAATAGAAAAAAAAAAGTTATAAAACATCTGCAGCCTGCTGGTGACTTTTTGTCCGAAAACTTGGAAACTCTTCCAAAAAACCTATGAGGTATCCAAAAAAGAGTCGCTTTTATATGATGCTTATAAATTTGTTCGTCGCCAATAACACATTTCTGGCAGCCCGAAATGCGTCACTCAATGCCTGAAATATTAAACATATATTCACGTGAAATATTAATTAAAGAACATGAAAAAACTTATCAACAAGCTGTTGATAGCTTTCGCCATCGAGGCATCTCCGTAGCTGCTACATTTCATTTATTTATTTATAAATTCACTTTAAGTCACTGCGCAAAAATAACCTGTTTGCAGTTGTGCGCCACTTTGAACTTTATGAAAATTTCTATCATAATCATTTACCCAAATCTGTGTAGATCCCACTCATCAGAGAGAAACCGGTTTACTCATTTTTTGACAACTCCATACTGCTCGCAAAAATGACTGCAATCTACTCAGTTACTAGGTATTCCCAAAATAGCGTGTACACAATATATGTAAGGCAGAGAGAGACGGACGACTAGTGATCGCAACGTATTCAATATCAGAAAGAGAACACAGGAGCAGTGTACCGCGAGATCTCAAAGCAACAAGTCGAACTGTTGTGTTGCTCCGCGTGAAGTGTTTTAGTTGAAGGAAATCCCATTCAACTTTTATATTGTATTGAATTTAACTGAAATAAATGAATTGATTCCTAACATGGGGGCTCAACCGGGGTTTCCCTCATGTTTTGAGTCGTTTTGAGCGAAAATTTGGTGCTAAATCCTGGATTTGATTATTTTACAAATGGCGTTATTTTGAGTCCATGCGGTCTTAGCATCAGAGTATGTGTGAGGTGCTGACGAGGAAAGTCTCCGCACCGAAGAGAACAAGGAGATTAGAGAAAAGTCTCCATATCGTTGCGTATTGCCATCAAAGCTACGTTACGTTTGAGAGTGTTTTCCTGTGTTGGTGAACAAGGAATTTATTTCGATACATCTGAAGAGTGAGACGGAAATATCGAAATGTTTATGCGAGAAGCTCTTACGAGACTTACAAATCCGCAACTCCGTGAGTTTTGTGCTGCAAAGAAGGTGCCTACAACCGGTAGAAAAAACACATTAATACGAAGATTGTTGAGTGTTAGTGAGATTATCCGGGATGAGACGGTACTCCATTCGGCTAGAGAAGAAGTTGTAACATCCACTCCTAAGAAACCCGAAGAGGAATCAGACGCGGAAATGTCGTCAAGTGAAGATGAAAATGTGAGCCCGCGAAGTGGTGTGCGTGTGGCACAATTCACGTTCAACGATATTGGTGACTCCCTCGAAAAGTTCTCAGGAGAGCGCACCGACAGAGATATCCGCAAGTGGATAGAAGAGTTTGAGAACACAAGTGAAAACTTTGGTTGGAATGAAGTGCATAAGTTCGTGTACGGTCGCCGACTGTTGAAGGGCACGGCAAAGTTGTTCGTAAACAGTTCGAGTGGTTTGAACAATTGGGCAACTCTGAAATCTGCTCTGGAAAAAGAGTTCAGTGATAAAGTTTCGAGTGCTGAGATCCATGAGATGTTGCGGAGCCGAAAGAAGAAAAGCGACGAATCGTTTTTGCAGTATATTTACCATATGCAAAATATTGCAAAACGAGGCCGTATTGAAGAAGACGCCGTGTGTGAATATGTGGCGAACGGGGTGAATGATATTTCGGTGAACAAGGTTTGCTTGTATGGGGCGGAAAACCATTGTTGATTTGAAAGACCGCGTAAAGCAGTATGAAAAGATGAAGAGTCAAATGCGTGAATTGAGCAACCGAGCCACGAAGAATACAACCACACATGATCGTGAAAAAGAGAAGAGAGCATCAAAGTCGGGTGTGAAAGATTCTTCTAACACAACTAGTGTCGTTGACAGTGTGCGATGTTACAATTGTGGCAATCGGGGCCACTATCAGGGATGCACATATAAGTTTTTGTAATATAGAGTTTTTGGGGGTTTGGGAGATTTTTTTTTTGTTTAGTTTTTTAAAATAAGATTTTAGATTTTTGAAAAATCCCCTTGGGGTGTGTTTTTTTTGTGTGATATTTATTGGGATGGGGGGGGTTGGTGGGGTTTGGGGGGGGTGTGGGAAATAAATTAATGGGGGATCCATTTCAATTCTCTGTTCGAACTTCATAAGCATCGGTTAAGTCCCCTTTGGTGGATAGCATCAATCTTTATAATCAACAGGTGTGTTCTTGTATGTCCGTACTACTGAATAACTTGATAAACCCACAAGAAATTATGCAACCGCAGGTCTCCAATGATAACAGGGGGATAGACAATTTGCAGTAGTCAATCCAAGTAACCTCGGTGGACAGGATTCATCTCAAGAATTAGCTGGTATGGGCTATTTCTTTTCATATCTGATTCGAATATTTTGATTCTATGGTTTGATGTTTAACCATGTTATTGCATTGGTAGCGATCAATGCACACATTAAAGTTATAATCTTATTCCACAGATTTAGGCTATTTTTTTTTATTTAGTTGAAACAATAAAAATTAAACCAACGAACTGATTTGAATAAAGATAAATTTTGCTTCAAGCGGAGCACTGCGTTATTCGAAATATTTATATGAATTGATTCTATTGAAAATGTCATTATCTACCATAAGCAAATATTTCGTTGATTTACCACAGGGTGTTGTTTTCAGTGTGTACTATGAGATTCTTGGAACTGTTAATTATATTTATAGAAGTTCTGAGAAAATCACAGTAAAGACTGGACTCGGAAAAAATGAGACACACAAAAATGATCACCAAAAATTCATTTTAAATCGGATGCTTCTCAAATTTTCAGGGATTAAATAACTATATATTAGCTATGGTTTGGCATAATTTATTTATTGAATTTCCTCCCCCAAGCTCAATGTTCGTACATTTCTCTTAACACTGCTCATGAGATCTTGGGCGAGGCTTTGTCCATCTTCCTTACACAATTTCTCCCAGTTTTGACGTAGACTACGTCTTACGGCAAGGGTAGGGTGTCAAATGAAAATCTAAAATATTGCGACCGTCACGAAAAACCGTACGTTTTGTACGCGAATAACTCAAATAATCATCGATAGATTTACATGATTTCTTCCTCAATCGGTCGGAAATTTTACCGCGCTCGAATTCAATTGTCAAACATTATTCTCAAACAATAGTAAACTATTGAAAATAACGCAAATATAAGGTGATGTCTTATAATGTCATTTTGCAGAGTAAATTTACCAAATTTCCTATCACAGTTTTCAAATCGAAGCAAGGAACGTCTTGCATCATCTTCTTCTTCTTTGTATTAGAGAGGGACTTTAACCAATCATGTCATTCGTCTCTCCATGTACGTCTCGCATGCAGCTGAGAACGGTATAAAACGCACACTTAGGAAAAATTTGCCTCATTCGTTTGGCAGCATTGAAGCTGTGCGGAGCTGGTCGCAGGCAGCTGGTCGCAGGCAGCTAGTCGCAGCTGCTGCATTCGTCCGGCAGTGGAACTGGTCGCGAACTGGAGGCAGCTGGCAGTCGCGTAGCAGATGGTGGTCGCGTAGTAGCTGGTGGTGGTAAGTACCAAGGCTCTCCCGAACAGCGATCGTCGCGATAAGGTAAAATGGCGGATTATGGGGGCGCACAATCGCGTCGGTTTGTGCAAGCCGCCATCTTACCTCATCGTGGCGATTGTTTCGCCGTGACTTTGAAAACGCTGCTGTTTGGGGGAAAGCGTTCTTGGGGGCGAGCAGCAGTAGTGGAAATAATCTGTCCTTTTGAGGACAATAAATTAAAATAAAAGAGTTGTTTATTAAAGAACTAATCTTAAATTTAGTTCGATGCTCGATGGAGGGCGAGCCGTCGGTAAAAATTTTACCCAGCTTTTTGGCGCAATCCATAAATTGATAATCTGTCTATATGAGGACAACCAATTTAATAAAAAGAGTTGTTTATACAAGCATTAAACTTTTATTTCGTTTGGTTTGTGCGCCTAATATCATGGTGCCGATTCGTTCGCCCCAACTGCAAAAACACCTCCATGGGGGGCGAGCCATCGGGAAAATTTTACCCAGCTGGTTGGCGCAACCCACTAATAAATAATCTGTCTTGAGGACAACAAATCCAGTTCAGAGAGTTGTTTATATAAGAATTAAATTAATATTTCGTTCGGTTTGTGCGCCATTTAATCTAGTGCCGATTTGTTCGTCACGACTGCAAAAACGCTACTATTTGCGGGAGAGCCTCCATGGAAGGCGAGCAGGACAATTCTCCGTCGGTAAAAAAATTTTCCTAGCTGGTTGGCGCAACCCGCGATGAATCAATAAATCAATTCAATTTCTAATTTAAGAAAGTTATTTGAATAAGAGTTAATTTTACATTTCGGTCGATTGGCAGTTATATTGAATTATTCCAAGTCGTTACTAGGCAACTAGGCCGGTTCTTTGATTTATTTTCACCGAAAAATCCTACCAGATACAAATCCATCTTTGCTACTTTCAATTTAATATTCTCAGCTTGAGAGTTTGTTTGATTAGGATTTTCGTTTCAAATTTTCGATTTGCAGCCAGTGGTATTAGCAAAACTTGTTTTCCCTTCGTCGCATACCTTAAACCACACAAATTCCCTATCGCGGACACCATTTTCGATGTCGAACATGATATTCCGAACCAACATTCTCTGTCAATTCCAATTAGTAGCGTGTTATAAACAGTTGTTGTGTTGTGTTAACGATTTGCGTTGGATAGAGTCCTACCTCTAGGAAGAAAAACTTTTTGAGAAACATAGTGAAAGTGAGAATGCCTAACCGATTTGATCCAGAACCCTTGCGCAGATTCAGGAAGCGCATAAAGAGCGAACATACGGGAAATCCTACGAAACGACCATGCACCGATGCCGAGCGAGCTCGTAGTTATCGGGCGAAATTGAAAGCAGCAAGAGGTAATGCGTTGCCAACCACTAGTTGGGACGCTGGAGAAGGTCCTTCAACTCGAGGTAGGAAATTGATATTTATTAAATTTAAATCAATTTGACATAGTGCATGTCATCATAGCAATTGAATATCTCTATGTTATCGCTCCCTGTCTTAATAAATTTCAAGTATTAATTGTATTCTGGTGATGACATGCGCAGCATGCTTTTACTGCATATTAACCTACAAATGATATCGATACAAATAATGCGCTGAACATGTTTTAATGCGTGATTATTTTCTCAGGTGTTTATTTTATATTTATAAGAAGTTATCAACCTTTTCTCCCATACCCATTGCAAAGAATAATGATATATTATAAAACTCACTCTCTTTTTTCGGCGAGATCTAATATATTTATATATATTTCGATTTCCTTAACGCTTTAGCCATAATGGATTCACTAATTTATCTGATATTCACATAGAAATAAAATTTCACAAGAAAACCATAGACCATATTTTAGGTACGCATTTAACCTTATATTGTCAACTGTGGCATAATGTATTCATCACATAGTAAAATGTAGAATATAAAAGTTTTCAATGGAAAAGTAAGAGTGAGCGGTTGTGTATTTTTCGAAGGGCTTATTCATACCAACACCTATATAACTAAATGAATATAGTGGGAATTTTAATGTTTTGAAACAGAATGGCCGATTGATCACATGAGAAAGTCATTTAGATGTTATTAACTGGCTTTATATTCCGTATAGTATACCGAATACAGCAGAATGCCCGGAGCGATAAAATAAATATATGCCTGGAGCGATGAAATAAATAAACTTTTCTGAAATTCGTTCGAACAAGAATCCTTAATGATATCCATATCCATCGAAAGTTTTCGACTTAATAATGATGGGGGGGGGGGCTCTGGGGCTAAAATTAGTTAAAACTATCATTAATTTAATAATTTTATATTCCCTAACAGATCCTCAACTATCTTCTAGGCCTTAAAGATAGCCCATCGTAAAACGTGCAACCGTGGCCGTGTCATCATTTAAACCAAAAGGCCCTTTTCAGGGCCACCAAAGAGTTATAAAGAGTGTTTATGAGAATTTTCCCACATACTGACTTCATAAAACCAAACGGCCCTTTTCTGGGCCACCAAACAATATCTCAAGAGCGTACAATAGAATTTTCTTACATACTGGCTTCAAAACGCTGGTCTAATGTCCCATAAGAGCCGCACCCGTCATATTGTGACTTAAACTGCTTCTATCGGTAAGGGTAAGCGACCGGCACGAATAATTGAAACCCTTTTAACGCAAATAATAGCCACACAGAATTTCCCTGACATTATAATGCATCACTTGGTTTAACGTAGTCTACGTCAACCGGTCGTGTCTTGTACACAACCCCACTGATTTTTCTTCAAAGCTTCATCGGTTTTGAATGTTTTTCCGCTTTTCTTCAACTTCTTCTTCATTATCGCTCAAAACTTTTCGATCGGACGAAGTTCTGGTGTATTTGGCGGGTTCGCCTCCTTCGGGACCACATTAACGCCCTTCGCTTCGTACCAATCCATTACAGGCTTGGCGTAATGGCACGATGCGAGATCCGGCCAGAACAGCGTGGGACCACGGTGAGGGCGGAGGAAGGGCAGCAAGCGCTTCTGCAAGCATTCCTCTCGATAAATCTGCCCGTTTATGGTGCCGGTTGTAACGAATGGCTTGCTGTACCGTCCGCACTCGCAGATTGCCTTCCACAACAGGTACTTCTTCGTGAATTTGTCCATCTTTCTCTTCCGGAACTTTTCCGGAACCTCCATGCGGGACGTACCGACAAAAAACTCGAGGCAGGGGATTTGTTTGGTGTCCGCCTTGATATATGTCTCGTCGTCCATGACGAGACAGCCTGGCTTGACCAGCCACTCACGGTACAGCTTCCGCGCACGCAATTTGGCCACCGTGTTTTGCTTGTCAGTCCGGTTTGGCGCCTTCCTGACCTTAAAAACACGTAGCCCAGCCCGCTTCATGGGCTGCTGGACGAACCACTTTGACGAATTGACCTTTTTGGCCACGTCTCGGCTGGAAAGGTTCGGGTTATTCTTAAAGTACTGCCTTATCTTCCGCGCCTTCTCTGGGTATTCGGTTTTCGGCCGCTTCCAGCGAGCCGCTCGATGGTCTTCGTCTCTTGGAACATCTACACAACGCGGGACACGGTGGAATGGTGGATTCCAAGCCTTTTGCCGATCCATCTATGCGACTGACCAGGATTATCGATCATCGCGCCCAAGATTTGCGGGCATAGCTCGTCTTGTTTCGAATGCATCTAGAAAACCACTTGACAGATCGCGATAAACATAACACTCTAAACTAGTATAACTCAAAATTTCAATAATTTTTACTTACGCGATAAGAAGTTACACCCAAAACAAAGTGTCGCATTGTTTCCGAGTCCAATCTTTAATTCGGTGGAAAATTGTCCTTTCACCATCTATACGTAATTTTGTTTTTTTTTTCATTGATCTTTTCGTAAAATGTATCGATTTCACAGGAGAATATGTAAAGTTTCCGTTTGCAGATCAACTTCCGTATTTTTTTCACAGAATTTTGTGATCTCTGCACACCCAATCCTAGTTTTGATATTAAGAAAAAAAAATTACGGCTTTGATCAGTAAATTAGAATTTTTACTGAATGATCTGTAAAATTTCTTCAATTTATAGATATCCGTCAAAGAACTGCAAGTTTTCAGAATCGTTTTAAAATATATGAATATTTGTTTTTTTGGGTGGAAAGGAGTTTAAAAAAAGAAAAGAAAGGATAGATGGGGGAACTGGGGGGGGGGGGTGGATATTTTTTTTTTTTTTTTGGGCCCAAGTAACATTGCCAAAACCATCCTGCTTTATTAAGTTTTATTAAGGTTTTATCAAAGCCACTAGAAATCAATTTGGTTTTATTATGACACCAAGAGCTGCCAATAGGTTTCATATTTTAGTCAGGTTTATGGGAACCTACACAGCTTGTTTAAAACGATCTTAAAACCTCGTTTTTTCAAATTCCTTTTACTCCTATCAAAGGTTTTATTTTGACTTTATGAACTCGTAAAATGCTGTTTTGAAATGCCGTTTTAGGACTCATTCATATTATCTTATTATGGTCAGTTGAAAAAGCATTTTAAAACCATTTTGCATCCAGTAAATGCATTAAACGGCAAATTGGCATTGAGGGAAGCCACCAAATAACCAAATAGTTTTAAAGTAGTCATTGCGAAGATAATTTGGCTTTATGCCAGAATTGTGATTTTTTTCCAATCGCCATATTGAAATATACGAAATAATTGAAATAGGGAAAAATAAATGCACCAAATTCTAAATGTAATGCAAATGAACTGTAGATCAGAGACCAATTTCTGCATTTTTTTAGATAACTTTATTGAATTTCATCAATTTTCAAGAAATTCAAGATTAATTTATCGAATATATTTGTATTAATTTTGTGTTTGTTGTTGTGAACTCGCATAATTTCCGAGGCGCATTAATTTTCGGCTCTTATCGTGCCAATATTCACCACAAAATTAAATGCGCATATGATTTGGAGCATGATACGCTGTAAAAAACTCAATTTGCTTTGGATATTTTGCTATCAAACAAAATTTCCCGCATCACTTGACCTTTTTTCTTCGATATTATTTACTGCTAAATGAATCAGAAGAGCAGAGAATCGAACAAAGCAGAACAACAAAAACCAACCACGATATCACAGTGAAGTTTGACAGCTGTGGCCATTTGGCCGCATGCTGGTTTTCATGGCAGCCAAAAGGTTTTATGAAGGTTCTCAAGTGGTCATAGCATCTATCACTAGAATATATTCAAAATCTTTATGGTCTTATAAAGGTTTTATTAACTTGTTTTCACAACCGTCTATAGAGTGGGCCACTTTGTACACATTTTGGCTTTAAAGAAGCATAGAGGAGGTGTTGGTAGACAAAACAGTTTTGAATGTAGTTTTATCAACAAAGCCGGGAGGAATGCTATACGGCTGGAATAAAACTAAAATTGTTACTTGGGTTTTTTTTTTTTTTTTTTTTTTTTGTTTTTTTTTTTTTTTTTTTTTGTTTTTTTTTTTTTTTTTTTTTTTTTTTTTTTTTTTTTTATTATGTGCGTTTCACGTGAAAACAACGTGTCGACTTTTATGAGTGTGTATATTTTACTGATTTTCCATGTCGATTACTGAGTTTTTCAGTAATTTTTTACCAAAAATCTTTCGTGAATCGACCAATATTTCAATCGCGTACAACAAACCTTGTTAACCAGCTCACGTTTACTCACACATTTACTTGGCAAGATGATTGGGTGTTGTTGGCTGAACTCGACTCCTGATGCCTGTAGCCGGCCTCCTAGACGAAGCAATCCGTCGGTGTCCAAAAACTGTTTCATTTTTGTTATTAAACTGCTAGTGTTTTTTTTTTGTCTGAAGATAGTTGATTAACCTCTGTTAAACAATGTTGCTGCTGAATCATTCTTTCATACTTCATTGTGTGCTTGTTTCCGCTCACCAAGGTGAGATGTCCAACAGTTCGATCCAATTTGTTAGTTAAACAGTTTCGTTTGAATCGTAAGCCGTATGCCATGACTCTTAGCAGTTTGGTAAAACTGGAGTATCTATCAACCATTTTAGTTCGTTTTTGGTGGGGGGTGAAACGAATATAAGTTTTGTTCCGCCCGGGGGGGGGGGCCGTCATAAATTGTGTTGTTTTTAGGGGGGGGGTTGGGAGGGGGGAGGGGGTAAGGGGGGGAAGATTGGGGAGTGGGGGGGGGAATTGGGAGGGAGGTTGTGGGAGGGAAGTGTGGCAACACTGGCCACTATGCGAATGACTGTGACACAAAAGCGCGCGGCCCGAAATGCTTTGGGTGTGGTGAGCACGGGCATCGAGCCAAAGACTGTGAGCGAGAGAAGAAAACCGAAGTAAATGCGCTCTCGGAAGGCATGCCTGTGTGTGAGATTCAAGTTGATAGTTTCACTCTATGCACACTATTTGATACGGGGAGCCGATACAATTTGCTGTGCAAGAGTGTGTACGTGAAAATTGGAAGGCCGCTGTTGCATCGTACGACAATGAGCTTCAGTGGCTTCGGTGCGGCAAAAACACCAGCTTGTGGTACGGTCGAAATTGACGTTTGCGTGGGAGCGGATAAATTTCCGAAGATGCTGTTTTACGTCGTTCCGCCGGGGTGTATGAAATACGACGCCATACTCGGCATGAGCGCGCTAGACAACATGGATGTTGAAGTAAACCAGAAGGGAGTAAACATTAAAAAGAAAATTAATGAAGCTGATGCTGTGGAAGAGAGTGAAATTATGCAGATTTTGAATGCATGTGAGTGGGAAACAATCGACGTGGATCCTCCGTTCGCAGAAGTGAGGTGCACAGCCGTGTCGAAACAAAGATCATTTTAACCGATGAAGAGCCTGTTCACTTGGCTCCACGGCGATTTGCACCTAAGGAGAAAAAAGTGTTGGAGGAAACCATCGACGAGTGGTTGAAAACGGGAATTGTGCGTGAGAGTGTTAGTGAATATGCAAGCCCAGTTACTCTGGCTCCAAAGAAAAATGGATCGTTGCGTGTGTGCGTCGATTACCGACAGCTAAATCGGAAAATGGTGAAAGACTGTTTCCCAATGCGGAACATTGAAGACCAAATCGATAAATTGAAGAACGCTAAAGTGTTCACTACCCTTGACTTGAAGAATTCTTTCTTCCACGTGCCGATGGAGGCTTCCAGCCAAAAATATACGAGTTTTGTGACGCATATGGGACAATACGAGTTCCTCAAAACGCCGTTCGGATTATGCAACAGCCCCGCGAGTTTTAGTCGGTTCGTGGCGGATGTTTTTCGCGTGCTAATTCGCAGCGGAGTGTTGATCATCTACGTCGACGATGCAATTATTGCATCCGACACACCGGAAGAAAACATCGCTATATTGCGACAGGCGTTGAAGGTGGCTAGTGAAAACGGCCTTCTATTTAACTGGGAAAAGTCGCAGTTCTTGAAGAATGAGGTCGAGTATCTTGGTTACTTAATTAGTAAAGGGAAATACCGAATGTCTCCCGAGAAGATCCGCGCGGTGAAGAATTTTCGTGTACCGGGTAACGAGAAAGAACTGCAACGGTTTTTGGGACTAACGAGTTATTTTCGCAAGTTTGTGCCGGGTTATGCTCTCATTGCGAGGCCACTAACTGATCTTTTGAAAAAAGATGTTTCATTTGTGTTCGGTGAGAAGCAAATCGGAAGTTTCGAGCAGCTGAAAGACTGCCTGATTTCGGATCCGGTGTTGAAAATATATGATGCTGCTGCCGAAACTGAGGTGCACACAGACGCGAGTAAAGACGGATATGGTGCAGTGCTACTCCAACGGGATTGCGATGGAAAATTCCATCCCGTATACTACATGAGTCAGAAAACAAAGAGTGCAGAGAAAAATTACAGTGCTTATCATCTGGAAGTGCTCGCGGTTGTGAATGCGGTTGAACGTTTTCGAGTGTACTTGCTTGGCATACCGTTTAAAATTGTGACGGACTGTGCAGCTTTCCAGCATACCTTGAAAGGGAAACATCTTTGCCCAAGAGTGGCCAGATGGGCATTGCTTCTCGAAGAGTACACATATACAGTGGAACATCGTCCGGGAAGCCGTATGCAACATGTCGATGCATTGAGCCGAGCACCGGTTATGGTAACGACGGGTGACCCACTAGTGGAGCTGATCAAAACTGCTCAAGGACGTGATGAGAGACTACGAGTGATCTGTGAGTTGCTCAAGACGCGACCGTTCGAGGATTACATAGTGACAAGTGACATGCTGATGAAAATTGTGGACGGACGAGAAGTGGTTGTTGTGCCAGCAGAGTTGCAATGTGAAATCATACGGCGTGCACACGAAAGTGGACATTTTGGTGCGAAGAAACTGAAAGACATTATCAAGCGTGACTACTATATTCCGCAACTGGGTGAGAAAATAAAAACGCAAATCGAGTGCTGCGTGAAGTGTATCCTTGCAGAACGGAAACGAGAAAAAACGGAAGGTCTGCTGTCGCCAATCCCAAAGGGCGATGTTCCCTTCGACACTTACCATGTTGATCACGTGGGACCCATGGATGCAACGGAGAAACTCTACAAGTATCTGTTAGTGGTAGTGGATGGATTCACGAAGTACGTGTGGATTTACCCTGCTAAGACGACGAATGCAGCTGAAGTGATCCAACGGCTACGGCAACATAGTGAATTGTTCGGAAATCCCAGGCGTATCGTTAGTGACAAGGGATCAGCCTTTACCTCCCACGATTTCAAGGAGTATTGTGCTGAACAGAACGTGGAGCATATCGAGATTACCACAGGAGTTCCCAGAGGAAATGGCCAAGTCGAACGCGTAAACCAGGTGATACTGGTCATGCTGACGAAACTAAGCGTAGATGATAAAACCAAGTGGTACAAACACATCGGCAACATTAAACGTTGGATTAATGGCAGTGTTCATCAAAGTACAAGTGTAACACCGTTTGAAGCTCTTTTCGGTGTTCAAATTCGACATGAAGGTGATATTCGGTTGAGTGAGATGCTAGAGGAGGTAAAAATTGCTCAGTTTGATGACCAGCGATGTGAAATCCAGATGAGGGCAAGAGCTGCTATTGAGAAAGCACAGAAAGAACAACGGAATGCGTACAATCTTCGTGCGAAGCCAGCGACAAACTACAGAACAGGAAACATTGTAGCTATCAAGCGAACGCAATTCGGCCCAGGAAAGAAGTATGCCTCGGAGTATCTGGGACCCTACAAAGTCGTGACGGTGAAGCCAAACGACCGTTATGACGTTGAAAAGGTAAGCGGCGAGGGACCGAAGCGTACGTCAACTGCGGCGTGCCACATGAAGAGGTATCGGGTCTGGAGTCCAGATCCCTCTCAGGATGACCGAGATGTAAGGCAGAGAGAGACGGACGACTAGTGATCGCAACGTATTCAATATCAGAAAGAGAACACAAGAGCAGTGTACCGCGAGATCTCAAAGCAACAAGTCGAACTGTTGTGTTGCTCCGCGTGAAGTGTTTTAGTTGAAGGAAATCCCATTTAACTTTTATATTGTATTGAATTTAACTGAAATAAATGAATTACTTCCTGACATCAACGGAGCCAATATGTTGGCTGCCGTTCGAAAACTTAAACTCGATCTAGATAACATCTTATCGCAGCAACGTGAAATTCAGAATCTGAACGATGCAGAAACTGATGTAGATGATGGAGAAGAAGAAGATCATGGGCATGAGTTGACCGATGCCCTGTCTCACGAGTTCCAAGAGCAGCTAAATTTAATCAGATGCTCAGTACAAACACTGCAGCTTGCAATTCTAGATGTAGTTGACAAAAAGAACGAAACAGTACAGACGATTACAAGTATTGCCAAAAAATGTAAAGGTATTAAATACAAAACACATTTCGAATACCACGATGCAATTCTTCCACCGGTTTGGAGCCAGACCAGATGGGGAGGCATTTATAAAATGATTGAGTGCTTCTTACATCAAGGAGAGTTCTTTGAAAACCTCGGTGAAGTGTTTATAGAATTGGGTAAGGACTTATCATAACTTTTGAAAAAAAATAATAAGCATGTCTTTATATTTCTGCAATACTGGCCAGTAACTGGAGTTTCACGATGAACTACTATGAGGCGTTCAAACCACTGTACTTTATCGTGGCTGAAGACAGCTAGTGAAATCAGTAGAATGCCATCAAATCCGTTTTCACTACGCCTCACAAAATCACTAAACCGTCGCTTGGAGAATTTGAAGACATCTCGTGCCTTCCAGATATCACTATATTTGGACCCTCGTTTAAATTACCTTCAATCTACACTTTTCAGTTACGAGGAGAAGCAATCCATTCAGGTATATTTCTAGTTTGTAACGTTTATATAAATGATTTCCATTGATTATTATATTATAGAATCACATAGTTAGTACTTGGGATCGCATCTCCAACCTTCGGCCAGCATCTGAAGAAGACATTTCAAACAAAACTGGAGGAAGTGAAAGCAGTCAGTTCGACGATTTCATAACGGACCTTTATGGGGGTTGACTAGTGATGCCTGCTAGAACTGATTGTTCATCATTCGTTCAGCAGTTGAAAGCTCAAGAGGCTGAACCTCGACAAACCATCAACTTGGATGTGTGGGAGTACTGGCTCAAACGGGAAAAAACCCACCCCGAACTCTTCGAAGTGGCAATGGTCGTTTTGGCTACCCCTTCTAACCAAGTGTCAGTTGAGCGAGCATTCTCTGCTCTTGCACTTGTGTTGTCTCCACATAGAGCCGGTCTCGGGCATGAAGCATTGGAGAATATCCTGCTGATAAAACTCAACAAGGATGTGTTTGAACAGTCACTTACTACATATGAATGGAAGGATTAGGCAGATTTCGGATCGCGGATCGAATTTCGTTTAAGCGAAGACTAAGAGAAAATAACATTAAAAAGAAATTTTTCTTCATCCATAAATTTTAAATCTTATACTTTATACCAAATAAACATTTTCTGGCATTTACTCAATCACCAACATATTGCAACATAATATTGAATTTTTATGACATCTGTCAGAAACACTCACTGGGTTCAGTCGATCAACTGGCGCATAATATAGCATATTCAAGAAGTTTCTTGTCCTTCATTCCATTTCATTCCTCCCTTCATATGTTGCAATCCGTTCGCTGGTTGCCCTAACGATGTTAAATTGACCCTGCAAACCGGGAACCGTTAACGTTTGATTTCAAAAGTTACATGTAATGAAATCACAACATTGACTAACCTCCGTTTTAAAATCTTTGACCTTGTCACTGATTCGGTGTCTTCATTTACTGTGACGATTCTTCCTTTTCCTTTGAAATGATCTTTGGAGATGCACTCTAAGTCACAGCTGATGGCAGTGAATATCAATACTGCAAACTGATCTTCAAAATCAAAATCGTTGCCACCCGAATGAAAACGAATATTGACTTTGACAGAAGTGAATTTCCAAATGAACTCGACCGAGCGAATAAACCAAAACAAAAGGTGATTTGAAAATAGATCGTTGCACTAGTCACCAGAAAGTGGTCAAATCAAGAATCAGGTTCATTTGTATAGTAGTAATACGATGTCATGTTGTCTTCAATTTCATCCAATTTGAACCTCAAAGAAGCGATTCTTAACAGCACTGAACAGTATAGACCAGTAACCTTTCAAGATTAAGGGGCTATTAAGTAAAAAACCCGAGCTAGAGTACTAAAAAAAGCAAAAGAGCAACAAGCAATAAAAAAAAGAAAGAACAGGGAAAGGGGGAGGGTAGTGGGGAGGGATATGTTAGGCTTGTGGAAAAAAAGTATTAAAGAAATATAAAATTTAAATCTATTTTTTTTTCAGTTGTTAAGGTGCGCATTAGTGATGTTATTTATTGCTTTTACTTTCTTTCGGTCGAGGAGGTGAGTGAGTGGTGGGGGATGGGTGGTGGTGGGTGGTGTGGTTGGGGGGGTGGGGGTGTCGGGGGGTGGTTGTTGTTGTTTTTTTTGTTTTTTGTTGTTTTTTATGTGTTTTGTTTTGGTATTATTGGTGCTTGGTGGTGTTTTGATTATTTTTGTTATTATTTGTATAAAGTAATATTTAATTGTTGTTATGTATTTTTTTGTTTTTTTTTTGTGTTTTATTGTTATATATTGTTGTAATTTTTTTTTTTTTTTTTTTTTTTTTTTGTATTTATATTTTTTGTTGTAAAATTAAAAAATATAAAAATAAAAATTAAAAAAAAAAAATTTTTATATTTACCATCTCGAGGTTGAATATGTATACTTTGAATAAATATACATTTTAATATATATTTTTTAGAATACTAACTTCTTAAGATGTTATTAAGATTACAAAAATCATGTATAGCGATAAGGTTTTTGAGCCAACTCCCGTTGTGCTAAGCACATCCCTTATTTTTTTTAAATAGATTTTAACACAAAAACGGAGTAATTCTAGTGTATACCGCTTCCAATTTTATACACTTTTCCATACATACCACTGGATTTGTTAGACACGAAAAGCTAAGATATGATCGATTATTCAACACTGCTTCTTGAGCGCATAGTGAATTTGATATTTTTGATTTTTTTGCTTGATAGAACGAAAATAGGCGACTACGACGAAGTAGCGCTCTACCCTATCAATAAACAGATAATTTCTTTTGAAAATCACATATTAAAAAGCATAAATGTATAAAGTATTGTTGCTTGTTACTATAGGACTAATGAGTTTACCCAACAAACAAACGAAAGCAGTAAATAAGCATATGTGCATTATTACAACTGAATTAAGACTTTTGTGGCTGAATAAAAAATCTGGCTGAAATATAAGCTGAATAACCATGTCTTCAATTGAAACAATAACATTATTTCAAGTGTTTCATTTTGTTTGAATAACATGCTTATTAAAAGCTATTTTAGTATTTATATGTAACTAAATTTACACAGTTCAACAAAGAGTCGAATAACAGTTTATAAATCCGTTGAAACATCGTTTATATAGCCTATTTATAGTTATGCTGTATAAATGATGCTATATTCATTGAATTCAGTTAATTCCTATGTTTTTGTTTATGAGTTTAATTTTTGGTACTGGTGAAAAAGTATTGACCTGTTTTCAAGAGTTGAAATTATAGTCAATTGCTTGAAGCAAATAGCTCAAAGGCTACCCTTTACATTGCCCATCAGAATAGAAAACAGCGCAGTGTTTACAAATAACATCAGAAAACATTGTCATATCTTTTAATCGTCTCTTGTTCAATATGCCCTTGCCAGTAATGCACGTAGTAAAACCGAACATCAACCATCAAAGCTTGGTAATTCAGATGTTTAATAACAGCATTTAGAAGGTTTATTTGAGCACTGATATTGCTTATATACAGACAACGCTATAAATAGAATATCAATGTAGCTCAATAAGAGCATCACTTCTGCTACTATTCAATATATAACATTGAGCTTATATAGCCGATTCGTTTGTACTTCATTCAATTCTAGAATAGCGCAGTTGGTAAGTCACGTAGTTGAGGATACGAAAGTTGATAGTTCGAATCTCGCTATTTAATGGTAGTAAATAAATGTTACAAAATGTTTCTGTTGATGTCTATGCATAATAATATCAAATTAAATATGCACAATATGAAATCCAAATAAAAATGTTTGTATCATATGGAAAATCATACAAAAACCCCAACAAAGTTTTATGAAAATTTAAAAAAGTTGAACAAAAGTTCTATAAAAGATACCACAGCTTTTTTAATATGCTCAATGATGTTGAAGAAAAATATATTATTCTTAACAAACACTCGCTTAGCTCAACAAAGGTCTCTTCGACTCTCGGAATTACCCTCAAGTTCTGTAAAGGATTAAAACAGCAGTTATTCAATTATCAGCTGAACTCCATTGCTGCAAACTTGCTTCTTAAGCATATGCAATTGGCAGTGTTCAAAAGCATTTGGCGACAGCTTAATAACTTCTCCAAATTTGTGTGAATAATGCCTGAACAAAAGCTGTGATGGCAAATAGTTCAGAGATTATTCAACACGCTGCTGAATTAAATCGCCATAATGATGTTTGTTGAATGAGTGATTGTTTGTTGGGTATTATGCTTAAAATTACAACCTGTCTTCATTTGTTAACGCATTTAATATCATAATTAAACTCGATAATTTTATCACAGACATACAACCATTACACATCTACTTTCAAATTAAATGCTTAAAATGGCAGGCATCCATTTACTCCAACATGAAACTTTTTCCGTTTCTCGCTCGCCTCGCATAGCACGTGAGCAACGGAGGAAACAAAAACAGAAGCTAAAGCTAAAGCTAAAAACAAAATACAGTGACCATTCGTTCATTGCAACATGTTTACATTGCAATGAGCGAATGGCATTCGCTCATTGCAACATCTGACAACGTCAAATCGACTGTCAAAAACTCGTGAACAATAGATCGTAAATGACAGATTACTGCTTGACATTTGCATATGACAGTTAATTGCTTTTTAATTGCAAAACGTTGCAATTAGTGGACTTGCAATGAAAAGACGTTTCAATTAACGAAATTGCAATAAGCGAATGGTCACTGTACGCACAGTGAGCGCAGTTGCAGCCGCAGGGTTTTTCATTTGAAGAATGGCGAGGGCGAGGGGTAAGAAATCTAAAAAAACACGCTGATAAATCATAAACCAAATATAATGTTGAAATAACTTTCATTGAAAATCGGTATTTATCGGTATAAAAAGTTGGAAATCGGTATTTTCAGAGACCTTGTCGGTATATCGGTATTGAGAATAAAAATCGGTATAAATACCGATAAATCGGTATACCTGGCAACGCTGTTCACTATTCTCACTCAATGTTCATTTCAGCCAATAGTGTCCAACGCATAGTTATAATCAACCATCGACAGTAACCAACCGCGACAATAACTTTTAGTATCTTTTCAACCGCGACAATAACTTTTAGTATCTTTTCATAGAAATGGCTATGCACTTCAAACATCGGGGGGGCTGTTGTATTTTTTTTTTTTTTTTTTTTTTTTTTTTTTTTTTTTTTGCAACAAATTATTTTTTTTTTTTTAATAATTTTGAAAAAATTTCTTTTTCTTTTTTTTTTTTAAATTTTTTTTTAATATTCATAAAGATGAATGAATGTACCAGAAACTGGACGGACACCTGCAGAGTTGGTTACAGACGACTCGTGAGGAAGTAAGCGCTCTCAAGGACGTAGACCAAGACAGGTAATTGTTATCCATTGTATCTATATTAATAAAATGTATTTTTAAAAGGTTTGCGTCGACCATCGGTTGAATGGGTTGTGTCGATACTTTGTTCCGCAATATTTTGTTATCGGGCGTAGCGTTTTGTCTCATGAGTGATCATGAGAAGTCGTGGTTCGCCGGGTAAGATGGGTCGGTGGTGAGGTACATCATTAATTGTGATCCAAATAATTCGTTTGCCATGCTCGTCGGGCCACCCTATCTTGGAACAAATAAACCACGGTACCATTTTGTAAGTGACTCCAGCGACATCCGTACTATTGGTGTAGATCGGTCCAAGTTGGTTCATAAGCGTTGAGATGAATTACCTTGTTTTCCTAATGAAATACCACAATCACACTCTGTGAGTGGCCCCACTAGCATCCTTACTGTTGGTTTAAATCGGTTCAAATCAGAAATCGGTACTAATTTTTAAATATACCACTTGTCAGCTTATCGTTAACCAAAACGAACCCTGCTGCCACCCAATCCTGTTATCCAAAATTCCAGTGATTTCTCGTGGAAGTGCAGTGGACTCCGTGGCTTCCAATAAAGCGAGTATCACGCCAACATACTCCTACCCTTTCCTTACTTGACCAGCATTCGGGCGGGGCCGGCGCCGGTATTGCCTGAGTTTGGGATCACCAGTTTTTTCACTTTGAAGATGTATGTTAGTCCCAAGCATCATCGATTGGTTCTCTGTGTAAAAACAGCTGATCTGAAAACAACGGAGTAGCAACCTCGGGCCGTCAATCATGCTCATGCTCATGATCATGTAGAAGCAGTACAAAAATGTCATGACATGTTCTCCCTTGGTTCTTTATTGGGTGACTTCAATTTAGTCGTGATGAAAAATGTAAAATGTTATGGAAATATTGGGCTTATATTAATGATGAAATTTGTCAGAAGCAGATAATTTCCCATCAACATGAGAGGCTCTAGGAGTGGACAGTAATTTATTGCTAGAACTAAGAGAATTGAAGAGAAAGCATTGATAGTTCCGTTTAGAGTAACGGCAGATTATAAAAATTGAAAGATACAAGTTGAAAACGAGCGGAGGACATATGAAGGTAGTATACAATCCGGCGCATAACCTTTTACCAAACTACTTATTGGGCGAGGGAAATAAACAGATCGCTAGAACCAGAACAAAGCAATAGGTAGTATAAGAGCACGATCGGTCGCATACTCTTTTACCAGTCAAGGGGAGTAACCTCCCCCTTGCCTACCCCGCATCTGGGGTAGCTTGGTATCGTTTCAACTTGTATCTTTTAATTTTCATAACCTGCCGTTACTCTAAACGGAACTATCAATGCTTTCTCTTCAGTTCTCTTAGTTCTAGCAATAAATTACTGTCCACTTCTAGAGCCTCTCATATTGATGGGAAATTATCTGCTTCTGACAAATTTCATCATTAGATATCGTTACTCCGCGCAATAGGAGAATACAACAAAACAACAATCAAAGTAAAGTTAACTTATATAATCAAAATTCATTACATTTACCACAGCTGGGAGAGCTTCACAAACAATCTGATGCCTAAACATTCGAGAACCAACCTTTAGTTAGGGGCGCTGTAAAAAATAAGCAGTGCGTCCAGTATTTAAGGGTATCGAGCTTTAGTTGTCATTCTATTCGATTGAAAGTTCTGGAGGTTGGCGAAATAATTGACGGCAAGGTGGTTCAGGATTTCGTTTAAAAAAAAAACTTGCATCGAACTAAAATTCGTTTGAAATTCCGACGGTGCTTTAATTTTCCAACAAAATTTTAAATCACCACTTTCTGCAATCATTCACTAAAATGAAGACAACAGCAACGGCACTAGTTTACCAATTTTGAGAATGCAGATGTTGCACGAAATACATTCCATCTCCAAGCTGGGCATCCATTTCAAGCTTCGCTTCATCGAAGGACCCGTATTCTGTTCTCTCCAGCAGCATCTATACCGGGATTATTAATGTTATTACTTATCGGTTTTGTTGTGTTCCATGGCCGAGCAACGGATGATACTGCTACCGACTGCTGAAGCTGAAGCTGTTGTTACGCTTATACAGTTCTCCTTTCTGTTTCCGTCGAAAAATGACGCTTTGAACCGTGTCGAATCCCAAAACACTATGCATCTGCAGGAACGCTTGGAAGGAGCCATCTCCTGCCAACCCAAAAGAGATGACCCCTTTTTTCCAGAACGACTTCACTTTCCGAAAAGGTACTGCAACAATACCACACACACACACGGGATTATCTAGCTGGAGGGCGCCCCTCGCTGGCGGTGCTGACCAAGAACCGAAACACCCATTCAGAGAATCATTTTCCCGATAAAGTGCTGCTCCGTCTCCAAGATAGAGGAACATTTTTCACTCCGGTTCCCCTTCGAGATGCTTTGATGCTTTCGGGTCGGTTAGTTTTTGCGAAGAAGCAATAAATGGCTGAATTGCATGCATATTCTTCGATTTTATATTATATACATAAATTCCAAAACGAAACAAATGAAGTGAAATGAATGAGCTGATGCCATTTGAAACAATCCCTGTCGGTAATGGTGTCTGCTCGGGTGTCTTGCAGTTTCACTTGCCTTGGTCAACAATCTAGCTGAGCTTTCAAGATGCATTATACTAGTTGAAAGGGATTTATGCGAACGGATTTTAATCAGTTTGCCTAATTGAGCCATTATTGGAATGAAACCACGCTTAGTAGGGCAGTTTTGGATCATTTTTGGATTTGTTAAACACGAATTATACAACGTGAGAATGACTGGGATGGGATGGGCAATATTGAGTGGGTATGTGCGTTTGTGTGCAATCCAGCGCCCTCCGTCCGCCAGTGTTTTTTTTTGCAGTTGTAATGATTGTTGTCTGACACTGCAAACATTTGTTGCCCGAGAGTTTAAAGCTGAGTGCTTTGTGGGGTACCACTGACCCATTTCAGAATGCCACTCCGAGGTCACTCTCAACACATCTCTCATAGAAACATAAGGTTGTCTTTCTTGGGACTCTAGGGTATTCAAAAGTCGGCGTCATTAGCCGTGCATTGCCAGACGGCGTGATCGATGTCATCATAAAGGGTGTATTCGATAAAAATGGCACACACATATATACTCATCAAAATTAAACTGATTATCGGATTTTCTTGAAATTTTCAGGGAATGAAGAACTACTAATGAGTTTTGATTTACAACATTTGTTTTATTCAATTTCGTCTCCCATCCCGAATGCCCGCACCTTCCTTTTCACTCCACCCATCAAATTTTGTACAACCGATTTTCCCAGTGTTTTTGTTGTTTTTACCCAAATTTTCTTCAATTCTAGCTCTGTTTTTATAGTTTTGGGATGTTTGCGAAGTTCCGTTTTCATAATTGCCCAGAATTTTTCAATTGGACGAAGTTCCGGTGAATTTGGTGGGTTCATATCCTTTGGCTCGGTACCACTCCAATACGTTTCGAGCGTAGTGGCAGGATGCTAGATCAGGCCAAAACAGAGTTGATCCTTTGTGCTTCTTAATGGATGGCAAGAGACGCTTCTTAAGGCACTCTTCCGTGTAAATCGCACCGTTTATTGTTCCGGAAGTGATGAAGGAAGCACTTATTTCACCACATCCGCAAATCGTCTGCCAGATTAGAAACTTCTTTGCAAATTTCGATAGTTTCTTCTTTCGAACATCCTCCGGAACTCGAACTTCGACTTGGCAACGAAATATTCTTGCCCAGGAAGTTGACGGAAGTCGGCCTTGACGTATGTTTCGTCATCCATCACGATGCAACCGGATTTGGTGAGCAGCTTCGTGTAAAGTTTCCGGGCGCGGGTTTTCGCAGTGATGTTTTGTTTTTCATTCCGGTTAGGGGCTTTTTGCACTTTGTAAACATGTAACCCAGCACGCTTCATGGTTTTCTGCACAAAACCGACTGACACCTTAGACTTTTTAGCGACATCTCGAATTGACATGTTTGGCCGGTTCTTGAATTGTTGTACGACTTTCCTGGCCATTTTACTGTCCATTGGACCACTTTTACGACCACTCCCTTCCTTCCTTTGGACACTCAGACGCTCCTTGAAGGTTCTTATTACACGAGACACAGTTGTATTTGCAATTCCAAGCCTTTTGGCAATCCACCGGTGGGACGCCCCTGAATTTTGATTGTGAGTGCACAACATTTTCTCACGGACAATTTCTTGTTTCGACGACATGACTGGAACTACTGAATGTATAACTATGAAACTTGGCAGATGTAAATAATACACTATGAATAAGATCTACTCAAATTTCTAGGTTTTTTACTCATACGATTCAAAAGTTACAGAAGATTTTCTGTGTGCCATTTTTATCGAATACACCCTTTACGGTGGATAGATGATGTATAGAACAGCCAAGACATGCCTTTGATTTTAAACAATATCCTGAATGGAGAGTTTTGTTGCGCTTCGGTTGTTGGCACACTATCAAATTGACACATCTTCATTCCGAAAAAGCTCCTCCAATATAATAACAATGGTGTTGTTAAAAATTATCGAACATGTTCTTCTCTCCTCACAAGGCCATTCGATGAAGATTTCAATTAGGTCCTAAAAATAGCAAACATTAGCTAACTTTGAAATGCTATAATTTTTTTTTCTGTTTTAACCCTTACACAGCCAGTATTTAAAAGCATCCTGTAAAATACTTTAACCAGTATTTTTCTTAACAACATCAATATTTGCGGCATATTTGTAATATGAAAAAAATATTAAAGGGCGATACGGTCAAAATTTGGTCAATATCAACTTGACGTATTTCTTTCAATTTTGCATTTAAAAAACCTGAACACCCCTCATTTTGAAGGTGTGTGTGTGTAAAATGTTGCTCCTATTTTGATTTTGGAATTCACTCTTCAGTTGTCAAAATGCCGTCCAAGCAAGAAGAGCAGCGTATCAAAATTTTGCTCGCGCATCGCGAAAATCCGAGCTACTCGCACGCAAAGTTGGCAAAATCGCTAAAAGTTGCCAAATCATCCGTTACAAATGTAATTAAAGTGTTTGGGGAACGTTTGTCGACAGCCAGGAAGTCTGGATCGGGGGGAAATCGAAAACCGGAAGCCGCTGAGACGACAAAGAGAGTTGCCGGTAGTTTCAAGCGAAACCCTAACCTATCTCTCCGAGATGCCGCAAATAAGCTGGGTGTATCGTCTACAACCGTGCATCGAGCCAAAAAACGAGCCGGACTATCGACTTACAAGAAGGTAGTGACTCCAAATCGCGATGATAAACAAAATACGACGGCCAAAGCGCGATCCCGGAGGCTGTACACGACGATGCTGACGAAGTTTGACTGCGTGGTAATGGACGACGAAACCTACGTCAAAGCCGACTACAAGCAGCTTCCGGGACAGGAGGTTTATACGGCAAAAGGAAGGGGAAAGGTAGCAGATATTTTCAAGCACACGAAACTGTCAAAGTTCGCAAAGAAATATCTGGTTTGGCAAGCCATCTGTACCTGTGGCTTGAAAAGCAGCATTTTCATAGCTTCCGGGACTGTCAACCCAGAAATTTACGTGAAAGAGTGTTTGAATAAACGTCTGCTGCCTTTCCTGAAGAAACACGGTTGTTCCGTACTGTTTTGGCCGGATTTGGCATCTTGCCATTACGGTAAAAAGGCCATGGAGTGGTACGCCGCCAACAACGTGCAGGTGGTTCCCAAGGACAAGAACCCTCCCAACACGCCAGAGCTCCGCCCAATTGAGAAATACTGGGCTATTGTCAAGCGGAACCTAACGAAGACCAAAAAACTGCTAAGGACGAGCAGCAGTTCAAGGCAAACTGGCTTTCTGCGGCGAAGAAGGTGGACAAGGTGGCTGTACAAAATCTGATGGCAGGGGTCAAGCGTAAGGCCCGGCAATTCGGATTTGGAAAAGCGGAAGCATTACTGAATATTTTTCCTGAATTTTATACTAATTGAACTTGAAAAAGAAATTTAATTTGATTTTTTAAATAAACGATTTCACCGATTTACACGCGTTTTCCCTTGACCAAATTTTGACCGTATCACCCTTTATTACGGCCAGGCCCACTGTGTAGAGTTGAGGGAGAAAGAGGATTCAAAAATAAGCGGCAATTAAATTATCCACTTGATGGATAAGTTAATCAACGAATATTTTCGGATCGTAAGAACGAAGAAACAGGGACAACCGTCCTTCCGTCTCGATTTTGTAGTTTTAGATGAGTCGTTGGGAGTGACGTGGCTAAGAAGGTTAATGTCACTCCGTGTGTCCTGACTTCTTTGGGAAAGACAGAGGTATTTCCACCTTGTGTCCTGACTGATGGGCCTAGGTTTGAGCGCGATTGTTCACTTTCTGGGATGGGTTTTACTTCCTTGTGTCCTGTATAAATCCTAGAGTTATTCTTCTGAAACGAGAAAGGTATTCAGTTGACCCTACACTGTGACATTAAGTATAAAAGCAATTTTCCGTGTGATAAAATTTATTTTTCTACATTCTAGGTGCCTAAGTTTTGTTCCGATAGTTCGCTGTCCGAGTTTTCTCTCATTTGGTTTAGTTTGTACACCTCCTGTTTGAGTTTTGCTTTGTCTGTTAGTATTGGTTCAAAGCTATATCTTGCCTTCCCCATTGAATTAGCTAACTTTGAAATGCTATAACACGCAACAGTTAATGTTGATTTTCCTTATTTTCAAACATTGACAAACACCGTATTCATGTTCTACTTTTCGATAGCCAGCTACTTTGAAAAATAACTCTTGAACCATAACAGCACTGCAAAGTGGTTAAAAAGTCGATTTTAAATAGTGGAGCTAGAGCGATGGCGTCTTTGGCAAAGTTGATGGATATGACAAGCTTCATATTTTGATGGCATTACTTTTGTGATCAATCACCCTAAAAGTGAGATAAAAATTCAACTTTTAAGGATTTTAAGATAGAGAGTTGATGTCTTCAGCAAAATTGTAGAAAAAGTCAATATAAACAACTTTGCTCAAGACATATAAATCGTATGTTTCACCCAATTGGAGATAGAGAGCGTTTTATAAGAACTAACCTCCAAAAACACATTTTTCACCTGAACATTTTGTCTTTAATTTTAAGGACAATATAATGTTCTACCAAGTTATTTGCAATATCAAAATACGAAACTTTCTAGAACATACTATACCTGCATTATATCAGTGGGATGAGTTATTGAACATTTTTCGTTTATTTTTTGTCGTATTTTCGACGGCTGTACCACACTTAGGATCAAGTTGGAGCAAATAGAGTTAAGTACATCTAATAGTACGTTAATATAGTTTTGAAATGGTGGTTAGTTAGTTCGTCCACGACCGTTTGCTGGGAAAAAAATAAAAAAATATAAACCGTTGTCTGGCGATCATAAGAAGCTGCTAGCAAAAGAAGCGGTTCAAATTGAAAACGGCAATGAAAATATAAATGTTTAATAATAATTGAAATAAAAATCGGTGTCATCATAGTGACATATAATAAATAAAAATATTGACTAAAAATAAAATGTAAAATTCAGCTAATAATAATGAGTTTGAAGATGTGGTTACCATGACAACCCACATTTTTGCACTGTTTGAATCATGAAATACACTGATAGGCAAAATAACGTGCCCACCTCATCGTTTTTACAATTTCTCTCATTTACTTTGTTCAAATTAAAGTAAACACACTGTATTTTTTTTATTATCTTATTTTTTATATTCTTTTTAAGTTTCACTTATGGAATACTGAAAAAAAAAGGAGTTTTATTAAAGAAAAAAAATCAATTTGTGTTGAAAAAAAAAAAAAAACAGTGGCAAAATAAAGTGCCCATTTCATTTAGGCTACAGAAAACATAAATTAAAGTAAAATATAAGCATTTCAATAATTGATGTGTCCTCCTTTGGCCTTCAGGACCTCCTGCAGGCGCTTCGACATGCTCTCGACCAGGTTTTTTAGGTGCTGTGGATCTAACTCTTCCCAGGCTCGCTCCAGGGCTTTAAAAAAGTTATTTTTATTGGTAACACCAGTTTTGTCAACCCTGGCATCGAGAATCGCCCACAAATTCTCGATGGGATTGAGGTCCGGGCTTTGTGGAGGCCATTCCAGCGGTTTGATCCGACAAGACCGGAAGAAAGACTTCGTCTTCTTGGCAGTATGCTTCGGGTCGTTGTCGTGCTGGAATACGAAGGCTCTTCAAGGCCCGTCTGAATCAGCGAAACCTCCAGATTTTCTCGCAGGATGTTGATGTAAGAATCTGCCGTCATTATCCCGTCGATTTTCACAATGCTTCCCACTCCACCCCACGAAAAACACCCCCAGACCATCACATTTCCTCCTCCATGCTTCATCGTGCCTTGGATGTGGCGCTCCTGAAGCTCCTCTCCCGATCTGCACCAAACACGAACCCGCCGCTTTCGGTTAAACAGCTCGAATTTTGATTCGTCCGTCCAGAGAACCGTTTTCCAGAACTCTAGGGGCTTATCAGCATGCTCCTTAGCTAACTTAAGCCGTTTGGCTTTGTTTGCCTTGCTGATAAATGGGCGCTTCCGGACAAGTTTGCTATTCAACCCCTGTGCTACGAGACGGCGACGAACAGTTCGACCGGAAACTGATAACTGAAGGGTTTCCTGGATCTCGCGGACAGTTACCTTCGGGTTCTTCTTGACTTCGCGCATGATCTTGGTGTCCGTTCTCGCATCCGTTTTCCGCTTCCTGCCTCTGCCAGGGCGATCCACCACTGATCCAAACGTTTTAAGCTTCAGAAGAATTTTGCCAACCGCTGCCTTACTGATACTGTACTTCTTAGCGACAGCCCGGTGCGATTCACCGTTTCGCACATCACGAACGACCAATTTTCGGATACACATGGGAATTGCTTTCGAAAGCACTGCGTTCTCCATTTTTTCAATTGAATCAAATGCGATCACGTATACAAATGCAGCAGGTTGAGCCGTTTGCTTCAAAACATGTCAAAATATCAAAACATAAACAATCAAGGGGTCTTCCAATGGAAACTTATCGAAAACATCGATTTTTGAAGTGGGCACTTTATTTTGTCACTGTTTTTTTTTTCAACACAAATTGCTTTTTTTTTTCTTTAAGTAAAACTCCTTTTTTTTCAGTAGTGAAACTTAAAAAGAATATAAAAAATAGGATCATAAAAAAAACAGTGTGCTTACTTTAATTTGAACCCAGTAAATGAGAGAAATTGAAAAAACGATGAGGTGGGTACGTTATTTTGCCTATCAGTGTATATTAAAACGATCGATATTTGTTTTGAGCATAACTTCCCTGCAAACGGTCGTGGACGAACTCACTAACCACCACTTCAAAACTCTATTAACGTACTATTAGATGTACTTAACTCTATTTGCTCCTACTTGATCCTAAGTGTGGTACAGCCGTCGAAAATACGACGAAAAAAAACGAAAAAAGTTCAATAACTCATCCCACTGAAATAATGCAGGTATAGTATGTTCTAGAAAGTTTCGTATTTTGATATTGCAAATAACTTGGTAGAACATTATATTGTCCTTAAAATTAGAGACAAAATGTTCAGGTGAAAAATGTGTTTTTGGAGGTTAGTTCTTATAAAACGCTCTCTATCTCCAATAAGGTGACTTTTTAATTTAAAAATTGCGCGTTTGAGATATTGTCCAAAATTTTTTTTTACGTTGGTAGGCTTGTTAGTGTCATATACTTGGCATTTCATGACATTCCTTCCATAATTAGTTTATTTACGCTTGTGTTTTCTAAACGACCAAAAGTGCTTTCGGCGATTTTTACAATGTCTGAATTTGTTGAGCAAAGAAGTGCCATTCAATTTTGTTTGCGGAACGATACTTCTGCTGCTGAAACGTTGAGGATGGTGCAGAAAGCCTTCGGTGAGTCAGCCATGTCGAAAAAAAATGTTTATAAGTAGTACAATGACTTCAACGACGGTCGAGAACGCGTTGAAGACTTGCAACGGACAGGACGGCCATCGACGTCAACTGATGAGCAACACGTGAAGAAAATCAAAGAGTTAGTATTTGAAAATCGTCGATTAACAATTAGAGACCTTGCCGATATGCTTGGCATCTCAATTGGATCGATTCAATCGATTTTTAAGGCTCGGTTGGGGCTCAGAAGAGTCAAATCGCGTTTGGTGCCGTTTGCTTCATCTCACACAGCACTCGTTCTTCGTGAGTTTTTGCCAAAAATTCGACTCATATCACTCCACAACCACCGTATTCACCTGATTTGGCTCCGTGTGACTTCTGGCTATTCCCAAAACTCAAAAGACCACTTCGAGGACACCGTTTTGTATCGATTGAAGAGACTCTACGAGAATCGCTGCGCGCATTGAGGGGCATCCCGGAAGCCGACTATATGGCCTGCTTCGCGGATTGGAAAAAACGCTGGCATAAGTGCATTGCATCAGAGGGGGACTACTTTGAAGGGGACGAAATAGATTTTGATGATTAAATAAAGATTTTTTGAAATATAACAAAAGTCACCTTATTTTGTGAACACAGTAGTATGTCTTCAGCAAAGTTGTTTATATTGACTTTTTCTACAATTTTGCTGAAGACATCAACTCACTATCTTAAAATCCTAAAAAGTTGAATTTTTATCTCACTTTTAGGGGGGATTGATCACAAAAATCATGCCGTCAAAATATGAAGCTTGTCATATCCATCAACTTTGCCAAAGACACCATCGCTCTAGCTCCACTATTTAGGGAGCTATGAGTTGAGAGCGTTAAAATCGACTTTTTGACCACTGTGCACTGATGCAATATTTTTAAAAACGTTGAATTTTAGTCAGCATATGAATGCGTCGATGGCAAATCAAAACAAAGCAAATACGATATCCCTTCGCAAAAAATACACACACGCACACCTACATGAAAGTACGACTTCTATTAAAATTATCCAAGAATTTGAACAAAATATTTCACGATACAAAATCCATGAAGTATATTGAAAACACTACAATTTGTCCAACTCCGTCGTTTTCATATATTTGTTATTAGAAACCAAATTGTGAGCTAATCGTTATAACAGTGGGTGTGTAAATACTTTATTTTGTCCAGTACTGTGCAACAGGATGTTTACAATTCAAATTATCCCCAAATCAGGGTTAATTTCTATTTCTCTGCATATTAAGCGGTACCAATTAACCGCATTGTTTTAAACTTGACTGTCAACGACTTATTTATTTCTTCCCCAAACCCCGCTAGCCGCTTGCCCTAAACAATGATAGCATCCACCCAATGATAGCAAAAACTTACTGACAGCTTGCGCTGACAGTCTGCCGAAATACAACTTTTTCCACTACTCATCGCATCGCACCAGTATTCAAACGCCTTCGTCGTCCACTGGGAGCGAAAATCTTATTGCCATCAAAGATAGTAAACATTTCCCTTCTTAACTTTTTTTTTCTTCACAATTTCCCTCCCACACACATCGGAGCAGAACGATAGGGGATTTTTGGCGACAGCAACCCCGCTTGGATTGCGATTGGCATGGGTGGGAGGGCATTTAATTTTTAAATAAACATGTGAATTGTACTGTTACCCTTCCGTCGCGGTAGGCGCGCATTACCATGACAATAGTTTTTCTTTTGGGCTCTCCGTCAGTCACGGCCTGGTCGTGCTTCATCGATTTCGACGAAAAGCCACAGCGCATGCTTGTTTGGTGTTTTACGATTCGCAGCCGAACTTTGACAGCCGGAAGGGGAAAATTCTGATTTAGCACAGCAGAAAGCTTTGGTTGCTGCGATGGAGTAGCCAGGGAGCAATTCGTGGATCATTCGGGCATTCGGTGCATTCTGCGAAAAAGAAGGACACTCGGCACTTGTCTGTATTTGAGCGTCAAGCGTGTGTCGGTGCGGTCGCGTCGGTGGGTGATGCGACTGATTTTTCGTCCTTTTCCTTCTCGTCCTCGTCTGGCCGTCTGGACGGCTTTAGTCGACGAGCGACGTGGGTGCGCTCAAGCTTTTTCCCATACAAGCTGCAAATAAAAAAAAACAGTGATTTCGCAAGACGTGGAGTTGCCTGGTAGTTTTTTGAGCCTGTATGCGTGGAGTCAACGTAGAGGCGAGGGGAGCACGATTCTGACCCGACAGGATATGCTCCTGGTGGTGTCTTTTATGGAGGCTTGTGGAGCCATCGCAGCTAAACAGTAGACGTTGCAGTTCAGTTCATCGGTGACGGTCTGGCGCGAAGGTTGTACACTTCTTCTAGCCCCAGGACACCCGTTGTCTCTCACTCTTGGCCTCAGAAATTTGTGAATAGTTTCTAGTGGGAGGACTTTTTTTAATGGAAAGTACCTAGGCTGACCTTATAAAGCCATCTCCAAAGCAATTGGTAAAGTGCAGTTGTCCTGTTTCAAGTTAAACCCACATTTCCAATGCCTGCTGCGGTGGTCAAAGCCCATCGATATTTTGTTCCTTCACAATGGTCGTTACATCATTAACGAACAGGAGAACGTTTTAGGCGGAAATTAAGTTATACCTGTTTCGGGCGCGATTGACGAGTGTGTGGCTGAGTGAAAGTGTCGCCTTCCGGGAAGTTCAGTGCTCACCGTTCGGGAGTAACCTGGATCCGTTGAGTGAAACCACAACCAGCTAGTGACGAAGGAAGAGGAAACCGAAAAAGGAACCTGTACGAGAAACAATCAAGTGTGCTTGACATTTCCTTCGGGGAGTTTAGATTTCCTGTGTTCCGAGGAATGATAAAGGCTTCAGATCAAGTTAAGAGTGAGAGTACATCAACATTAATACTCAACGTTCTGAAGGATTTTTGCCACTGGTCTTCTATTTACTGGACGAGGACGAGCAAGCGAGAATGGGTGTGATTTATATGAGTCCCCCGTTTAAGATACAAGGTAAGATAAGAAAGTTTTCTTGTTATTTTTTATTTTCTCGTTTCTTGGGACCGGGTTGGTCACAAAAAAAATAGGTGATAGAAAGCCCAGACCAGCGGGGGAGTAGGGCGTAATTCACTGAAGTGTCGGTTGGCTGGTTTGGTTTGGTTGTGGGAGTCCTAGAGTCCTAGGACTGGTTGAACCACTGATAACGAGCCGAGGGTAAGTGAAAAAAGGCGCTGTGGATAGACAGTGCGAATAAGAAAGAGGTATATAGGAGGGGGTGGAGAGAGAGAGAGAGGGTCAACCCAGTTAGGCTCGGTGATTAACGATCGTTTGAGGCGGCTCTGTCAGGGTGAAGTTTTTTTCCTGTTCGCCTACTGCGGTTTTGGCCTACCGCGTCGCATCGAAGACAGCAGAAGGACTACGCGTTTATGGCTTATGATGCGATTGTCGTTACGGTTATGGCAGCAGACGAGCTCGTAAAGTTTTTCGCTAGGCTTGATGGAATGAAAACTTTGGTTATTTTCCGGTTTGTTTTTCTCCACAACTTCAATGACGGCGCGCAGTTCAGGCCAGGGTGGGTCATCTGGGATTGAAATAAAGCGCATTATGGGTCATTTTTCAGAAAACCACAAGAGACTTATTGCCATTAATGAGTTGCTGCATGAGTTTTATGACGGAGTGCATAAAATTATGGTTTAGTGTCTTTTGATGGCCGGTCGCGTTGAGGGATGTGGAGGTTGTGGGTTGTGTATCGATTGATGAGGGAAAAGGCGTTTTTGTTGCATTGAATTTTACTTTTGTGGCTGTTGTGAATTAGAGCACTTTGGCGTTTTTCTAGCTTATTCAACGTTTGTACAGTCACAAATGAGTAACATTCAGGGAACTAGATAGACAGCGCTCGAAATAAATCATCCTCAATGCGAAGTTGATTGCTGCCAGCTCAACAGAGCCAGTGGATCCATTGAGACGAAATCCATTAGTGACAAGCTTTTTTTTTTTACCGAAATTGACGTGTTTAGAGTTAAAATACGCGGAATTATGATTGAACGAAGTCGTTCCGGAATTTCATGAGATGCTTGTTTTATGGTAAGGTCATAACAAATTGAGGAACTGCTATAGATGAAGCGAGCATGGACTGGGGTAATGCACGAGAGACACATATAGTAATGGTGGTGAATTCTAATAAATCGAGATTGTGTGTTCAGCCCTAGCATTTCTTAGAATTTTTTTTTTGCCAAGAAGTCTATCGAAAAGTAGTTATTAACATTCAAAAATTGAAATAGTCTTAAGACAATTTGCAAATTTTCGAAACAAAGTAGTTTATTACAGTTTAACAAGTTCAAATACAACAATTTAACTAACAGATTAATTGTAGTATATAGAATATTTGTGAAGGAAATGTTAAGATGCATTGTAAGATTTTAGGAGTATTTATTAATCTTTCAATTAGGGTATAATCATTCGAATTAAGTATAATCAACTTAGCGTGAAACGAAATAAAAGTTGTAGTAAGCTATGCAAAAATCTGTGCTGATTCAGCGCATTCTTGTAACGATCTTTGACAGTAACGGACAGCAGCAGCAGCAGCAACAGTGAATCGACATTATCGAGGCTGGAAACTTCGATCAGGTCACATCAATCAAATTTTTTCTTTCGGTAATATGATTGTACTTTTGCCTTTATTCCGTCAAGTTCTGCACAGTGGTTTCTAGTGCACTTCCTGGACGCTGTCTGACATGTTGTGGGGCACTTGCCTTTTTGAGGTTCCGTTTGACGATTGCCCAGTAGCGTTCAATGGGCCGTAGTTGGGGACAGTTTGGTGGATTGATATCTTTATCAACGCAATCAACGTTGTTATCAGAGCACCAATGTAGAGTTGATCTGGCATAATGGGCAGAAGTCAGATCCAGCCAGGAGAGAGGAGGAATCTCATGCTTCCGATATAGTGGAAGCAACCTCTTCACTCGTTTTGGTGAATTTAAGCATTTATTGTTCCTTTTGTGTAGAAAATGGAAGATTGCAAGCCACATATTCAAATTGCCTGTCAAACGAGCACCTTCTCACCGATATATCCCCAACCGATTTGATGTAGAATTGAGGCCCCGGCAGTGGTCTGAAATCCTCTTTCACGTAAATTTGCACTGGCTACCCTGCCTTTATACTACAAGTGTATAATACCAACTGCAAAAAAATAGCGAAATGTCGTTGTTTTCGAGTTGGTATCTCATATTTCCATAAAAGTATAAGTGTCAGTGAGTATTGTAGTGTAGGAAGCAGATGGAATGTGCTTTTATTTTGTTATTTTGTAAACGTTTTCCAATCTCCCAACTTCAAATCAGTAGGAAGAATAACTATTTATAAGAAGCACAGAAATAATTCAGTCAAACTGTTATACCCAAGCATGTGTACTTAGTAAACAGGAAAAAATAATTAATTTTAACAAGTGCGTTAAATTTCCCCTCGTTTAATTCTAAGCCAAAGGAAGCGTAAACAACGAAATTGTTTGCAATCTTTCATGTGCTATACAACAATGTTTGCAATCTTTCATACAACAAGCTAGATTCAGGCGTTATCTGGCTTAAATTTACATGAAATATCCCATTATTTTCTCTCAAATCTTGCATTCCCTTTATGTGCATTAGAAAACGCAGAAAATTCATTGTTTCTTTTTATCTGTGTAGATACTGAGTAGGTTGACTGTGTGACCTGGTTAAAGACGTATTTCGCTGTCGATATGGGTATTGTCTTTCTATGTTTCATGTTTACTCGGCACATAGCGGACCGCTATACAATACTGCTTCGTTATCAGTGAAATTTTAGTGGATTTATCGCCCAAAGTTCAAAGATGCTAGGTTAGTCAAAAAGTTTTGTAAGCGGAAATGAAAATACCTTGCTTTTTTGTTGTTGAGGAAATCACTTTCATTGCTCATTATAGTCTCCCATAAGATCAATACACTGGGTCCAATGATCTTCCAACTGTGTTGTCCCATCACGGAAGTGACTTTCTGGAAGGCCTGCAAAATACTCCTCTATTTATTTTATTTATTTAAATAGCCATACATCGTATTTACGATATGACTTCATCTACAACATTTCGCCAATATACTCGGTCTATGGCTGCCTCTCTCCAACCTCGTTGACGACCCACACTCGCCAGATCCTGTTGCACCTGGTTCGCCCATCGTGCTCGCTGTGCCCCACGCCTTCTTGTACCGGCCGGATTCGACGCGAACACCATTTTTGCAGGGTTGTTGTCCGGCATTCTCGCAACATGCCCTGCCCACCGTATCCTTCCAGCCTTCGCAACCTTCTGAATGCTGGGTTCGCCGTAGAGTTCAGCGAGCTCGTGGTTCCATCTTCGCCGCCACACTCCATCCTCCTGTACGCCGCCAAAGATGGTCCTAAGCACCCGGCGTTCGAAAACACCAAGTGCTTGCAGGTCCTCCTCGAGCATCGTCCACGTCTCGTGCCCGTAGAGAAAAACCGGTCTTATCAGCGTTTTGTACATGGTACATTTAGTGCGGGGGTGAATCTTTCTTGACCGCAAGTTCTTCTGGAGCCCGTAGTAGGCACTACTTCCACTGATGATGCGTCTTCGGATTTCACGGGTGTTGTTGTTGTCAGCCGTAAGCAAGGATCCAAGGTAGATGAATTCTTCCACCACCTCGAATGTATCCCCGTCTATCGTAACACTGCTGCCTAGGCGGTCCCTGTCGCGCTCGGTACCTCCTGCTAGCATGTACTTTGTTTTCGACACATTCACCTCCAGTCCGACTTTCGCAGCTTCGCGTTTTAGGCGAGTGTACATTTCTGCCAACGTTTCAAATCTTCTGCTGACAATGTTCATGTCATCCGCAAAACAAACGAACTAACCGGATCGAGTGAGAATCGTACCCCGGCTGTTGAGCTCGGCTCTTCGCATGACACCTTCTAGCGCAATGTTGAACAACAGGCACGAAAGTCCATCACCTTGACGTAGTCCCCAGCGTGATTCAAACGAGCTGGAATGTTCGCCCGAAATCACGCAGTTTCGCACACCGTCCATCGTAGCTTTAATCAGTCTAGTGAGCTTCCCGGGAAACCCGTTCTCGTCCATCATTTTCCATAGCTCTATGCAGTCGATACTGTCGTACGCCGCCTTGAAATCGAGGAACAGATATTGCGTCGGGACCTGGTATTCGCGGCATTTTTGGAGAATTTGCCGTACAGTAAAGATCTGGTCCGTCGTCGAGCGCCCGTCGATGAAACCGGCCTGATAACTTCCCACGAACTCATTTACTTTTGGTGAAAGCCGGCGGAAGATGACCTGGGATAGCACTTTGTGCTAAATACTCCTATACGACGGCTATAACCTCTTCGTTTGGCGAAAAATGCTTTCCACGAAGGAATTTTTTGAGAAGTCAGATTGAGTTAAATTTGGCAAATAGGGTGGATTAAATTAAATTCGTACCCCAATGCACTGATTTGAGCGATGGTTTTTTGAACTGTGTGAGCAGGTGCATTGACACAATTTTTTTCATCCAATTCGTCACAATAATATTCAGCGTTGATTGCCTTACCATTTTCTTGATAATCTATCAATAACATAAAAAAATAATGAATTTTAACAGGCGCGTAAAATTTCCCCTCGTTTAATTCCAAGCCAAAGGAAGCGTAAACAACGAAATTGTTTGCAATCTCTCTTGCGCCATACAACAATGTTTGCAATCTTTCACACAACAGGCTTGATTCAGGCGTTATCTGGCTTAACTTTAAATCAAATATCCCATTATTTACTGCCAAATCTAGCATTCCCTCTATGTGCATTAGATAACGCAGAAAATTCAATGTTTCTTTTCATCTG
>JAHHFK020003688.1:0-79795 GCA_024533555.2 Aedes koreicus
TGCGTATAATGGACCCCCTGACATATTTTTGTAATTATTTCGATATTATCATATTTAACCCAAGCATTGTCAGTTAAAGCACCTAGTATCAACACTAAAACAATGGTTTGAATATGATTCTTCACAATTTTTACACATAAAACATCATTATTAATTATTTTTACCTGAGCACTGCATGGTACAGTGATTTTTAAGTATATTAGTAACAGGAGAGAAAAAAATCATTTTATCATGCGAATAAATTGTAGATTATAAAAATGCATTCTCAACACGTTACTACCTAGTACTTACATTAAATTTTACAATGCAGATATAAAAACAATGAAAAATTGGAAAAAATATCTAAATTTTGAGGGTCCATTATAGGACTGATTGGTTTGCTTTGTTGCCTATTTGGCAACCCTTCATTTCTATTTGTAAACAAACCGAACTTATTGATTGCGCACCGTCTAAAGTGAAAATTGTTGATCAAAATGGGAAAAACTAATAAATGTAAGCATACTTTCACGGAATCTGCAGTGCAACAGTGCATTCGAGCGATCCAAAACCATGTTCCGATAAAACAGGCGTGCAAGCAGTTCAAAATTCCACGCTCTACCGTGAAGTATCGTCTGGGCAAAAGCTGGTCTGGAAGAACTAGGAGAGGTCCACCAACCGCACTTTCCGATGCGGAAGAAGACGAAATAGTTACATGGATTAAACGGATGTCACGGAAAGGGTACCCAATAACTAGGCAACATTTAATTATGGCTGTTAAGCAGCACATCACCAAATATCCTCGCCTGGAAGGTGGCAACATGAACGCTGGTAATAAATTGTTTTTTTTTTTACTTAAATAGGTCAATATAACTTTTCCCATTTTAGGACAAAGGTGGTATCAAGGCTTCATGAAACGTCATCCAGATTTGACTATTCGGAAGCCCAAATCTGTATCCACAGCATCTGCAACAGTCACCGAGGCAAACATCCGCCACTGGTTTCGATCGGTGTATGAAATTCTTAAGGAAGAACACCAGAACGATATTTTAAGTGATCCCTGCCGTATTTTCAACGGAGACGAAATCGGTTTCAGCTTGGACCCTGAAACAAAAGCGGTTATCTGTCCGAAATCAGAGAAAATCGTTTTCGTGATTGACACAGGGTCCAAAAAGAACATCACGGTTTTGAATACAAATGGGGCCTCCGGAGTTGCAGTTCCCCCATGTGTAGTGCTTCCATATCAGAGAGTTCCTCTCAACGTCGTCAGAAGCTTCCCTGCAGATTGGGGTGTCGGGAAATCTGAAACCGGATGGATGACGAAAGAAGCATTCATGGGATACATAACTGGCGTTTTTCATCCATATTTGATTTGTAAGAAAATTCCACTGCCGGTAATCTATTTCGTTGATGGCCACCGAAGTCATACTCCTTTCGAAACAGCTGAAGAATGCGTCAAACTGGGCATAATCCTTATTTCGCTTTGATGTGGCAATATTTAGGTCACTCAAGGCAAGCTGGACTAATCAGGTAAGCTGACTTATGCAAGTCGACTTATATTGATTACGTTATTTATATTATCTTATTGTAGGTTCGGATTTGGCAAGCGAAGCATCCTGGAAAAGTGATCAGATTGGATTGAATTTGGCGGCATATAATAATGTTTCACAATATCCGATTATTTAGGAAAGAGACAAGGCGTTGTTTGTATATTGCTTTGTATGCAACCAAAATAAATTCAATAATGTCACTTGTTGCATCTACCGAAAAGAGACAATGTTTAGTTTTATCCCTCTTTCTCTCTCAAAATTTTTGTCGAGTGATAGGGGATAGTTGGTAAAGATAGAAGATGGATACTATGGTAGATGTCATAGTTCAATGAGAATATTGTTGATACACATATTAATAATAGTATTTGAACGTTCAAAAATAAATGAAAATTGTGAAATATATTTTATTTGAGTAAATATTGAACTATAACATCTACCACAGATACCTACTGCTTTAATGAAAAACATATGATTTGCAATAAATTTGAGTTTGTTCTGTTAACATGAACTTAAGGATATCATGCATGTTGTTTTAAATCATAAGATAATTAATTTATTCCTAAAAATAATTTGATTTGCAACAGCTAGCGTTCATCTTTTCAACCATGGTCCGTTTCTAGCGGCATTCCCCTATTTATTGCATACGTTTCATCAAAGCTTTTGCAATCCCGACTAGTGCTGTTCTTCCAATATTCGAGCGATCAGTAATTTCCGTTCCTTGTGGCATTTCCTCAGTGCATTTTGTTGCGTTGTGTTGTTTTAAAAAAAAAATAAAAAATGGATTCTACATCTGTTAAAGAGGACAAAGAAAATGTGTCCGAAAAAGTTCGAACCATATTTCGTTCCGAGAACGGGTATCTTAGTTGTAGCCTGGGTCTTAATTGCAAGTTCAGTCCGTTGTGGGTGGCCTAGTAACAATTCGAAGAGAAATCGATCATTGCAGTTGCGCCCGTATGATACAAAATAGCTCAGCTCGACAGGATAGGGAAATATGTGCGCTTGTGCGCGCGTCTGTGTATACATATATAATATAATATATATAATGAATAAGCTCACGCTTCTCGGCAACCTCTTGACCGAATTCGACGGAACTACCGACAAATGGACGGTACTATTATCCAATTTATTGTTATTAACTTTTTTTGATACCTTTTTGGTTACTTTTGAAAATATTATCTAAAATATTTCCAAGCTATCATGAGACTCGTCAAATCACATAAGGATTCGATTGCAAGATGAATGGTAGTCATTCAGAGTGCTCAGGAGACCGCTGGCCACATCCGGGCATACTGCGGGTACCTATGGAGATGTGGCCCGTTTTTGATCTGAACCAAAACATTCTATGCGACATCGCTAATTACATTTAAATTCGATAATAAGTGCAATAGTGGTGGAATTAAATGCCCAATACCTTATGTGAAAATAAATGCAATAGTGCTGGCATCAATTGCCCAAAAGCTTATTGGCATGTTCTAGGTACTGTATTTTGATATTTCTCTTCAGCTCAAAACCTAGAATCTACAATTGTATCTGTAGATAATTCAACAATACAAAGTTGCGATATGCATTCAACCACGTTTATTGAATCTTCTGGAAAGTCAAAAGATATTATGTGATAATCTGGGATAATATTGGTCATTCTAAGTTTGCCTTGCAGCTAAAAAAGATACAGTTACAATTGGTTCAGCCAAATCGGAACCAAGAGCCTATCGAGAATCATCAGTTTTGTTCGACATATTCAATCAGAACTTTTCAAATTCAAGATGCATTCTTGAAGTTTATAACCAACAATCAATTTGAGTGATTCATCTCCATAGTGTACCAAAAAAATATTCTGTGAGGATTGATTATCCAATAATGTCGGTTGATCTAAAAGAACATCCACTGAACATGGTTGAATACATATCGTATATTTGTATAGCCTAAAAAGCTACAGTTAATATTTCAGCTCCTAATTTTTGAGCTCCAGTACTGTATGGCTGATAAAGAACATCCCAGATCATCTCAAAATGTCTGCTGACCTTCCAGAAGACTCAATAAACATGGTTGAAAACGTATCATGACTTTGTGTAGCCGAAAAAGGTACAGTTACAATTAGAGATCCTATGTTCAGTACTCCAGGACAGGTTGGATGACTTAGAATATCCCAGATTATTAATGTTGGTTGCCTTTTCATAAGATTCAATGAACATAGTTGAACACATATCGTTCATTTGCACATCTGAAAAAGCTACAGTTTTAATGGTAGATCCTAATCTATGAACTAATGTACAACCTGGTATGCCTCAGAACATCCCAGATTTCATCATAATGTTGGTGGACCTTCCAGAAGATCCATTGAATATGGTTGAATACACATCGTTAATTTGAATAGACGTAAAACTACAGTTACAACTGTTGATCCCAAGATCTGAGCTCCAGGACTGTTTGGATGACCTAGAACATCCCAGATTATCTCATTATGTCTATTGACGTTCCAGAGGACTCAATTAAAATGGTTGAATACATATCGTACATTAGTATAGCTGAAAAAGCAACTGTTACAGTTGTTGATCCTAAGTTCTGAACTCCAGGACAGCTTGATTGACCTAGAACATCCCAAATTATCTCCTAGTATCGGTTGACCTTTCAAAAGATGCAATCAACTTTATTGATTACATATCGCTAATTTGAATAGTTAAAAAGCTACAGTTGCAACTGTAGATCCTAAGTTATGAACTCAAGAACCGTTTGGATTACCTAGAACATCCCAGTTTATCTCAAAATGTCTGTTGACCATCCAAAAGATTCAGTGAACAAGGTTGAATGCATATCATAACTTTGCATAGCCGAAAAAACTATAGTTACAACTGTAGATCTTAAGTTCTGTACTCCAGGACAGTTTGGAACAACCTAGATCATGCCAGATTATCTCATTAAATCTGTTGATCTTCCATAAAACTCAATAAATATGGTAGAATAGATATCGTAACTATGTGTAATCGGGAAAACTATAGTTACAACTGTTGATCCTCTGTACTGAACTTCTTTATGTTCAGGATGTTCTGGGTTGAAAACCAGGCATTAAACGCACATATTTTTTGTTTTGCCCTGATAAAATAGTCAATTTGCAACAAGTTTGCAGAAGATAGAGTTCGCTTTTGTTCTGTGCGTGATTTCATAAAGGCATTTTTCTTCAGGTGGAAGTCTATCCACAACAAATTTTATAATTATTCAGATCAGTAATTTGTTCGACAGCAACAACTGATTGTCGCTATTTTTCATGTTGCTGATAAAGCATTGTTGCTATCGGTAGTGTGTAGCAATAATGACAAAACGTTATTTTGTCGCTGTTACAGGAAAACAAGATCGTTGCAACATGTGTGCAAATCACAACATTTTCTTACAGCAACTTATCTCTTTCCCATCATCGATGCAACATTTTGTTGTTTTCTTCGTGTTTTGTTGCAATAAATTCAAGCTACAACATATCATTGTTGCATAGTGAGAGAATAACGGGTGTATCACTCGTCAAGGTTATCTTATGTTTGTAAGTACACAAAGAGCATATTTGACACACTGATCGCTGGAAAGTACGACAACCAACTGCCACAGGAAAAAGCCAGTAGAGTCGACGAAAGTGTTCTTATATCATGTCGAGACATCCAAAGCGCAGTCAACATGATTCCTGCAACAAAAGCTGCATTGTACCGTTTGGTTGAACGAGAAGATTTAACGAATGAAGCTGAAAAAGTTATGTGTTTTATATATAAAACGGTACTGGCACCGCTTGATGAGCGCGATATGCCTGAATTGGAATCAACATGCGAAACCATATTTGCTGACACATCTGATTTACAGAGACCTTCCAGTTTCCCAGTTAAATTGGATGAGAGCTTTGGGTCTCTCGTTACTGTAACAGAAGGTCGCAAAGATGAAGCAACTCAAACTGATCCGGTAATTGTTGAGACGCAAACGTTAGCTAAGGCGTTCGTGATTTCCAAGAATACTCTAAACACGCAAGTTTAAATGGTTTATTGTATTTTTTTCTTTTATATGGCGAAGAGCACAAATTTTTGGCCCAGCACTAGTTTTCGACCTATTTGTACAAATCTTACAATTTTTGTATTATAGGTCGAAAACTGGAACAGAATTCATACAGGTGCTTTTTTCCTATAGAGGTTTTCAGTCACTGACTAACATATTTCATAATGATATTGTTTTTATTTTCATGTAAGGAATATTCAAGAATTGAAAATAGTGAATGCGGATCATCTGGATGATCTCTCCCAGCCGCATCGTGACGATTGGTATGAAGCATCATCTAATGAATTAATCAATAGCGAACTCGGCTGCGGAATGATAGATGATTCTGGCTTCGAGGCTCTTGAAGCAACGGTAGCTTCTATCAATGAGATGGAGGGTGAATGTGGTGTAAGCCAGCGATTAGTACACAAAGGAATTACAGACAACGTGAATGTTAAATCTACTAAAGCCTTCTTCGACGAACCACAAACACCAGCAAAAAAGTTAAAGAAATTTAAACATGCCAAAAGCACTAACATCCAAAAAGCGGCTAGAGCTTCGCCACACGAAACAGGCTGAAAAGGAGAACATTCGTAAACAAAAGCAGATGAAATCTGAAGAAAAGCGAGCTGAACGCATAAGGAAAGCAGAATTTAAAAAGTTGTCTGCGATCAAAAAATTGGAGGAGAAATTATCACGTTTGAAGAACAATAGCCAAATCGACGGTGTTTTGAAGAATTGTTGAATTTTTAAATACGACTAAATGTTCATGGTTGAAATTACATGCTTGAATAATAAAATAATAAATAGTTCGTTATATGTCTGTTTTGTATTCCACATAAATAAATGGTGTATACGTACGTTTATTGCAGCTTATTCAACTAGGGTGTGCCGAATTCGACCAACTTTGTTAATATTTGAGCTCCCTTAATAAATTGGAAAATTTTATGTATTATCAGAGGTTTGCGCTGCTTGATGGGGCGTCCAAGGAGAAGAATGTCATAACTCAAATGTTTTCAAAACAATACCTCACGGCTTCCGGAAAACAGCTATGTTTTTTACAGAAGAGTTAGCAGACAGCCATCTCTGCTACGGTTACGCCAATTGTTTGGCATCGGCAGCCCAAAAAGAATCTTGCTAAATAACATAATTTTTAGTTACAGCCAATTTAAGACTAACATGTACCAAAAAATTAAAAGTTCATCAGCTCCGTGAAATTTGAGATTTGACCATAAGCGTAGAACAATTTGTTTCCCTAAATATCATCCCCTATCGCCCCTGAATATATTTGCATTAAGGAACCTAACACCCTGTTTATGTATCCAAGATTGTACTAGTTTAATTCTAAACCTAGATTGAACCTTGATAGATATCTATACGGGTGTTGTTATTGGATGCGTTTAGAATGTTTTCTATAGGAAGGTGGCCATAATATATACATGTCCAAAATATATGCGTTACCCTATTTGTCTACGATATAAAAATTTGGTTTAGCAACGTCATATCAATCATTTTAATCAAATTAGTTATGATATGCGTGTCATGGACCCGGGTCTATAATGCGCTTTATAGACCCGAGTCCAAAATAAGCAAATGGGTCCAAAAAGGAACATTATGACAAGCGCGAATTATCGATGTTTACCAGGAAAACCTGGACTAAAAGATCGTGTTTACCATAATTCTGTGTAAATGACTAGTTATTTTCATCAAATGTTGGAGTGTCGCACAAAAAATAAATAAAATTCTTGTGGAATACATCAAAATTGTTCAGAGCTTCTACTAAGGGGTCCATTACTAGCATATCAACCCTACCTCCAAAATGGCCAATTGCAATGTGTGTACCGCACAACGGACTAGGGTGGGGTGCTTCTGTTACTTGTCCCCTAAGGCCGGTTGTTATTATTTCTGTTTTTTTTTTTTGTCCTCGGCGATTGAATCATCGATCGAATCGTAGACCGACATACAGTCGGCTTCGTACTGCTGCTTCAACTGCCGTACTGCAGCCAACATATTAGCACCGTTGTCGCACGTGATTGAAAATATTTGAGTCGTAGTCAATCCGAAGCTTTGAATGACTCCCAAAATCTAGTCTTTTAGGAAGGCCTGCAGTCTGTCTCTCCTTAACTTCAACCACTCCTAAAGAAAACAATGAAGTAAGGAGTGTATCGAATATAAGCTATCCACATACATTTGCGTTGTACGCATGTATTTGTGATGGTTTTTTATGCTCTGAACACTGCATGCTGTGCGTTTGACTGTCAGCTTTCTTTTGTTTACTTGTTTGTGCGGTTCAAATTCTGCGTTTTCAAAATGTCGCGTATTGAAAAGGAAGTGAAAATTAAGGTTCTGGACACATGGCTAAGTGAGAAGGGTATTACTATGCGAAAATTGGCGAAGCGGTTTGGAATTCATCATGCGAGTGTTAAAACCATCATTAATAAGTTTGGGGAACACTATCCTTTGGATGAGCTACCAGGAAGAGGCAGAAAACCCGGTTCTTCCAACCCGAAACTGGAGCAGAAAGTGGTATCTCTAATCATGAAGAACAAATCAATGTCAATACGTGATTTTGCCAAAAAAGCAGGAACGAGTGTCGGAATGATCCAGCGTATCAAGAGGCGAAACCACCTGAAGACCTACAAGAAGCAGAAAATCTCGAAACAAAGTGCAGAACAGAAGAAGCGAGCAGCAACAAGGGCCCGGAAATTGTATTCGCGTCTTTTGCAGCGTCCGGATGCATGCGTTTTGATGGACGATGAGACCTATGTAAAGGAGGACTCAAAAACCCTTCCAGGTCCACAATACTTTACTGCCGTCGTTGGGGAGGATGTGAGCGATGCGGACAGGTCGATTCAAGTGAAGAAATTCTGTCGAAAGGTATTGGTATGGCAGCAATATGTTCCTGTAGTTTGAAGTCAACCATTTTTTACACGACCGGAACTATAAATGCGGAAATCTATCGATCTGAGTGTCTCCAGAAGAGATTGTTGCCTTTATATAAGAAGCATAGTACACCTCCACTGTTTTGGCCGGATTTAGCGTCGGCTCACTATGCCAAAACCACTCTCAATTGGCTTGCGGAAAAGGGTATAGATTTCGTTGAGAAAAATATCAATCCACCAAATTGCCCTCAGCTTCGACCCATCGAACGTTACTGGGCAATCGTGAAGAGGGACTTCAAGAAGACTGGTAAGGCAGCTGGGAACATGCAGGAGTTCAAAAAAAATTTGGGCTCAAGCGTCCAAAAAATGCGATGCAACACTTGTCCGGAACTTGATGAAGAGCATTCGCTCCAAAGTTCGAAAATTCGTAAAGGAATAACTTAAATTTCATCCGGTCTTTATTATGTTCAAGTTTAACCTCGTACAATAAAGGATCAATTTTTTGTATGAATAAAATATCGGTTTTCAACATAATTTGAAAGAAAGTTTGTGGATAGCTTATTTTCGATACACTTCTTATACTTGTTTTGTAAAACTGTACAGCGTTCTGAAACTAACTTCTTATTTCGGTAGAATCAGTTCTCAGTACACTATTGATTCACACGTTTTAATTGAAGGATTTCAAGCACAATCAGGTTTCCTACTACAAGATGGATGGTTCTCTCAACCCGATTTTTCTCCTGTCATGCATCGAATGGTACTGATGTAGGGTGTATGGGAAGTTTGTCAAAAGCTTGCTAAATAGCAGTCGAAAAATCAGACTATTTGAGTGATAGCACCCACCATGTAGTAGAAGATCTGGCTGAACGTTGCTTATTAGCAAAGTTTTGATGAGGCTTTAAATAACATAGGCTGAAATAAGAATCCTTCATCATATAAAGCAGTATTTTTGTCCGGGTATATAACATATTACTTACTCAGCGTTCGCGTGACGATTCTTTCGTTCATCATATATCCAGCCAAAACGTGCCTGTTGTGGCGTGAAGCAGAATCAATTTTCAACGAGACTAATAATCCCTTCATCTCATTGGCTATTGTATCTTTAATCAGATCCGCACTGACTGTAACATGGCCCTTTAAGATGCGAGTATCCATTGACATGCCAACCGCAACCGTCAGCGGATCGTAAAGAAGGCGCATAGCTTCCCACTCGAAACAGGAAATAGGTAGATTGTTGTTAGCCACCAGCTTCACTGAAGCTTCGACTAAAGTTCGCTTGTCTTGGCTTTTTGACGTAGACTACGTCTTACGGCAAGGGTAGGGTGTCAAATGAAAATCTAAAATATTACGACCATCAAGAAAAACTATACATTTTGTACGCGAATAACTCAAATAATCCACGATAGATTTACATGATTTCTTCCTCAATCGGTCGGAAAATTTACCGCGCTCCAATTCCATTGTCAAACATTATTCTCAAACAATAGTAAACTATTGAAAATAACACAAATGTAAGGTGATGTCTTATAATGTCATTTTGCAGAGTAAATTTACCAAATTTCCTATCACAGTTTTCAAATCGAAGCAAGGAACGTCTTGCATCACCTTCTTCTTCTTTGTATTAGAGAGGGACTTTAACCAATCATGTCATTCGTCTCGCCATGTACGAGTACGTCTCGCATGCAGCTGAGAACGGTATAAAACGCACACTTAGGAAAAATTTGCCTCATTCGTTTGGCAGCATTGAAGCTGGTCGCAGCTGCTTCATTCGTCCGACTGCTGGTGGTCGCGTAGCAGATGGTGGTGGTAAGTACCAAAGCTCTCCCAAACAGCGATCGTCGCGATGAGGTAAAATGGCGGATTATGGGGGCGCACAATCGCGTCGGTTTGTGCAAGCCGCCATCTTACCTCATCGTGGCGATTGTTTCGCCGCGACTTCGAAATCGCTGCTGTTTGGGGGAAAGTGTCCTTGGGGGCGAGCAGCAGTAGGTGGAAATAATCTGTCCTTTTGAGGACAATAAATTAAAATAAAGAGTTGTTTATTAAAGAACTAATCTTAAATTTAGTTCGGTGCTCGATGGAGGGCGAGCCGTCGGTAAAAATTTTACCCAGCTGGTTGGCGCAACCCACTAATAAATAATCTATCCTTTTGAGGACAACCAATCCAGTTCAGAGAGTTGTTTACATAAGAATTAAATTAATATTTCGTTCGGTTTGTGCGCCATTTAATCTAGTGCCAATTTGTTCGTCACGACTGGAAAAACGCTACTGTTTGCGGGAGAGCCTCCATGGAAGGCGAGCAGGACAATCCTAGGGGTTTTTTTTTTCATTAGGGCGAATCTACAAGTGAGATTTTCTCTCCGGGCTCGCTCTCTTTCATTCATTACAGCGCCATTATAAAACTTTCGAGGGATTCTTTAGTACAGATCGAAACAGAACAGTGCTGGCTAGCATACTCTACAAATAGTAGAATGAAAAACGTAAAGGTGATTGGTTTATGAATGAAAGAGAGCGAGCCCGGAGAGAATCTCTCAATTGTAGATTCGCCCTAATGAAAAAAACCCAAGAATTCTCCGTCGGTGAAAAAATTTTCCTAGCTGGTTGGCGCAACCCGCGATGAATCAATAAATCAATTCAATTTCTAATTTAAGAGAGTTATTTGAATAAGAGTTTATCTTACATTTCGGTCGATTGGCAGTCATATTGGATTTTGCCAAGTCGTTACTAGGCAATAGTGTGCTATGCAGCGGATCCATAAAATCAGTGAAAATAAATCAAAGCCTGCCGGTGCTTTGATTTATTTTCACCGAAAAATCCTACCAGATAAAAATCCATCTTTGCTACTTTCAATTTAATATTCTCAGCTTGAGAGTTTGTTTGATTGGGATTTTCGTTTCAAATTGTCGATTGGCAGCCAGTGGTATTAGCAAAACTTGTTTTCCCTTCGTCGCATACCTTAAATCACACAAATTCCCTATCACGGACACCATTTTCGATGTCGAACATGATATTCCGAACCAACATTCTCTGTAAACTCCAATTAGTAGTGTGTTATAAACAGTTGTTCTGCTGTGTTAACGATTCGCGTTGGATAGAGTCCTACCTCTAGGAAGAAAAACTTTTTGAGAAACATAGTGAAAGTGAGAATGCCTAACCGATTTGATCCAGAACGCTTGCGCAACAACAGCATCAACGTTGAACGTTTCAGAATGGGGATCGGGAAATTGTTTCGATGCAGCTTAAACACCAGACCATCGTGCCAGACAATGTCGAACGCCTTTTCGACGTTCAACAATGCCATGGCAGATGTCATTCCAACGGACCTGTTCCGTTTGAGGATGTTAGTAACTCGCTTCAGTTGGTGGATGGTAGAGTGACTTTTCCTGAACCCAAATTGTTCCAGTAAACGGCTGAGGATCAGCTTTCCGAACAACTTCGAGATGGAGGACAAAAAGCTGATGGGGCGATAGCTTTTAGTGCTGGTAGGATCTTTGGCAGGCTTGCGAATAGGGATTACTTTGGCTATTTTCCAGCAGGATGGAAAGTAGCCAAGCTCCCAACATCTGTTAAAAACCGCTGCAAGGTGTCGGAAGAAATCAACACTCAAGTTTTTCAACTTGAGCTTGATGACACCGTCGACACCAGCGACTTTCAAGTTTTTGGTTCGGTTGATGGCAGCTATCACCTCATCAGCCGATATACTACTATCGTCAGGGACAACTATGGGTGTTTCGGCGACTCTAGACATTGCCTCCATAACAGAAGGCTCATGTGGGCTCACAATAGATTGGCCAAGGTTGTGTGAGTTCACAAAGTGTTGACCTAGTGCGTTGAAATGGTTTTCGGATCGAGTTACGGATTCTGATGATGTACTTAGTAGTCCTGTCAAGGTTCAGAGAATCACTCACCTGGTTTACTGAAGGAACATGATGCTCTCGGGCCCGAGAGATTGCTTCGTCGATGGCACGCAGTTGTCGGTCGATGTCTTCGGGTGTCTCGGGGAGTGCATCGTAATCGACAGAGTCGTCGACACATCGTTGGAACCGTTCCCAGTTGACTCGGTGATAGTTGCGCCGGGTGATAGGGTGCCGATTGACTGGATAGTGGTCCGAGCTGAGCTCCTGGTATACGACCGGTTGAGCGATGTTGTTTGCCATGTTCGTGAGGAAAATGTCGAGGGTTGAGTGTGTCCCGGCTTGACTTAAACGGGTAGGAGAATCCGGACTCAGCAAAGTGTAGTGGCCCTCCTCCAGGTCGTGTTGGATGATGGATCCGTTGATGTTCCGACGAGTGTTTCCCCAGCCTTCATGTCTTGCGTTGAGGTCGCCAGCGATGATGAATTGCCCCCGCCGACGAGTTAGCTTAACGATGTCTTGTCGTAGGAACGTAGCCGTTTGCTTGAGGCAGTAGGCCGCGATAATGACGATCGGTCCGATGGGACCACACCTATTGCTTCGATAATCTTGAGCTGGAAACTTGGCAGCAAACGGCAGTTGATTTTGTATCGCAACGCCCCCTCCTCTGGTATTGTTACGATCTAGTCTGATGATCTGAAAGTCAGGAATATATAAATAAACGTCAGGCTTGAGGTTCGTTTCGGTGATGATGGCGATATCGATTTCCTTGTCGTTGAGAAAATTCGTTAGTTCTAGGTTTTTATTCCGAACGGAACAAGCATTCCAATTCAGGATCTTAATGGTGGCATCACGGTCCATACTTGTTGATGATGTTCATCAGCACCATGCTGGCAGCGTTGATTCATTGCTCCTTTGAACGGCACGTGTCTGTCAATGACATAAGCCAAGACGTGGGAAAAAGTTTGAGCAGCGATGTTAACGTCGGTCGAATCAAGTATGCTCTGCCAATCCAAACTAGATAAAACATCACCAATACTGCGATAGTCGGCTCTACGGAAGTCATATGACACAGTAGCAGGAGTGTCGACGAAGTCTCGAGCTACAACGTCCACGACAGCAACTATTAGAGAAGGATGGTGAGGGACATCCTTAACTAGAGGCACGGGAGCTGTAGAAATGACGGGAGCAATATCTCGGCCACTCACGAAGCAGAGAATACATATCTACTACTATCTACTAAAATGATTTCTTAGATTTTTAATAGTTTAGAATTTAAGTCCCTGAGTCCATTTAGAATTCTTAGGTATTAAACTTCGTATTTTCAGCAGAAAGTAAATCCGCCGATTCAATAGCAAAAGCCAAAATACACCGTGAACTGAATCACTTAATCATGAACTCAATCACGTTTTTAGGTAAAAATCCTGAAAACGTGAACTAGTTCACGGTCAGTTTTCATTTTCGTGAACGCTTTTGTTTCTGAGTGGGTATATCAATATGGTGTTGAACGAATCCGCGCCAAATCCGCGCCAGAACGAATTTTATGAAGAAATCCGCGCCAAATCCGCGAAAATCGCGAAATCCGCGAAATTCGCGAAATACGCGCTGCCGTAACAACCCTGACTGTGGAATGAATAACGTTGCGAGAAAGCACCGTGTTTCAAGCACAACTGAATTAAACCCGAAAACCGAGCAGAAAAGAATACGTCTGACGCACACGAGTGCACAGCGAGAAGTGATGAGAAAATGTGCAGAGGTGAACCCTTTTTATATCGTTCACTACTACATATGAGACCTCCCTTGCTCACATTTGAAATCTGTGATAGGAAAGTACTGTGCGTTTAGTAAAATTTGCCTGCAAAACAAAACTATAAGACATCACCTTTTATATTCGTTATTTTCAAAAGTTTGAAATTGTTAACGGATTATGTTTGATAGTTGCATTTATACGTGGGAAAAATTACAATCGATTGATAAACATCTTGAAAATCTATTGAGCATGTATTTAGTTATAAGCGTTTGATTTGCAACGATATCTCGTGACGGTCGCTTATTTTTAGATTTTCAATTGACTCCCTACCCTTGCCGCAAGACGTAGTCTACGTCAAAATACATGGAGCAGCAATTCACCTTAAGCCGAAATGCAACCATGGAACAAGTACCACCCCGAAGCGGCGGATCAAACCCCCAATAAAAAAAAATCCATCAGTGAACCTTCAGATGAGAAGGAATTCCTTAGGAAGTGAAATAATTATACATCTCATTTTTGTTTTGTTGAATTGTTATGATATGCTTGTATGAACATACCATTTTATTACTACTACAGAACAGAAAATAAAACTTCCTAATACTCCAATTGCATTATTCGCAGTGCAAGACACCGCCGTCGATGTATCTGAATCCATCATTGCTGCACGTTTCATGTTTTCAACCGGTTTTGTGTCGTTTTCCCTTTTTGCCCACAAAATGTACCGTTCTAGCAGGCTGTGAGCGAAATCATCATCATGACATTTGCTATCCAGCTTCCTCATTCTATGGAAATATTCTCCCAAAGCTAGGTTTTTGTGATGCTCGAAACCAAAATTTGGATTTCCTGCCAAACAGAGCGTCTGCAAGTGGCTCAGATGAGCTAGGTTTGGTTCAAATATTACTAAATGGTTGTGCCGGAGACTCAGATAGCTCAGGTTTGGCGTCCCCTGCAGGGCGTCGGCATGTAGAGTGTCGATATAGTTATGCTCAAGGTACAGTTTCGACAGATTTGGCAATCCATGTAGGGTCATGTCGTCCAATCGTTCAAACCGGCAGTGTCTGCAGCTGAGCGTCCTTAGTGATGAGCTGAATAGAAATGGCTTATTGGCATTGTTGGCCAGACGCTCATTCCAGTCTAGATGGAGATCTTCCAAATTTTCCAAAATTTGAAATGCGTTTGCTGCGATGAAGTCAAGGTTGTTGTGCGATAGATTTAAATATTTCAGGTTTGGATTGTTTGCGAACAAGGAGCTAGATCTGATCGATTGAATTTTGTTGCCCTGGAGTTCGAGGTGTTTTAGACTGGGTAGTTCCTTGAACGTTGACTCGTATACCTCCGTGATTGAGCAGTTCTTCAAAGATATACGCTTAACGGAGGAACTTTTCATAAATATTCTACTATGTTGGAAATCAAACAGATGGTTGTCATCGAATAAAACTACTTCAACATTCTTTTCGGCACTCAGATAGTCCGGTTCTATGTAAACGATTGCTCTATCCGAAAGGGTTACCGTCAGCCCGTCAATGCTAAGGTTATGAACAGGAGTTTTTTTGTACACTGCTTTGCCGATGATACTTGGCAGATAGCTTTCGAATTTATCAAAATCATTATCATCATCCATACATCTTTGACGAAGATTTTTCAAGTTGTACTTCCTTTTTGTTCGGTCAGCTTCGGGGCATGGTTGGAGTGGATTCCTATCCAGGCATAACTGCTGCAACCCATATAACGGAAGTTCCAGCAGGGAATTTGGAAGCTTTTCGATTTCATTATCGTCCAGCAGTATTACTCTGATGTTTGGATTATGCAGAAAGGCATACTCATCGACTTGGGTTAGTTTATTTGCTCTCACGTTGATAGTTCGTAGCATTGGCATGTTAGACGTTGTCAGTGTTCTTTCCAAACTGCATCTTTCAGCACTCAGTTTCTTGAGTGATTCGGAATTTAGGTTCAACCGTCGCAAGTCCCGGTTTCCATCAACAACGAATGTTTTGAGATGCTTAGCTTCCGTCAAAGCATCATCATCGATTCGCTCCATTCCGTTGTACGCAAGATACAGCTGGGAAACTTTTCGCATGTGGGCCAGTGTATTCCGATCTAAATACGTTGTGTGACAGTGATTACAGGTGAAGAACAACAGCCTTGTAGCTTGCACATCCACTTTGTTCAAATCGAACTGCTCGTTCCAACTGAGATCTAATATCGCTAGGCCAGGAATATGTCGGAGTGTTGCTTCTGGATTCAGTGTGGACAGTTTGTTACCCGCCAGATAAACATTTTCCAACAGCTTATTGTGCTCAAACGCATCCGGATGTATGTACTGAAGTCCGTTGTTTTCCATCTTGAGCTCCCTAAGTTCTGGTAGTTTCGACAGGGATATCCGGTAGATGGAATGTACTCCACAGTTGTTGCACCCGAAACGAGATAATCTATCATGAATCAGGAGAACTTGCTCGACAGAGAGCTCGAATCCCGTTTGGTTGCTTATGTCAAGATGCCAAAGATTAGGAAAGACTTCGTACATTGTTGCATTTATGAGGGGTTGTCTGGTGGTGATGGAAGTTATGTCTGGAAAGACGTTGTCAGGACTGATGCCTCTTACAAAGAACATAACAATGGGAAGAATCCATTGAGTGTATTTTATGCTTTCAAGTATCATTTTCTGCAAATAAATAAGAATAAAGTCTAAGATTAGGTTCGTTTTTGTTTTGCTTTAACTTAAACTAGAAAATAAGAAGAATGATTAGTAATTTCCATTTAATTCCAACTACCTTTATTGCTTATCTTGACAGATACGCGTATTTCGTCTACAATGTGCAGACTTCTTCAGTGTGTTCATATAAAGGAAATTACTTCCTTCAAAAAATAATTAGTTTCCCTATAGTTAAGATTCATAACAACCCCCCATTTCTATTGTTTATGTCTCAACTTTATGAAAGTTCTCCAGAGAAGTTCCCTGAAATTCTCAGTAAAAAAATCCTAAAGTTCTCAGCAGAACTTCCCTAAAGTTCTTCGAAAAACTTCCATGAATATCTGAAGAACTCTTAAGAATTTCCCTAAAGTTCTCTGCAGAATTTCTCAGAAGAATTTGGCTGAAATTATCTGCAAAACATTCCGGAAATTCTCTAAAGGTCTACCCTGAAGTTCTCTGTAATAAAAATCCGGAGGTTCTCTGCAGAACCTCTCTGAAGTTCTCTGCAGAAATTATCTGAAGGACTTTCGCGAAGTTTTGAGAAGAACTTCTCTGAAGTTCTCTGAAGAACTTTCCCGAAGTTCTCCGTGAAAAAAATCCTGAAGTTCTAGGCAGAACTTCGCTGAAGTTCTCTGAAGGACTTACCCGAAGTTTGGTAAAGAACCTCTTTGAAGGACTAACCCGAAGTCGTTAGAAGAACGTACCAAAAATACCCATATTGAGGTTATCAGCCCCTTATGTGCACTAGCGAAAAACATTTATTACATTCCATAATAGTTATATCTGCATTCTCCGTACGTGGAGTAACGATTATGATAAAGAAGGAGATATTCGCTCATCACCATGAGGCACCAAGAGTGGACAGTAATGTTTGCTAGAATGAAAGATATGAAGAGAAAGTGTTGAAAGTTCCGTCAGTGTACGGTAGGTTGAAAATTGAATATAAGTATTGAATATTGAGCGAAAGGCCTAACATCCCACAACATCTGCTCGTCTTTGTGCTATCGACAAAGTGGTTCTTCGAACCAGATACCCTCGAACTCCGGTCATCCGACTGCCCTACGGAATCTACACGTGCCCAGCCAGGTTGAGGTTACCTGGTCCACGTTGATTAAAATCATACAAGGCATTGCTTTGCCTGTAACCAGGTAATTGAGTTTCCAATACTTCGCTCATTACCCTTTTGAGCTACGCGGTCTGTGGCTTTCAGATACTGCTCAACCCTTCAACACCGTTTCCGTCACGATGTCCATTGATCGGCGAATCAAATCGCTAAAAAAAACAGACAGAAAAGCCTGTTAACGTCGTTCGGATTGATCATGGCGTTCTTCGATGGCTGCCAAGAGGAGACTGGTGCTCGTGAAGTTGCCGTCCGGCTGGAGCACCTCGTGGTCATCTGGAACGACTTCAACGCCATGCAAGCTGAGCTCGAAACGCTGGACGAAGCGGCCATCGATGCTCACCTCAAGGAGCGCATCGAGTTCGAAACATCGTACTTCTGGGTGAAGGGATTCCTGCTCGCGGTCAATAAATCTAAAACGCCTATGTCACCACGCACTTCTTCGTCTTCTTCTTCAACCATGCAAAGCCCTATGTCGTCGCACGAACGATTGCCTGATATCAAACTGCCAATTTTCACCGGAAATCTCGATCAATGGATGAATTTCCACGATCTTTTCATATCGTTGGTCCACTCGTCGCATGACCTTTCGAACATCCGAAAGGTCTACTAACTTCGCTCTTTGCTCTCTGGGGATGCTTTAAAGCTCATGCAAACTATCGCTCTCAGTGCCAACAACTACCAGATTGCGTGGAATCTTCTTTTGGACCATTATCAGAACCCAGTACGCCTAAAACAGTCGTACGTCGATTCACTGTTCGAGTTTTCCTCCGTCAGAAAGGAGTCCGCTTCAGAGCTTCACTCGCTGGTCGAGAAATTCGAAGCCAACGTAAAAGTCCTGCATCAGCTCGGGGAGAAAACGGTATACTGGGACATCCTACTGATTCGCATGCTGAGCATTCGTCTAGACCCCATTACCCGGCGAGATTTGGAAGAACACGCTTCAACACTCAACGCCGTATCGTTTCAGAATCTCACGACCTTCATCCAACGTCGAGTTTCAGTTCTTCAAACCATCGGGAAATCCATCGAGCCCCCAGCGCCGATCAACGTCAACAAGAAACCGGCACAACGAGTGATTGCCAGCCACGGGGCGAGTCCAGCCAACCAACGTAAGGGTGTTGCTTGCTCGGATCATCACCCTCTGTACCAATGCGTCGTGTTTTCTAAATTGAGCGTTGGTGATAAGGAGAGAGAGAAGTTCGTCGACATCAGTTGTGCCGCAACTGTCTGCGAAAGGGGCATAAGGCCAAGGAACGTCCGTCGTCGAGCACTTGCCGCAAATGTAGAGGACACCATCACACCCAGCTTTGCCAAGGTTCCGCTGCAACTAGCATGAAAGTCGCCGACTCACCTCATCTGAAGGACAATTCAAGCCAACAATCTACCGATCAATCATCAGCTTCTGTATCATCAACCCTCGACGAGCATGCCAGCCGCGCTTCCGCTGGACACGGACGGAAAAGTGTCATCGTAGTCGACGACAAAGGGACGGAACATGCTGCTAAAGCTCTGCTAGACTCCGGCAGTGAGTGTTGTTTCGCTACAGAATCGTTTTCGCAACTCGTCAAGGCCCAGCGTAGACGAATCCGACTTCCTATCGCCGGAATAGGACAATCCTCCACGGAATCCCACTTCAAATTCCTCTCCAAGATCAGCTCAGCTTCTCAGCGTTGCAACGTCTAGCTTACGGCCGACGCGGTTGATCAAAGCAACGATGGATCGAGTGATGTGTGTCGTCCGAGTATCAGGGACGCTCTCGAGTCCCTTCGAATCTCGGAGAGGGTTACGACAAGGTGATGGATTGTCGTGTTTGTTGTTTAACATTGCATTGGAGGGTGTGATTCGAAGAGCTGGGATAGACACGAGTGGCACGATCTTCAGGAAGTCTGTCCAGCTAATTGGCTTCGCCGACGACGTTGATATCGTAGCACGTAACTTTGAGACGATGGCGGAAACGTACATCAGACTTAAGGCTGAAGCTGGTAGGATTGAGCTTGTGATTAATGCGTTAAAAACAAAATACATGAAGAGAAGAGGCTCACGAGAAGACAATGTTAGCCTCCTAGCACAAGTTCAGATCGACGGTGATGAAATCGAGGTAGTAGACGAATTCGTGTATCTGGGCTCATTGGTGACCGCCGATAACGACACCAGCAGAGAAATACAAAGGCGCATTATGGTTGGCAATCGTGCCTACTTTGGACTCCGAAGGACGCTAAGATCGAACAAAGTTCGCCGAACCACAACGTTGACCATCTACAAGACATTAATTAGACCGGTAGTTCTCTACGGCCACGAAACATGGACATTTCTAGTGGAAGACCAACGAACGCGCCATTGGAGTCTTTGAACGGAAGGTGCTGCGTACGATCTACGGTGGAGTGCAGATGGAAGACGGAACGGGGAGGAGGCGAATGAACCTGGGACCTGGTGGGGAGCGCATCCGCAAGATCTTCTAACGTTGTACCGGACAACGGTTTTGTCGGTTATCGAATACGGTAGTTTTTGTTTTCAGTCAGCGGCTCCGTCGCACATCATAAAACTGGAACGTATTCAATATCGGTGTCTTCGTATCGCGTTAGGTTGCATGCACTTCACTCATACGATGAGTCTTGAAGTGCTGGCTGGCATGTTGCCACTCTCGGATCGGTTTTCAGAATTATATCTCCGGCTCCTCACCAGGTGTGAAGTTATGAACCCACATAGAGGAGTCAGCAGGCTTTGGTATATTTAATGAATTTTATAGCGCCAATCGTAAACTTCAAGCTCCTTGTTCCGTATATGTCGCTGAATTAGCGGCAATACACTTTACGCTAGAAATTGTTGCCTCACTAACACCGGATCAGTACTTCATTTTTACGGATAGTCTCAGTTCTTTAGAGGCTATTCGTTCTTTGAGGCCGGTAAAGCACTCCTCGTATTTTCTCATGAAAATACAGGAGCTTCTAAGTGCTTTATCTCCGCGTTATTTTATCATCACCTTTGTATAAAAGTAAATAATTATAATTATTTCCTTTGATAAAAGTAAATAATACGAGACAAATGACTGGAAGGAAAATACCCAGCAAAATAGCCATGGCTACAAATGAACTAATATTTATATATAATGTCATTCAAACTTTTAAGCAAATTGGTAACGTTATTTTAAGGAATACTACCATATTATTATTCGAAAAGCCTAAAGTTTTGACGAGTCAAGAACAGGTTGACAGTATATTAAAACAATATCATAATTCGCCTACTGGAGGACACTTGGGTATTAACCGGTTATACCGCAAAGTAAAATCCATGTATAAATGGCAAAATATGAAGAAATTTATTTCAAATTACGTTAAATCATGCCTAGAATGTAAATTAAATAAGCACTATCCTAACGTAAAAACTAAAGCAGTTATTACAACAACCCCGACGAGAGCATTCGACGTTGTGTCAACGAAGTTAAACGTTGTCAGTTTGTAATTATTGTACCTCTTCCAGATAAATCTTCTTTTACTCTGGCTGAAGCAGTTGTACAACATTGCATCCTTAATTTTGGTTCCATGAAGATTATTAAAACTGACCAGGGAACCGAATATAAAGGAGTCTTTGATGAGGTCTGTAGACTTCTAAGTATCAATCATACTTGTAGCACCGCATACCACGCACAAACCATAGGAGCATTAGAGAGGAACCATAGGTGTTTAAACGAATACCTACGGATCTTCTGTAATGATTCAAAAACGGATTGCGATGAATGGATCCCACACTATTGCTTTTCATGTAACACTACTCCAAGCGCAGACCATAACTACACGCCGTTTGAATTAGTTTTTGGAAAACGATGTGATGATATAAATTGTTTAACTGATAACAAACCAAGCCCTTTATATAATCATGATTCGTATGAAAAAGAACTTAAATTGTTAGAGATTCTTTTATATGGGACTTCCTTTTTTCTTCCTTCAGGTTTTACCTGGTATTCATGGTCGATTCTTGGCTCTGGGGAAAATTGGGCGTAAAGACTTCCCTTAAACTGTGTATCCAGAGGTGGAGCAAGCAAAGATAGAAGAAAAGGATTCAGTTCGCCAAGAAAGAACACTATAACGTATTTCTTTTTCTTTTAAAGTTAAATAATTTATTATTTTTTTATAAGAAAGGAATAAGGAGAGGGAAGGGAAATTTAACCATTTCTTTTTACTGCTGATAGGCGCCAGTATCAGCGTCATCGAACGAAGTTGTCGACCATTCAGTGGGCGGTTTTGCGAACTCCTTATGTTCGTCGATTCCACCTTGTTTCGTGCCGCCGGCTTTGCTAAGGCGAGAATAGTTCGTGGGACTGTATAGCACTTGTGGCTGACACCCAGGCCGTTGCCCGCTTGATGTCCTATATTCTCCACTTCACGCTGTATCAGACACCGTACACAAGAATCGTGCAAACACTCACGAACTGTGGAAACTTTTCCCTGCACGTAAAGAGAAAAACGTTTGTGGTAAAATTGCGCACTCAACTCAACACGACTGTTTTTGGTTTAGAAATTTTTACCTTACTAGATCCTGAGCCCGGCGATGACAGCTGCTCCGTATGCTAGTGTGAGAGCCATCTCATCAACAGTAAGGATCGACTGTGGGAGCGCCCTGAATTCAATTAGGTGTTTACAGGTGGAGAAGAAGTGGTTAGGTTGTATTAGTGAAATGCAAAATTATGTCATTGTGTTCGTGAGATGATGCACAGCCTGTTTTTTGTAAACATGCGTGACGTAGATCTCCAAAAACAACAATTCACAACAGCAGCAAATCACCAGGTGGAATGTTTATTTTCAGTAATTGGTATAGTTTTTGAAAGGTTTCGTGTGAAAAATGCCTTTTTGTGCAGTAAAAGGATGCTAAACTTGCTTTGTTATTATTCGCTTGTTTTTGGAGTTTTACGTCACGACCCTTAATAATGGATTGTTACTAATACCGACAAACACCTTGCTCTTCTCCACCTGTATTGCCCTGAACTGCGCGTAACGGTTGTCATGGTAAATGAGGGAATAGGGATGTCCAGGATAGGAAATGGGTGATAATTTACGATTATATATTTAAATCCATTTTAGTTGACTCTGATTATTCCTTTTCAAAAATTTACTGCTTAGCAAAATAGAAGAATAAAAAAAAAAATTAGAAATGTATTTACAAAATTATAAAAGTAATAAAATTACAAAATTCAAAATTTTAGAGTATTTACAAAATTTACAAAATAAAACAATGTAACCAAAGGACAGGTTACAAAATATAGAATGCAAAACGCTCTTTCGAAGGTACTACAGGAAATTTACAAATCAAAAGGTAACAGAACCATTGGAACCAACAAAAACATTAAAGATACGCAAATGAAAATAGAAGTTTATCTAAAATCAGAAAATAACCACAAATTAGACCAAGTTCATTCAGGACCATATAGAATAATAAACCTAACTGACTGTAATGCAACAATACAAAATGATAGAAAAACAATAGAAGTGCATAAATCAAGATTACATAAATTGTAACAAAAAGCAGTCTCCCATGAGGGGGAAGGAATACATGAAGAAAGCAAACATATGGCACACAAAAAAAAATACTATCAATATCGAGCTACACTTAGTGAGAGGCATTTGGAGTCAAAACAATTTCCTTTACTTGAAATCATTTTTCCCGTAGGGGGATGGTGTGACATGTGCATCTCACATGTCATCAAATTTCACCCAACAACAATATTTCCTAAAAAAGACCACACCACTAGCGGCACCATGTCGTGAGAAACCAATTCTTCCCATGAAATCGAACTGCTTATGCTACAAATGCGTATGCTAGCATTAAGTGGGTCGATGACTTCCAGCAGTTCATATTACACTTCTCGAAAGGCGCACTAGGTGCCCCGTTGTCAAGGGCGCTCTGCGCAAATAACCTTCTCCATTACTCTCTCTCTCTCTCTCTCTCTCTCTCTCTCTCTCTCTCTCTCTCTCTCTCTCTCTCTCTCTCTCTCTCTCTCTCTCTCTCTCTCTCTCTCTCTCTCTCTCTCTCTCTCTCTCTCTCTCTCTCTCTCTCTCTCTCTCTCTCTCTCTCTCTCTCTCTCTCTCTCTCACACACACATTGGTGTTCGAGTATATAAAAATCATATAACTGCCTTAAAATCCGGTAGGAAAACTGTTAACTTACCAAATAAAGAATAAAGAAAATATAATTGTCCAAACCTCAAACGTCAATGGAAGTTCCTTGTCCGAAATGCCTGAAAAGGATTAAATACGACCTCAGATTATTGGTGTTTCATAACATCAATGTTCGGACAACAAAAACAAAAAATACTTGAAAATTCAACAATTAGGTGACAAGGCTTACTAATTGTTAGATCTTGAATAAATTGTGTCTACAATCCATTTTAAGTTTCAAAATTTTAAACAACAGAAATTGTTCGTAGCATTGGAAAAACGAGAGTTTTTATTGCATACATATGTAAATGGCTACCATTCCGAGGGAATCCAGAAAAGCCACGCTCGCCATTTTGACGTAGGACTACGTCTGTGTTTTCAATACTGGGGTACACGTTCGAATTGCGAAAATTTTCATCAGTTTTCTCCAATCGATCGAGACATTTTCTACGCTTCGATTCGATAACATTCAACTATTGAAATTAACGCAAATATAAGGTAATGTCTTATAAAGTCGATTTTTTCAGAGTAAATTTACCAAATACTCAGTACTTTTCTAGCACAGATTTCATATTTAAGTCACGAACGTCTAGGCAGCCATGAATGCTACATAACGGGTACACCTTCGCATTTTGAATTAGTTTTTCGGTGGTCGTGGAGCTGTGCAGAGTAGGTTCCTTTAAATATGTAGGTTTTGAACGTTAATAACTAAGTCATTTCAGATAGCACTTAATTGTAATTTCAATGCAATTTTTTTTTAAGTTTTTCTGATCAAATGGTGTATGAATGAAGTCATTGTGTTCAGTTGAACGAGAGTTATTAGCGTTCAAAAACCTTTCACTTTAGCGTAACGCTTTCATCTTTCAAAATTTTTAAATGATACCCGGTATAGAAAAGAGAAACGTAGTCCTTAACAATGTTTTTGTATTAATTTTTTTTCTCACAAATATATTTTTTGTATTGTTGTATTGTTGCATTGATTTTTTTTTCCATAAATATATTTTTTGTACATAATTTTTATAGTAACAATAAATCTTTTAACTTGGTTCGTTTATTCGTAAAGCTCAGACGTGTGTGAGACTTTGCGGAGCCGATTTTCGAAGTTAAAGGGTCACATTATTGCTTGGAAGGGACTAGGCAGGTAACTTATTTAAGTTAATAAATGCTACTCATGGCTGCGGCTGCAATCAAGTCCTCGCTTCCTATAGCCCATTTCAGGAGCTTGGCTTAGTAACATTAATGATAATATATAAAATCTAAACCGAATTGTTCACCTATCTCATTTTTTTTTGTTTAGTATCTTTTATATTGTTTTATTTTTTTTTATGGAGATTAGGCTCGGTATCTGGAACACATCTTTAACTCTAATTAATCTCTTTATATGTACTAATAATGATTGATTTGTTTGTTCATATTCGCTGAGTGACTGCCGACCGAGTAAGACGTATGTGCTGTTGTTGCTGCTGCTTCATTTTCGGTTTTGGTTGTTGATAAGTTTTTGGCGGACGGCGGGAAGCCGATCCGGTGTTGCGGTGCAGAAGAAGAAAAAGGTGATTGTGAATCGAGCAAAAGCAAAGTAAAGTGATGAAAAAATACCTTAGAAAAGTGATAAAAAGCTGGAGTAGATATGGCTCGCATCAATCGTGGGGCAATTGTAAATTTGCATCGGCGAAGAAGAAGAAGGGAGAAGCCGTATGCGTTTGGTTTGTATCTGCAAGTGACGGGTTAGTGGACGAAGAGAGAAGAGAAGAGAGAAAATATCAGTTTCTGAGCAGCAGGCGGTGTCGAAGAAAGTCGTGCTTTGAAAATGACGTGTTTTGCTTTTGCTGCGTCGTTTTCGCGGAAAGAAAATTAAAAAATACTCCTTCATTCAACTAAAATAAATGGTGAAATTATAGTTTTTTCGAGTGCTTTGCGTAGGACGTTGTGAATGGAATCCCTCTCATAGTGTATTATGGTCATGTTTCTTGAGATGGATTGTTTTTCCCATTTTTTGTGTTTTTAGTGACCCGCTCCGAGGGAGTTTGGTAGAGGATTGGTGGGGGTTTTATTTAATTTTTTTTGGGGGGGGTGCAGGGATGCCAGATACTTTTTTAAAAAGTCTGTATCAATCTCATTGAAATGTCTGTATTTGTCTGTATAAAGGGTTTTGTTTTGGATTGAAAGTGCTTCAATGGAATGTTGAAAATCGCTATTTTTCGATGCTGACAAACGAGTAGAGGTGAGCAAAAACAAAAATCTAACGCAAAAGAGATTGCAATTTCAAGTTTTATATTTAAATGTCAACTTTCCTTTCACTTCCATACATATGATTAAATTGCTGTCATTTTTCAATCACTAAATATGAACAAAGCAAAATATTTTGATCTTTTACATTTGATGTTTTGAAAAATTGTAGGCAAATCGTTTATTATCATCATTCATAAATTTGAAGAAACATCAAAATTCATTAATTCCAAAGGCTTGAGCAACTTAAATTTTGCTGTACATATCGCTTGTGAACAGACATTTCACATTAGATGAAATTTCAACCACTCCGTTTTGCTTTTTGTGCGATCTATCGTACTCTTTGGCCGACAAAATGCCTTTCATGGTTTATGTGGCAGTGCGATTGCGGGCATTGGTTCTTTTGGTATTGTAAATTGAAATAATTCGCTCGACAGTGGCCGTCCAATATGGTATAGCCAATATAGCTGGAATGAGCTGTCGTAGACACGGAAAAGCTCAGTCCGCCACTGAAAATCTCAATTCCCGGAGCTCGTCGTTGATTGGTTGAACTGATACATCATCAATAATGTTATCAAATCGTTTGATAAGGTGAAAAAATATTGGATGGGCTTTTACTCTGATATTGTCAGGATCAATTAACTTAATCGTTGAGGGTATCGCCGGTAAGGTCAATTTTTTTTTTGGGTATAGTTGGTAAGGTCAATTTTTATTACAGCAGCATATGTGGATATTCATCATGTCCAGTCGAAATTGATGCAAGTGCTCCATACATAAATTGTCACTTCTAGTGTATTTGTTGATCAAGGCCTGCACTTCGACACCTTTGTACAGTTTTTTCCAACTTGCAGAAGTTATTGAGGATCAGGTTCACAAAGCCAGGGTTCGTCAATTCTTTGAAATATCCTGGTTTCAAGAAACAATCCAATATCAAGAATATCAATTTGTAAGTTTCTGTTTTCAGCTTGTACACCATTGGCTTTTCAGATTGAAAAAAGTTGATTCAACCGGTTGATTGCGGTAAGATGTAGTTAGTTGCGATCAAGTACATGTGGTTTGATGGATCACTGAGACGCTCGTAAACTTTCTTATTTGTTTCATACTGTTGATGCATCGCGAACACCGAAATATACGTTTAAGACTTCCAGCTTCAAGAACACGCTTAACAGCTCGGTCCAAAGAAAGCCATTGGGTCGCGGATGGATGTAACATTTTCAAAGGTTTTAGCTCTATTAGGTGCTGCAGTTCGTTGAACTTTGCTCTTTTCAAAGCACTTTTGCTGAAGTGGAATATTCTTACATGGATATGAATGCAAATGAATGGCAAATGCATTTCAGTACGAATAAATTCGGACAGTCGTTTTTAGATAGTAGACTAACAGAATGCTTTCCACCGTGCATAACACTCGCTCCGTCTACACCGAACCCTATTAGCTTCTTTTTGTACAAAATCAAAGTTTTCATTAAACTTAATAACAATGGAACTGTGTATCGTAGTAGCATCCACCTTAGCATGCTCGAGTACGTGATTAAACAATCTCGAATTGACAGTTCATTGCCATTCCAATAGAAAGTTCTCACTACACACTACCAAAATGTAATGTAAATTTCTGTCCCCTGAGACCGACACATGCAAGCGTCCTTCAACACATAAGAATGAGTTGAAAGAGATGAGAAAATAAATGCAATCAATCACATCTTTCGTCGGATTGCGTATGTGTCAGTTTCAGGAGACGTAATTTTACACGAAATCGTTCTTTACGTTCCCCGACTTTTTACAAACATGAATTGCGTCTCGTGTAAATTTCAAAATTTCTAAGTGTGTACTAAGACCAATTGACTCATCGATTATAAGACTAAATGATTTGGACCGCATCATTGCCATCAATTCTTGGTGATGCGATTCGCCAAGGAAATTCGTCATGATGGCCTTATTTTTAGTTCGTTTCAGTGCTACGTCTTAGACAAGGGTCAAATCAGTGAAAACAGTCTTATAAAGCAGCCAGGCACATACTTGTACTTCTACATCCCTCATTGGTTTTTTTTCGCCAACAAAATGGTCCAACTTCAGACTGTCAATAATTTGCCGTATGTAACTCCCTTCGATCCTCACTTAGCTCAGTCGGTTAAGGCGCAGCTACAAAGCATCACCATGCTGGAGGTGGCTGGGTTCGATTCCCGGTCTGGTTTTTCGTTAAGGAAAAATTCTCGACTCCCTGGGCATAAGGGTATGATTGTACTTGCCACACAATCATACTAATGCAAAAATGGTATTTGGCATCGAAAGCTCTCAATTAACAACTGTGGAAGTGCATTTTGTAGAACACTAAGTTGAGAGCAAGCAATAAGCTAATTGTGAAAACAATAAGCTTGAAATGCTAAAGAAGAAGACGGATGTGACATTCCCTATAGCCATGTTTTTTTTTTTAAATATAGAAGTTCGCCGAAATGAATGTCTGTATTTGCCTGTAACATTTTCCAAATGTCTGTATAATGTCTGTAATCTGTATGATGTCTGTATGCATGATGAAATGTCTGTATAAATACAGACATGTCTGTATATCTGGCATCCCTGGTGTGAACAGGCATTCTCGAAATGGGTCGTTGGATTTTCAATAGAGCTGTCACCTTCAATCTCCAGGGCTAAAAATGTTTGCACATAGTGATCACAAATAAATTACTGAAGAAATGCAGACAAGTTTCTTCCATAAAAGCACTGCCGGTCAGTGGGCGATTGATTGTAAAGACACAAACAAACAAAAAAAGCAGGCGGTGTCGAAGAAAGTATTGGTTGGTGCTGAAGGAAAAGCAAAAACAAGAAGCGACTTCGGACCGGGTGAGTGTGGTTATGTAAGAAATACGACGTAGCTGAGTATCTGAAAAGATCGGGAAGTTAAAAAGAAGAATTCAAGCGAGCGAGAGAGAATGGAAAAGACTGAGTTTGGACGATTGGTGATCAACAGTGGAGAGTGAGTGCCAAATTGCCAAAACAGGGGAAGAAAAATAAGTGCACGGTTACGGCCAGGGATGCCACATATACAGATTTATCTGTAATTATACAGATTTTTTGCAGTTTTCGGATACAGAATTCTGTATATACAGATTACAGATTTTGAGAAAAAATACAGATTTTACAGATTTTTAAAAAATTCTCTCTTTCGTTGCATTTCATGATCGTGTTTAAATAACCATATTTGGAAATCTCATTGAGCCGCCTACAGAAGAATTCATCGACATATTGGAAGGATGGCCGCTTTGAAGGCCTTAAGCAAATTAATCTTGGTGAGCAACATCCATTTCAATTCAGTGTTCAAACTTCATAAACATCGGTTAAGTCACCTTCGGTGGATAGCATCAATCTATACCAGGGCTTCCCAACCGGTGGTCCGCGACCTCCAGGGGGGTCGCGAGAGCGCTCTAGAGGTGTCGCGGGCGTCTGACTAGCGTGACAATTTTTATACATACAGAATTAAAAAAATAACTGATCCATAAAATAAAATGCAACCTACTTATAACGTGCATGAATTTAAGGAATAAACGAGTATATTTTGGTCTTCGTGCTTCTCATAATTCGATGGAGTAGAGCAGAGTAGAGGTGAACGGAAGGCAACGAAGGACAGTTGCTTCTTCCGTTGTCTTTTTCTTGCTAGCACACGCGATTGAATGGATTCATTTTTTACTTGCTCTTTCCTTCTTACTGAGATGTGAGTTGATGTATTAGTGTGCGTCCTGGTGCGTCGTTAAACGTGAAGAAAAACTCAATGAATGCCCAGTAGTAGTTGGCTCATTTGTTTTGTCTTCTTTTACAACTGAACTGGCCATTTACGCGTCAAGTCCCGAATCAATCAACCGACCAATTTGTTGCTTCTACATTTAAAATTTTGCTGAAATTTTAGTTTACCGCTGCAAACTAAATATTGTCAACTTGAATATGTAAAGTATTCAATAAATTTAAAATAGTTACAGAAAAGAACAAGATTATGTTGTACTTTACAGACAGCCTCACCATGGAAAAGAAACGCAAGTATTCCGAGGATTATATGAAATTCGGTTTCACAACTATAATCGTTAATGGCGTCGATAAGCCACAGTGCGTGCTTTGTGGCGTTGTGTTGAGTGTTGAATCAATGAAGCCATCAAAATTGAAACGGCATTTAGATACCAAGCATGCCGAGCATAGTACAGAGATTCGATGCCACTGGCACTGGCAGCGTTCAACAACAAAACACAGCAGTAGTGCAGGCGTCATATGAGACAGCACTGGAAATCGCTGAAAACAAGAAACCTCATACGATTGGAGGAACTCTGATCAAACCTAGCATGCTGAAAATGGTGAATTTGGTTCTTGGGGAAGCAAGTGAAAAGAAAATGCGGCAAGTGTCATTATCAAACAACACTGTGCAAAGACGAATTGCCCTTATGTCCGAAGACGCAAGTTCTGGAAGAAGTAAAACAATCTCCTTTATTCGCAATTCAACTCGATGAATCCACGGACGTCAGTTCCTGTGCGCAGCTGTTGGTGTTAGTGAAGTATGTATGCTCTGCTGGCGATTTAAAGGAGGAGTTTCTTTTCTGTTGTGACTTGGAAACTACTACCAAAAGTGAAGATATCATGGCTAAAATCAAGGCGTTTTTTGAATCTGGTGACTTGGAGTGGAAAAAACTTTGTGGGGTTTGCACCGATGGAGCTCCTGCAATGCTTGGCAAGAAATCTGGATTTCAGAAGAAGGTCAAGGAGCTTGCCCCACATGCCGCAGGTGTCCATTGCATGATCCATCGATTTGCTCTTGCCAGCAAGACGTTGCCGGAAGGGTTATTGAAAGTACTGGAATTGGTCATAAAGATTGTTAACTATGTTAAGTCTGGAGCCCTGAATACACGTTTATTCAAGAAACTCTGCAGGGAAATGAACTCAGATCATGAGGTTCTTCTTTTCTACACTTCCGTACGCTGGTTGTCGAAGGGTAATGTACTGAACCGTGTTTTCGAGTTGAAGGATGAGATCCAAACGTTTTTGAAAGCTCAAGGGAAAAATGATTTCCTTGCACATTTTAATGAATGAGACTTTCAGAAGCATCTCGCTTACTTAGCTGATGTTTTTGAGCATCTGAATTTGCTGAATTTGAAACTTCAGGGCAAACAATCCAATCTTGTTCACTTCGAAGATCATCTTCATGCATTTGCGGAAAAACTAAAAAATTGGCGCCGAAAAGTTAAATGTTGCCATGTTTGACCGTCTGTGCAATATGACCGATAAAGGAGCAAGCGAGCTGACTTCGGCTCTCCAAGCAGAAATTATTGCACATTTGGATTCACTGGAGCAGCAATTTGAGAAGTATTTCCCCGAGTTGAAGCAAGAAGTAACTGTTTTAGTACGCAACCCGTTTTCATCTTCATTGGATGTGGCTAGCCTTCCAGATGAGATACAGGATGAATACTTGGACCTGAAAAACGATTCTTCGTCTCGCGATTTGTTTCATGAAAAGGGACTGAGCCAGTTCTGGTGTGCTATGTATGGCTCGTACCCCAAAGTTTCCATGGAGGCATTGAAGATCCTAATTCCATTCGTGTCAACATACCTTTGTGAAAGCGGATTTTCAACTCTACTTCAAATCAAAACGAAGACAAGAAACAAACTGAACGTTGAAGATGACATGAGATTGGCGTTGTCTCAAACACAGCCCCGAATTTCAAATCTACTGTCCCAAATCCAGGCGCAGCAATCACACTGAGAGTGTTTTTCCCTGGTTATAACATAAAATGTCGTATTAAATCAAAAAGATCGTAAATTGATGTATTTCTTTATTTTTTATCGCAACATAATCACATTAGTTTTCCAAGAGGGTCGCGGGGCCATTACTGATTCAAGAAGGGGGTCGCGAGCCCAAAAAGGTTGGGAACCACTGATCTATACAATGTGTGTTTTTGTATGTCTAGTACGCTTTTGCTATTATTATCAATCCTACTGAATAACTAAATAAAACCACTAGAAATTGTGCAAACGCACAATGACAGGGGGATGTCAATTTGGCATGGGCTACTTCTTTTCATGTCTAGTTCGTATACCTTGATTCTAAGGTTTGATGTCAGACAATGTTATTGCATCGATAGCATAAGCTACCGTTTCTTGTTATTTTTAGACACATTTATTTTTGATCGTTTTCATTAATATCTTGATTTGGTGAGCAATGCACAAATTGAACTTATATTCTTATTCATGAACTTTTATTTCTACCTTTTGCAGCTCACCAAATGAAATCCAATCTGATCTTCGTACGCTGTCCACTCGAAAGTTAAATTATATTACTAGTATTTGCAAAATATTGTTTTACTTTTATGTTGAATATTTTCTTACATTGATGTATACTTGGAATAATCCACAGATTTTCGGTAATTTTTTTGTTTAGTTGCAATAATCAAATTAGTATGATTAGAACAATAAAAACCAACGATCTGATTTGAATAATGATATATTTTGCTTCTAGCGGAACACTGCGTTATTAGAAATATTTTTAAGAATTTAATCGATTGGAAATATCATTATCTAACATAAGAAAATATTTGGATGATTTACCACCGAGTGTTGTTTTCAGCGTGTACAATGAGAATCTTGAAACTGTCAACTAGAACTATATTTACAGAAGTTCTGAGGACATCACCGTAATTCAGTGAAAAATTGTCATTTCACCATACTGTTGTTTGTGTTTACCAACCTTTACGTAAAATATATCGATTTTACAGGAGAATCTGTAAAGTTTTCGTTTGAAGATCAACTTCCTTAAGTTTTTCACTGAATTCTGTGATCTATTTCAATAGTGGTAAGCTCCAACTCGATTTAACTAATACTATCGCCCCTATTCGGTTGATCTGCAAAATGTTTGCTTGGAGTCAAGTTAATTAGGATCAAGGTCGACATAAAAGCAGCAAGACATGCTTAATCAAGATTTAATCCAAGGATAATACTTTTTGATGCTCACTACCGCAAGCTTGATAACTTGAAAATGTTGGAAAAGCAACTTTTTTATATGTCAAAACTAATTTTGAAAACTTGTTGCAGTGCTATTTATTCATGCTAGACTGTTTTTAATATCAAAACATTTATTATATGATAAAATATGTAAGCTATTGTCATTAAGTTTGCTCGTGAAGTATTTATTGGAGTGTATATTTCAAGTCTATTTTCTGTTAAATTAAACCCTCGATCGAGGATGGGCTTCCACACATTGTTCATGTGTAAACCAATGGGGAAATAAGCTTAACAGCAAGGTTTAAAGAGTCCCTTGACTCAGCCTAATATGCTACAATCGATTACATTTTTTATTATAACTCATAAAGAATTTGAGCAGCAAGCGATTTTCAACTAGTTATACATTTGCTTATATAAGTTTAATAATTTATTTGATAGCATGTATCACGAAAAGGCACACAGCTCATACTATTTAGTTAGAAACTTTCGAGTAATATGGATGTAATTGACATTTAATAAATCAAACTAAATCAAACTGCTACGAAACACTTAAGTGTTTTACACATATGATTTAGCAGTCATTTGATAATCAAAACATTAAAATTCACTCAACACAGATTTTGTTATTTAAGTTTGTGTTTAGATGAGCCATAAGAAACATACAATCGAAACTCAGACATTTTTATTATTTTTTTCCAATTACAACATTTTTACTACGCTTTTTATACAACAGGCCATAGTTGGGAACATAGAAAAAAATATGTTTCTTACATTGAGTCTACAGTTTTCTAGACAAATCATTGTTATTATGTCTATGCGAACAGGCAAATTAAAACATGTGATAAAACTTTCCAATGAGTTGCCGAATGATGCAAACGTGAGCCATTACATTTGTCATACTTTCACTCATTTTAAATGTTAACCTCGATGTTATGCAAGAATAGTCCTCAGTATAAATATTTCTTTAGCGTAAATGTTTTCACTTCAATCGTGAGCAAAATGTAGAAAGTGTTTCATTTATATGATTTGAAAACAATTTGATGACCTTGTTGACAGGTTCATATTTTTACGTTAAAAATGCAATAGTCGAAATGAAAACAAAAAACTACAAGGTTCAGCCCAATGGGGTTGTACGCAAAGGTAACGTAGGACTATGTAGCAATGTGCAATCGAATTCGCCTCCAGTCGCCTAATTGTTTAAAGGGTTTTCGAAATTGGTTTCGCTCAAAAATTAACTGCACTACACTAAACAGGTTACCCTTATAAACATGTAATATACAAGAACGATATTACAGATGGTTTAACCAACAATCAGTATGCAATTAGCGATTTGAAATTGATTCACTGTTGTAGAACCCCTTGGTCCGAAGTACACCTTGAAGCCAGCATCTTGCTATACATATTTGCGCCTTTGTTTTGATTTGCTGTGTTATTTTGACAGAATATTTGAGAGTGTGTTCGTGTGAGTTCATCATTAGGGGCGTATTATTGGGACCGAGCTTGGGACCGATGTGCTAGTACTAACTGAGCCAAGAAAAAAATCGTATTTGTTCGGGACCTACTGGTCTTAGAGTTAGTCTATGCTAATTGCAGATGGCCGTTGACAATGTCTTGGATTGGTGCGCTAGAAATGGAATGGAGGTGAACGTTAAGAAATACAATGTAATCTCGTTCACTCGGATACGCACACCAACAGTCTTCGAATACTCAATGCACACTGCCACGGTAGAACGAGTCACGCTAATCAAGGACTTAGGAATAACGCTTGATTCCAAGTTGCGTTTTGCTGAACACATCTCATCTGCTATAGCAAAAGCCTTCGCTGTACTAGGACTTATCAAACGTAACACCAGAAAATTCACCGACGTGTATTGTCTGAAGGCATTATAATTATCTCTTGTTCGTAGCTTACTAGAATATGGGGTTACAGTTTGGGCCCCATATCATGCCGTTCAGATTGATCGCATAGAACGAGTACAAAAAAGTTTCGTTAGATATGCACTCCGAAGGCTTCCTTGGCGAAATCGATTCCTACTGCCGCCTTATGAACATCGCTGCGCACTCATCAATCTACCAACTCTACGAAGTAGGCGGAGAAATCTACAACAACTTTTCGTGTTTGACCTGCTTGGACATAACATTGACTGCTCCGAACTCTTGGCAAAGCTCAATTTCAACGCTCCTTCAAGATCTATTCGGAGAACGCAATTTCTTCGACGCTGTCAATGTCTGTGCGTTATATTTTTATTCGAAGACAAAACAATAAATAAATAAATAAATATTAACCGTACCGGTTACAGTTGGGATGATAACCCGAATTGGTGGTTAGGTGCTTCTTATGGTAATTGTTTATGCGGGTAGACATTTAATACATTTTTACCCAAGAGACTGGCTTCATCCACCACCAATTGCATACGATTTCTTCTAGGCCTATGTGTGTACAACACTGCAAAATGTGCAAATGTCGAAAACACTATGGCTTCGACATACGATATTTTTCGCAACCGCCCATTTCGAACAACTCTCTTTTCCAGTTATTCTGGAGGCCTTGAAAGGGGTCGTTTTGGGGTCAGGGGAACAGCTAGTGCAGCCGCCTCACTTCGTCATGAAGCTGAAGCTTAAAGCTTGAGCAACTCACGTATATAGTTTGCAGCCATATGCTGTGACATTTTACTTAAACTTCCTCAACATAATTTGTTTCTTATCGAATGGTATGGACTCTACCCATCGCACTAGAACGCAAGAAACACTTTTAAACACCGATTGGAATTCGAAGATAATATTAGCAACGAACTTCACACTCCACATGCCATCAAACAGAAATTATCACATGCCATCAAACAGTGCACTGTGATTGCAAATAAGCACACATCAAACGACCCTTAATGATTTGCAATACTGTAACATTTATAATGTATCGAATAATAAATATGATATACTTTCATGTTTGGTTGAATTTTGAGTTCCGTTTGTGTGAAAGCATCCCCTTCCAGTGGGGGGGGGGGGGGGGGGGGCTGATGGAAATTTGGACATTTTTTGCCAAATTTGGTTCCATTTGCTTAGTTTGTTCTCGAGTTATGCAAAAAAATCCAGTTTCATTTGTATGGAAGCCCCCCATTCTAGAAGTGGGAGGGGTCTCGAACTACCAAATAATCATTTCTTATCTTCAAAAACTTCCACATGTAAAATTTTATTTCATTTACTTGATTAGTTCGCGAGCTATCAGAAGTTCCTGTTTCACTTGTATGGTAGCCCACTCTCCCTTCTAGAGGTGGGAGGGGTCTCAATCTACCATAGAAACATTTCTTGCCTTCAAGTACTTCCACATGTCAAATTTGGTTCCATTTACTTGATTAGTTCTTGAGTTATTAGAAGTTCCTGTTTCATTTGTATGGGCCATGCCCCCCCCCCCCCTTTCTTAAGGTGGGAGGCATCTCAAATTACCATAGAAACCTTCCTTGCCCTCAAAAACTTGCACATGCCAAATTTGGTTCCATTTGCTTGATTAGTTCTTGAATTATGCCGAAATTTGTGTTTCATTTGTATGAGAGCCCCCCATTCCATAGACCATCATAAGAAGCTTGCCCGGTCCCAAAAGACCCTGCATACAAATTTTCATGCCAGTCGGTTAAGTGTTTCTATGTCTATAAGGGTCAGTTCGATAGAAATTCATTTTTATATTTACAAGAATTTCAATAGTTTTTTATTTAAAACTAATAGTTTTTAATTATGGAATTCATGAGTAGAAAGATTTGCAATCGATCGGTGCAAAAATTTTGAAAATCGGTCATGAAATGACTTAGTTATTAACTTTCAAAACCTAAGCATATTTCGTGACGCTCCAAATTTTCGTACTCGCAACGTGTACCCCTATATTGAAAACAAAGACGTAGTCCTACGTCAAAATACCAACACAAATACACGAAAATACAATTCACGGTGAAAAACACACGGAAAATACAACCAATATTTAATCTAATACACTGCAATACTAAAATACCCAAAAATACTTCAATACCCAACAAAAATAGGGAAATACAAAACAATTGCTCAATACGCATTTTCAATTCAGGCAGATGAATCGTACTGCATCGTTCCAAGTGCACTTTTTGGTGGCTGCCTAACAGCAGCGAAGAAAGCCCTTCGGTGACCGACAAAAGTTCGTGCTCGAACAATGTCTCAATTGCTTTGAAATAAATTGGTCATCTTGATAGAAACATGATTTAGTTGATTATGGCCGAATTAATTAAATATTTGGTACATAGGCCAAAAAAGGAGCTAGGCTACCATTACATCCCGGTACCCTACTTGGTTCAAATGCGATGCACGCAAAGTAATTTTTAAACCAGTGAACGGGCACCAAACAGTAGTTAAATATACGATGCAGATTTTTTTTTACAGATTTCCAACTGTCGGATACAGATAAAAAAGATTTTTGGATGTAAAAATACAGATTGACCATGAAAAAAATGTGGCAACACTGGTTACGGCACGGGTCGCAAAACTGTTTGCATGCAGATACGCTAGTGCATTGGAAGTGAAAAGTGATCACTGGATGCGTGCATAGGGTTGGTTTGCGCAAGTCGTTGCTATCTGAGCAGAAATTTTAAAGGATTTGACTTACGAGTGTAAAAGTAATACAAAAAAGTCTGAGAGATAGTACGACGCAAAACGGTGAGTAGATTGACGGTTGAGGCATAATAGAACGCAGTAAATAAGGTAACGTTATCTGTAAATTTCTCAATTCTAGGGTTTTTTTTCATTAGGGCGAATCTACTATTGAGAGATTCTCTTCGGGCTCGCTCTCTTTCATTCATTACATCGCCATTATAAAAATTTCGAGGGATTCTTTAGTACAGATCGAAACACAACAGTGCTGGCTAGCATACTCAACAAATAGGAGAATGAAAAACGTAAAGGTGATCGGAATATGAATGAAAGAGAGCGAGCCCAGAGAGAGTCTCTCAATTGTAGATTCGCCCTAATGAAAAAAAAACCCTAGAATTGGTATTTTTTTAATTCAATGAGAGGGTGATCAGCTTAGTTACAGATATTCATCGCATCATCGTTAACTGTCATGCACATACTTTTATTTTTTAATGATATTATTTTATGAGGTCATTTTATGACTTGCCGTTTTCATATGATAATTTATTACTGCCTTTATATTCATTTCTTTGGTTAAAATCACTGTAGTACCCATGAAATCCACTCAAAATGGTAATTGCGATGCAAGGAAACGGATCAGCACAATGACATTTTAGACATACTATTCTCTTTATGATATTTAATGGCAATACCAAGTTTCGTAAAATAATTTTTAATTCATTTTTTCTCGTAACTATGATATGTGATAACTATCAGGTTCATCATTAGCATTTCCTTCTAAAATTGTAGCAGAACAACAATCTGTAGATGTGTAATAACGCTTCTAATTATTATTATCATTGTATATAGCATTATCGCTTCACTATATTTTATATACTATTCTCTGGGACATAAAATCTTCATTTAACATGTGTATAAATATCATTACTATTTGTATCATAACTCAGGTTTCATAATATTTGTAAATATTGTATTATTATTTTTATATCATAGATTGTATATACAATGAATAATTGTGTATTATATATCCAACGATCATTTTGACCAATGCTTCTTCGTGTTACTATTATTAAGTACCTAGTGTCTTGACTACAAGAAGCTGCAATTGAATCTGCGTAACACTGTTGCACTTATTACTGAATGTATTTTTCATTTTTTGCTACGGAAATAGACTTTTTACCATATCTGAGCTAACCTAAATTATGCAGCGTATTTTTTAATTACTGCGCTTGTTTTTTTTTTTTTTTTTTTTTTTTTTTTTATTTTATTTTTTTTTTTTTTTATTTTTTTTTTATCTTTTTTTTTCTCTCCTCTTTTTAAGAGGTATATAGTGCCTTTAAAATAAGGGGGTATAAGGGAATCTTAGGGGTGGCTTTCGGGGACATTTTTTTTTTTTTGGTTGTGGGATTTTTTTGGGGGGGTTTTTTTGTTTTTTTTTGGTGAGGGGGGGGTGGGTGGGGGGGGGGGGAAATTTTTTTTTTATAATAAAAAACACTATAATAAAAAAAAAATAATATTTTTTTTTTATTTTTTTATGTTCTCGCCCCCCCCCATCTATATATATAAAAATGGATTTCTGTCTGTCTGTCTGTCTGTCTGTCTGACCCGAATAGGCTCGGAGACTACTGAACCGATCGGCTTGAAAATTTGTATGCAGGGGTTTTTGGGGCCGGGAAAGGTTCTTAAGATAGTAAGAGACCCCTCCCTTCCCTGGAAAGGGGGCTCCCATACAAATGAAGTACACATTTCTGCATAACTCGAGAACTAATTAAACAAAAAAACCCAAATTTAGCATGCAGAAGGTTTCAAAGGCAAGAAATGTTTCTATGGTAGTTTGAGACCCCTCCCCTCTCTAGAAAGGGAGGCTCCAATACAAATGAAACAGAAGTTTCTGCATATCTCAAGAACTAATCAAGCAAATGGAACCAAATTAGGCATGTGGGGTTTTCAGGAGGCGAAAAATGTTTCTATGGTGGTTTGAGACCCCTCCCCTCTCCTAGAAGGGGTGCTGTCATACAAATGAAACTGAAATTTCTTTATAACTCTAGATCTATTATAGCAAATGGAACCAAATTTGGCATGCGGGGATTTTAAAGGCAATAAATGTTTCTACGGTAGTTCGAGACCCCTCCTCTCTCTCTGGTAGGGGGGCGGGGCTCCCATACCAATGAAACACGAATTTCTGCATAACTCGACAACTAATCAAGTAAATGGAACCATATTTGGCAGGTGGAGGTTTTTGAAGGAAATAAATATTTCTAAGGTGGTTAGGGACCCCTCCGCCTTCTGGAAAGGGAGACTCCCATAAAAATGAAATTTTTTAGCATGACTCGAGAGCCAATGTTTTGGAGGCAAGAAATGTTTCTATGGCAGTTCAATACCCCTCCCCATTTGGAAGGGGGGGGGGGGCTCTCATACAAATAAAAAGCAAATTTCTATATAACTCGAGAACTAATGAAGTAAACGAAACCACTTTTAGCAAATGGGGGTTTTTGGAAACTAGATTTCTATATACATAAAAATAAATTTCTGTCTGTCTGTCTGTCCGTCAGACCCTTATCGACACGGAAAGTTCTGAACCGACCAACGTGAAAATTTATATGAAGGGGTTTTTGGGACTGGGGAAGGTTCTTATGATTGTTTGAGACCCCTACTCTCTCCGGAAGCTGGGCTCACATGAGACACATATTTCTTCATAACTCGAGAACTAATCAAGCAAATCGAATCAAATTTGGCATGTGGGGGGTTTTGAAAGCAAGAATGTTTCTATGGTGGTTCAAGACCCTCCCCTTTCTGAAAGGGGGGGGGGGTCAAACAAATGAAACTCAAATTTTTATTAAAATTGAAGACCGCAGTGTAATGGTTCGAGAACTAATCAAGCAAATGGAACCAAATTTGGCATGTGGGGGGTTTTGAAGGCAATGATTGTATGGTGGTTTGAGAAACCCCCCCCCCCCCAGGAAGGGAGGGCTCATATACAAATGAAACACAAATTTCTACCAAAAATGAGAATTATCCAGGTTACTTAAACACAAAATGTGTGTTTCTCGGGTAAGAAGCATATTTCGATAGAAGGTTGAACCCCTGCTTATTCAAGAAAAAAAAATCATTCCGAAAAAAAACCATAAACGTGCCAGTTATATTAAATTTTCCTTCATTTAGTTGCAAGCGTAGCAGCGCACGCACCGGGTTCAGCTAGTATATTATAAACTATACTATATGACATTGTAAATTGATAACATTTTTATCAATGTCACTACAATTGTTTTCATTTCTCAGGTTTTCAGGATTTGTAGGTCAGCATAAACTCAAATTGGTATTGCAACTGAAGCTGCGGTAGACATGTGCATTTGTTACTGGCTGTATTTTTCATTTTCTTCTATGCAGGTGGACATTTTACCGGGTCTGTGCTGATCTGACTCATGTTATTTAACTGGGTGAAATTAACTTTAGTTGGCTAGTTGCTGATTGTACGAACTCATCAATGTCATGACCTAATCGTTGCGGCTATTATCATAATTTTGTAGTTTTAGTTTCAGTTGTTTTACTCCATAGATGATTTATATGTTTACTTATTATTATTACTATTTATTATGTCCTATCATCCTTTTATCCTTTGCCCACATGAGACTTCAGCTGAATCGCCAGCAGACATTCGTACTCATTAGGTCTATGTTGTTTTGTTGTTGTTTTATTACATCTGTTTACAGGCTTAACAGATGAAGTCACTAATCTTTACAATCTTGACAGCTAGTGACGACCATTTTAATAATAACCTTTATTTTTGTTATTCGTTTCATCGGATCATATTGCTGGAAGGAGATTATTTTATTTCCGCAGGTTTCGCGTAAGTTTCTCTGCTTACGGGTCTGCCCATCCCTTTTTGGCCCTTCATACAGCAATATGTTGAATTTAGAACGGTAACAAAGCATGATCTTTCTGTTAAGTGGCACCGCATGCAGGATGGCTTCTTACATACAAACATACATAATAATGATTGATTTGTTTGTAAATGAATTACCTTATTTTCTTTTTTTGAATTCATGGAAGTTTTTCGAAGAACTTCAGGGAAGTTTTTCGAAGAACTTCAGGGAAGTTCTGCAGAGAACTTTAGGATTTTTTACAGAGAACTTCAGGGAACTTCTCTGCAGAACTTCCTTGAAGTTCACTGAAGAACTTTTATAAAGTTCTCTTGAGAACTTCCCTGAAGTTCACTGAAGAACTTACCTGAAGTTCACTGAAGAACTTCCCTGAAGTTCACTGAAGAACTTCCCTGAAGTTCTCGGAAGAACTTTCATGAAGTTCTCAGAAGAACTTCCCTGAAGGTCTCTGCAGAACTTCCCTGAAGTTCTCTAAGGACTTACACGAAGTTTTGTGAAGAACTTCTTTGAAGGACTAATCCGAAGTTGCTAGTAGAACGTACCAAAAATACCCATAATGAGGTAATCAGCCCCTTGTGTGCACTAGCGGTAAACATTTATTACTTTCCATAATTGTTATATCTGCATTCTCCGTACGTGGAGTAACGATTATGATGTAGAAAGAGATGTCCGCTCGTCACCAAGAGTCGACAGTAATGTTTGCTAGAATGAGAGATATGAAGCGAAAGTGTTGAAAGCTTCGTCAGTGTACGGTAGGTTGAAAATTGAATTGAAGTATTGAAAATTGAGCGAAAGGGCATGGGTAAAATAGTACTTGAACCAAGGACGTTACCATAGCTGTGGGATGTTAGGCAATGGTAACGTCCTTGGTTCGAGTACTACTTTACCCATGCCCTTTCGCTCAATTTTCAATACTCCTATTCAATTTTCATTCTACCGTACACTGGCGGAACTTTCAACACTTTCTCTTCATATCTTTCATTCTAGCAAACATGACTGTCCACTCTTGGTGCCTCATGGTGATGAGCGGACATCTCATTCTACATCATTTATTACAGTGTTCACAGGCAGCCCAGTGCCACGCAGTGAAATAATTCTGAACTATGAAGTCGACCGTCTGGAAGACCAAGATTACTAGAATCCAACATGATCTAGATTTCAAAATACAGATATTACAAAAAGTTCACAGGAACACTAGTGCCACGTAGCAGCTGAGATTGTTATACAGTTAACTGGAAAAGTTTAAAAACATTGGGCCTGAGAGGTATTGAAGGTTCGCTTGTATTTACTTACCTTACCAATCAGACTAAGGCCGGCGTGGCATCTGCTGTACATAGAAGTTGTTTCCATTGTAATCGGTACCTCGCCAGCCCGCTGTCTGTGGAGGGTCCGCAGGTCGCCTTCTACTTGATCGATCCACCTTGCTCGTTGCGCGCCTGTTCTTCTTGTACCTGTCGGTTCGTTTTCGAGAACCATTTTCACAGGGCTGTCGTCCGACATTCTTACGACATGCCCAGTCCATCGTAGTCGACCGATTTTTGCAATATGTACGATGGGAGGTTCTCCCAGCAACTGGGTCATTCGCCTCCTCCACGTTCCGTCTTCCATCTGCACTCCACCGTAGATCGCACGCAGCACCTTCCGTTCAAAGACTCCAAGGGCGCGTTGGTCCTCCACTAGCAATGTCCATGTTACGTGGCCGTAGAGAACTACCGATCTAATGAATGTCTTGTAGATGGTCTACTTTGTGGTTCGGCGAACTTTGTTCGATCTTAGCGTCCCTTGGAGTCCAAAGTAGGCACGATTGCCAACCATAATGCGCCTTTGTAATTCTCTGCTGTTGTCGTTATCGGCGGTCACCAATGAACCCAGGTACTTGAATTCGTCTACTACTTCGATTTCATCACCGTCGATCTGGCTTTGATCAACCGCGTCAGTTTTTCCGGAAATCCATATTCGTGCATGATTTGCCATAGCTGGTCTCGATCGATTGTATCATACGCTGATTTGAAATCGATGAAAAGATGATGTGTGGGCACGTTGTATTCGCGACATTTCTGCAGCACTTGCCGAATCGCGAAAATCTGGTCCGTAGTACCGATGAATCCCGCTTGGTCCCACGAACTCCTTTGCAATTGGTGACAGGTGGCGGCATAACATTTGGGAGAGCAACTTGTAGGCAGCGCTCAGTAGCGTGTCGCTGGTATTTATCATAAGCTTCCAAAACAGTAGACATACTGATGACACATTTTGAGACGGAATCAATGACAGTCTCTACGTATTACGTCTAAATAGACGTAGATTTTGTATTTTCACTTATTAAGGATGAGTTCACGGAGACGTGAAAGAGCTTGGGACGGTCTGTGTTGATGTTAATTCGCTCGTAACTATTTTCGCAGAAATTGACGTGTTTTCGATCAAAATTTTTGCTAAACGTGTTCTGCTTGCTTGTGAGAAAAATAGTGCATCATTCCCGATCTATTTGCGGTGGAAATTTCGTATCCAAAAATTGCTCACCGTGTGGTATTTTTTTTTCGCCGTTGACGACGGGTTTCCTTTCGCGAGAGTGACGTTCTCTTGGATTTTTTTTCTTTGCACGGGTATGTTTTCTGTAATCAAGTTGTGTTAGTGTGCTTGGTTGGAGATAAAACAATAAATCTTTGAACTTAGTTCGTTTATTTGTAAGGCTCAGACGTGTGTGAGACATCGTGGTCACATTATCGCTTGGAAGGGACTAGGCAGGTATCTTATTTAAGTTAATAGTTGCTACTCATGGCTGCGGCTGCAATGAAGTCCTAGGTTCATATAGCCCATTTCAGGAGCTAGGCTTAGTTACATTAATGATAATATATTAAATCTAAACCGAATTACTCTCTTCTCAGCTATTACTATGAATTGTTCACCTATCTCAATTTTTTAGTTTATTATCTTTTGTATTTTATTATTTTTTTATTGAGATTAGGCTCGGTATTTGAAACACTTCTTAAACTCTATTTGATCTTTTTTTATGTACTAATAATGATTGATTTCTTTGTTAATGAATTATTCCCCTTTTGGTTTATTAATGTTTTACGGTCCTCTATAAAAAGAATCTATTTTTTTCCAATTCTCGTTTTTTTGGAGAACTCGTATATTTATGTTCATTGGAGTTGATGATCCATCAGCTAACTCTTTTCGTAGCTGATTTTTGTTCTAATTATTTCGTGAGATTTCTGTAACTTATACTTGATTTCATTATTGTAGACATCAAAATGGTAAACTGGTGCAACGCCGTTAGTAAATGTTTCTTGAGGTAATTTAGCTTTGACACCATGTGGGGTAGACTGCCCAAGTAACACACAAAATTCCTTTTTTTTAAACGACTTTTAACATGTAGAAGGAGATGTTTTGCTCATCACCATGAGGCACCAAGAGTGAACAGTCATTGGTCGAATGGGGGAGCCGCCTTACCAACCCTAGGGGCCAGATTCTTCTGGAGGCCTTGGCTAGACTCAATGTGGACCTAGTCAACATGGATACCAAGAGTACCTACCATAGAAACGGAGCAGAATCGATCATCGATATAACATTTAGCAGTTCTGGGCTTTATAGCAATTGGAGGGTGGATGATGGCTACACCCATCGCAGAAGGAGGACCATCCACTCCATTCGCCCGCAGAAAGAGGACGTCCTACTTTGATGTAGGGACTTTTAAAGAGGCGCTTGAGAGGAAACGAAACTTATGCGAAACCCAGGAACCTTGCGGCGAACGACTCGTTATGACACTTACACGAGCGTGCGATGCGACCATGCCGAGGAATGGCAGATCGCCGGTGTATTAGTGGACGGAGTCGATCGCCGACCTCCCAAGATCATGCCTTCACGCAAGACGGAGGGTGCAAAGAGCGCAGTCAGACCCCGAGAGAATCGAGCGTAGAGGGGCGCTAGTCGCCGCGAAGGCCGCACTAAAGAGGGAGATAAAGGCCAGCAAGCGAGCCTGCTTCGTGGGTCTGTGTCAGAAGGCCAATACGAATCCGTGGGGTGACGCCTATCGGGTAGTAATGGCCAAAATCAGAGGATCGGCGGCTCCAACCGAGCGTTCATCAAGGCTGCTGCAGGTGATCGTTGGGGGACTCTTTCCGAGCCGAGACCCAAGTCCATGGCTCCCCAGCGCCGTATATTTGTCCAATGGCCAACGTTCCAGTATCTCAGACGCTGTCATAGCGACGGAAGGGTGGACGGCTCAGCCGAACACCCGTGACCACGTGGGCACTGACAACGGCACAACGGGGGTCGGCGACGAGGCGACGGTGACGAAGGATGAACTCATTGCGATAGCAAAGTCGCTAAAGGTGAACAAAGCGCCGGGACCGGATGGTATTCCGAACCTGGCCATCAAGACGGCTATCTTGCTGGATCCCGGAATGTTCAGGGTGGTGATGCAAAAGTGTCTGGACGAGGGCGTCTTCCCGGACGCCTGAAAAATTCAGACCCTTGTGTTGCTACCAAAGACAGGGAAGCCACCAGGAGATCCATCGGCATATAGACCTATATGTCTGTTGGATACAGCGGGTAAGGTGCTCGAGAGGGTAATCCTCGACAGACTGACAACATACACGGAGGGTATAGGCGATCTGTCTAATAATCAGTTTGGCTTCCGTAAAGGGAAGTCGACGGTGGATGCCATCCTGTCCGTCACCAAGACGGCCGAGGTGGCAATCCAGCGCAAAAGGCGAGGAGTACGATACTGTGCGGTGGTCACCCTTGACCCTTGACTGTACAAGATTCTCGGAAGCTACTTTCAGAATCGCGTACTGGTATACAATACGTGTGCAGATCATCGCAGGCGTCCCACAAGGTTCGATCCTGGGTCCAGTGTTATGAAACACGATGTACGACGAGGTACTGTGGCTTGAGTTCCCGAGCGGGGTGAAGATAGTCGGGTTCGCGGACGAAATCACCCTAGAGATATATGGCGAATCCATCGAGGAGGTCGAGTTAACGGCCTCACACTCCATTGGCATTGTGGAGAGATGGATGAGCTCCAGGCAATAGGAGCTAGCCCACCATAAGACCGAGGTCACGGTGGTGAATAATCGGAAATCGGAGCAACATGCGACGATCAGTGCAGGTAACTGCACAATAGAATCGAAGAGGTTCTTTAGGTATCTTGGGGTTATGATCGACGATAAGCTGTCCTTTGTCAGTCACGTCGATTACGCTTGCAAGAAAGCCTCTATGGCTATGATGTCGAATAGCTCGGCGGTGCAAGGGAGTAAGCGTAAACTGGCCAGCGTCGCCCTGTCCATACTTAGGTACGGCGGGCCGGCATGGATCACCGCCTTGAGTACCAAGAGCTACGCAAATAAGCTCGAGAGTACACACAGGCTTATGTGCCTAAGAGTGGTGAGTGCATACCGAACGGTGTCACGCGACGCGGTCTGCGTCCTAGCGGGGATGATGCCAATAGGCATTGTCATAAAAGAGGACGTAGAGTGCTTCGAGCAACGTGGAACAAGAGGTATTCGGAAGACCACTAGAGCCGCATCCATGGTTAAGTGGCAAAGGGAATGGAACAACTCTACCAAAGGTCAGTGGACCCACCGACGAATCGCGGAATTAACCGGGTGCGTCGGTAGGCGACACGGTGAAGTGAACTTCCACTTCACGCAGATCTTGTCTGGCCACGGCTGTTTTGGACAATACCTGCACAAATATGGGCATGCACAGTCCTCCGCATGCGAGTGCGTGGGAGTCGAGGAAACTGCGGAACATGTGTTCTTCGCATGTCCTCGCTTTTACGGCGCGAGATCCGGCATGATTGTCGTAAGCGGTCAGGACACGACTCCGGATAACTTGGTCCAGAGGATGTGCCAGGACCGGGACGTCTGGGACGCGGTATGCGTAGCAGCCTCCCAGATCGTCCTCGATCTTCAACAAAAATGGCGAAACGACCAAAGGCAGGTCGCAGGGACCACCTAACTACTAAAGCCCTAAGTAGCTAGACATAGTGGGTGCTTAACAAGCACAATAGCCCCCTCCCCGAAGTAATACCGAAAGGTGGTCCCGGGGAGGGCCCAGGGCTTAAGGCACGGGTGGGTTTTTAGTGGGTCGAGGAGTTGGCACCCTCATCCCCACACCCTGAGTTCTTCAGGTGTCTGGTTGCAGATTTTCCATCTCGTCTAAAAACACACACACACACACACACACACGCGCGCGCACTCACATACATAAAGTCAAAATTTGATACGTTAATTGTTTGCAATGAAGTATTCATGAACTCTTTGTACTGGTTATTGGGTGAAATGATTGCATTACCACAGAAGAGTTCAGGTTTTATTTCTTGCGAAAATAAAACCATGTCTTCTGAGATGTTTAAATATTTCATCTTTCAAATCACTTCACCACATGGGATGAGTGTATAATGATCTGTTAGGCTCCGATTTCAAGTAGGAACGTTCAGATGGACATATTAAGATTACCCATTTATGATGTTTTCATAATCTATGGAAACTTAACATGTACAGTTATAGTACAGCTCCATGCTTGCCCAACACTTCAGGCGATTAGATCAGTATCACGAATCCAAATCTTGCTATATCTGCTTCACTGAAAAGTCACTTCAATTTCATTTACTTTATTTCTGGCCTACCAATTGGTTGGTTTTGTTTGTTAAATTGTTTTTTGAATGTTTATAAATCCTGTTTTGTTTTGACGTACGTTCATTTTAAAATAACACTTTTTTTTTAAATATAATAAATAAATACAAAATGGCAAATGTCTGATATAAATCGAAAAAACAAATTTCGGGAATAATTTCACTTGACCTTCTATTATGTTTCATCGGAGCATGTGAGATTCTCAGCCAATTGTACAGACACCATAATCAATTCATAATCAAGACCTGATTCTCGATGGCCTTCATTTCCGCTAACTTTGTTCGTCATTTTACTTCTGATAATAGAACTTCATACACCCGCACAATATCACAATGTTTGTTTTCAGCTGATTTCTGCAGTCAAACTAATATTCAAACTGTCCTTGAACGCATCCTTCGCGCGAGGAGCTTTCTAAGCTGTGCGTGTTCACTGTCCTGAGATTTTTGGAGAGAAACCGCTGAATATTGTTACACCGTTGTGAAGTTGCTCGCGGGTTTTTTTTCACTCTAAAAACTCTAAATAGAAGCTAGAAGGTTATCTTACCTTCATTCGTACGCCGCCGAGTTGCTTACACCACACGCGTAATTGGTACTGACTGTCACTGGCGTCCAGGGATCATTTTATTGAAACCGAACTGAAATAAATGTGATTGTGTTATGATAGCACATGCCGTTAGTACTATTAAGATATTCCTGCCGTTTGTCCAGGGATCATTGCCGTTATAACTTGGGTGGTTATCGGCATTGCAAATCTTACTGAAGAAAGATTTAAAGCTTTATTCAGTTGATAAGAGTCCACTTATCTTTTGGAGGAGGTTGGCAAGCATTTTGAAAGGTTCTTCGATAAGAACTAAATTTTTAGGGGTGATTCATGAGGGTTGGAAACAGGTGCGTTTTCTTCCTGAGCCAAAAACTATATCCATGTTGTTCTTGACTATACAGCCCTTGCTAACAGTACATTGATAGTTGACAGTCTGAAAGTCAGTTTGTGTGTGTGCCTCCAAATGGTTTCTCCATAATTATTTGAGGATATTTTTTTAAGAAAATTTTATAGAATTTCTCAAAGATTCCATGAAAGGTTCTCAGACATTCCTTGAGATATTTCTTCTGGCGTTTATGTAGGTATTCTTCAGGAATTTATAAACATTGCTCCAAGGATGCTTTCAGGAGTTTCTTCTAAAATTTCAAAGACAGTATTTCAAAACCTTCTGGTCATGATTTGTTTTTTTGTGAAGATTTGTAATTCTGAAGGAATCTCAAAAGGACACCTGAATGAACCACGCCAAAAATTGAAGTTAAGTTAATTTCTGAAGTAATTCTTAGAGAGAATCCTGATTTGTTGGAGAAATCTTAGAAGAATTTGTTGCATGAATTTCAAAATCTCATATATTTAATTCTTAACGTAACATAAACATAATTCCGCCATGGTTTTTGGAGGATTATTTTTTAAATTTTGTCCGATGACTGCAAGGATTCTTACAGATAGTTATCACAAAAATGCCTCAATAATTTCTTCAAGTATTTCGCTGGAGAAGTGTTTGTTCAAAGTTCCTCAAGAGATTGCTCCACACATTTCAGCAGAAAAATTACCTGCAGGGATTTCTACAAAAATACTGTTCTTCCAATTTGAAAGTATTTTTATGCAGAGGAATTTTGTGAATTTAGAGTAATGTTCTCGATAGTTCTTTTAACAAATAAACACGAGAATGAGAGCGCGTATTGGATGAACGCCCATAAGTGAGAGCCAGGTTCAAGTTCAGCGCCGTTTTTGTTTTTGTGAAGACGACCCAAATCCGATGGCTATCGGCAAACTCTCAGGATCTCGCCACGGTAAGTTTTTCAGAGCCAAAGGAATAAATCGCTTCTGAACTGGTTTGATTCTGAGGCACCACGTGATGCTGGTAAGGATGCCATACCACAGATGCGTTTGCCAAATTTGGACGGACCAGTACACAGTACAATGACTTCCTGCAGTGTGAGAATGAGCATGATTGACCATCCGAGGTTGCTACCTTGTTATTGCCAGATCAGCTGTTATTACATTGAGAACCAACAGATGATCCTTGGGACTAGCATACATCCTCAATGTGTAAAAAATGGTGATCCCAAACTAAGGCAATAACGACGCTGGCCTCACCAGAATGCAGGTCTAGTAGGGAATGAGAAGCAACGTGTTGATGTGATACTCGCTTTGAAGGAAGCCAAGAAATCCTCTGAACTTCCACGAGAAATCATCCCAGTGATAAAATTGTTGGCTTTGCAGAAGGATCCGTTTTACTAAAGTTGTGTTCTAAATTCACTTGACGTCGGCAGCGAATAAGATATTTCCCGGTTCCCGGTTTATTCTCTGTACAGAGATGCACATTAAAGTTATCCAAATTTTGGCACCGATTTAAATCAACAGTAAGGATGCTCTTGGGACCACTCTTAAGTGTGGGTGGTTTATTTCAGCAGAATACAAATACAAAAAATCTACTTCTTCGTGTTACTTTCGTTGGAAAATTTCTGGGGCTGACGAGATTCCAAAGGGCTTTCTAAGCCAACGATATCGGCCATATGGAGTCCAAAATGTAAAGTTAAACGACACATCCCAAGTAACAATTTTAGTTTTATTCCAGCCGAATAACACCTCTCCCGGCTTTGTTGATAAAACTACATTCAAAACTGTTTTGTCTAACAACACCTCCTCTATGCATCTTCATAGCCGAAATTTGTACAAAATGGCCCACTCTATAGACGGTTGTGAAAACAAGTTAATAAAACTTTTATAAGAACATAAAGATTGTGAAAATGTTCTAGTGAAAGATGTTATGACCACTTGAGAACCTTCATAAAACCTATTTACATAAATGCGGCCAAATAGCCACAGCTGTCAAACTTCACTGTAAAATCGACGTTGTTTTTTGTTGTTCTGCTTTGTTCGATTCTCTGCTCTGATTAATTTAGCAGTAAAAAAGAGGTCTAGTGTTGCGGGAAATTTTGTTTGATAGCAAAATATCCAAAACAAATTATGTTTTCTACCGCGTATTATGCTCCAAATTATATGCGCATGTATTTTTAGGGTGAATAATGGCGCGATAAGAGCCGAAAATTAATGCGCCTCGGAAATTATGCGAATTTACAACAACATAAATCAAATTAAGACAAATATCTTCGATAAATTAATCATGAATTTCCTGAAAAGTGCTTGGAATTGGATGAGATTATCTAAAAGAATGCCGAAATAAGTCTCCGATCTACAGTTTATTTGCATACCATTGAAAATTTGATGCATTTAGCTTTCCACATTTCAATTATTTCTTATATTTCAATATGGCGATTGGAAAAAAATCAGAGTTTTGCCATAAAGCCAATTTTTCTTCGCAATGACTATTATAAAACTATTTGGTCTTATGGTGACTTTCTTCAATGCCAATTTGCCATTTAATGCATTTACTGGAGGCAAAATGGTTTTAAAATGCTTTTTCAACTGTCCATAATAAGATAATATCAATGAGTCCTAAAACGGCATTTTAATACAGCATTTTACGAGTTCATAAAGTCGAAATAAAACCTTTGATATGAGTAAAAGTAATTTGAGAAAACGAGGTTTTAAGATCGTTGAAAACAAGCTGTGTGGGTTCTCATAAACCTGACTAGAATATGAAACCTATTGGCACCTCTTGGTGCCATAATAAAACCAAATTGAATTTAAGTGGCTTTCATAAATCAATAATAAAACTTAATAAAGCAGGATGGTGTTAGCAATGTTACTTGGGATGCTTTCTGTGTAGATTTTGCGTCAACTGTAGAAAATATGTTAGCATTTGCTAGTTCTGGTAGAAGCTCGTTTGCAGTGGAGATCCATTCGGTTCGTTTATCTTAGCTACAACGTTTAGCTTCTCCATTTCATCTAACTGTTGTCTCAACTCATCACGCTATGTTACATGTATACGACGCACTGGTTGAATCACGAGTTCAAAGGATGGGTCACCTCCAGGTGAACTTCGCCTTGAATTTTTCCGATGCCTTGAAAAACTCCTGGATATCTGGTCAAATATTCTCAGCTACCATTTCCAATTCTTCGTGAACATTCAAGTAAAGCTCTATTAGGTCCAGCTTTTGACAAGAATACAATGACAGAATCAGCATTTGCGCATATCCACGATGTTCCAAATCTACTGTGGCTCTTCCCATTGCGCTTATAGTAGGGCCTCCGGAGCGTTTCGCACTGTTTTGTATTTGTACAACTCACATGATTTCACATTTAAGATGTCCAAAAGCGTAGGTAAACCAATCACATTACACGAAGCACCTGTGTCCAAGGTGCACTTCACTGGGCGCGCTTTTCCCCCTTCGCACCAAAAGATTAGTTCCGCCTTCAACAATTTTGATCGCGATTGCTCAACACAGTACAGAAATTCAATTGAATCGATAACTTATTCCATCGCATCTTCGTCTTCAAAATCTTCAAAATCTTTTCCGTCAATGGTATCTACTTTTCTTCCTGAGTATCCTGCTCGAGCCGCGTAGTTCTTTTTCTGTCCGTTGTCTGCATCTTCCTTCTTCTTCTTGCACACAATCTCAAAATGATTGCGTTGCGGACAATAAAAACATGTATTTCCACGGGCTGAGCAATCAAGCTGGTCTCGATGATACGAATTATCACAATAGGGTTCTTTTTTTTACTATCGTACACACTACCAAAATGACATGTAAATTTCTGTCCCCTGAGACCGACACATGCAAGCGTCCTTTAGCACATAAGAATGAGTTGAAAGAGATGCGAAAATAAATTCAATCAAACACATCTTTCGCCGAATTGCGTATGTGTCACTCTCAGGAGACATAATTTTACACGAAATCTTTGTTTACGTTTCCCGGCTTTTTACAATCATGAATTACGTCTCGTGTAAAATTCATAATTTTTAAGTGTGTACATATTGGGCCGCAGGGTTTCAGATTGTTACTCTGTCCACGCGTAGGGTGTATGAATATATTAACCATAAACAATATTTAAAAAAATCAGGGTTGCCAGTTTTCCCTGTAAACTCCAATTTAAATTTTCCGATTTACCCAAACATCACTAACTTTGAAAATTCATAACTCAAGAACGGTTCATCGTAGAATTTTTTTTTTTTATGACGAAATTTTCTCAGAAATTTGGAAAAAATATAATCCTAAAAAAAATTTCTACAAAGTTTTCCAAGAACACTACATCACCATCGATCATGGAGAGGGTAAAACACTGCGAAGCTCAAAGCGCCTATTTGCGTTCAACCTGAGTATTTAGATAAGCTACGTTCCAGACGCATGGATTGGGTAACGAATAAAATGAAATTATTTAAGAAATTTCGCTAATGGTTTACAAATACTAGTGAGGAGAACATTCCCGTAACAGTAACAGAACAGACTTCACCTCCAACTTCGTCGGTGTCATGAAAAAAAAACAGCTTCCACGGAAGAATCCATCTCGCAGGCCCGCCACTATGACGTCTCTCAACATCTCTTCTTCAAGATTTCCCGAATTGCAATCTTTGCCAGAGCCCGTGCTCTGCTGATGAACTGTGACACCGATTCACCATCACACACCCCATCTGCTGCTTTTTGCTTGCATTGTAGGAACTCATAACGAGCCAACTTCACGTTTTTCTTGGGTAACTTATATTTCTTTAGCGACTCCAGACACGCATTTACACTGTTTTTTTTTCATTCTCTTGCAAAGGTCAATTGTTAAACACTTTTCGGGCATCTACTCCCAACGCTGTATTACACGCTCTTCTCGATGTTCTAACCCAGACGCTACAGAGTAAACATCGAACCAGTCGCCAAAAACTTTATTGTTTTGACGCAGGTTGCCTGTCATACATAACGGGTCAGGAAACGGTACATTGTTTTTGTATGTTTTCCTTGTTGCTTCCCATATCGCAGCTGCTGCAGTGGCTGCTACGATGACCGCTATTTGCTGCTCTCCTGCTGATAGGGCATCTCCTCCACCTCGGTCGTCTGACGCTTGAGCTGTCACCATTTTGTAAATTACGTGCTTCAATTGTTTCCGCCGCTGCTACGAACTTTTCAGGTTTTACTACCCGTGCTTTCACTTCATCGTAACGCTCTATCTTCTCTCACTCACGGTACCGGGAGTTCGCGATAATCCTATTTTTTCTGACACCATGTTATGTCGTGATATCAAAACATCGAAAAGCCATCGAACGGTGCACAAGTGTGCACTGAATAAAATGCTCCGTCAAAATGCTCCACAGATGAACAGAACAGAACAGATAGGAGAATGTAGTTGAGGTGAGTAGTTATTGAATTCAGTTTTCCGGGGGGTGCTTAAAAGAGGGGAGCGGGCGCCCGCGGAGAGTATGTGTTGAGAAGAGGGAAACAACTTCTGCGTTTATTTGGAAGAAAGGAAGAAAAAGGAAATATTTTCTTCCTGGTGGTGGTGGTAGCGACAACTACAGGGTTTTTCTTCCTTTCGGGGGCGGCCAAACAAACCACTCCTCGGTGTTGAGGAAGAACACCCCTCTTCTCTGGGGTTGGTTTTTTTTGGTTTATTGTGGGGGGGGTTGTTTTTTGTAGCTGATGGGCCGTCGGCTAACATTATAGTGTTATTAGGCTGATCGAACAGTGTGTGTATGGATCCCAATGACGTCTATATAAGGTCTGGCCCAACGCACTGCTTGCTTGTATTGGAAGCAAAAATAATGTAAACATTGCTGCGCCGACGAGTGATGACGTAATACTATTCATCTCTCTATGGGGCGTGCATAGATTTAGATAAACAAAATCGGTTTAAACGTTCATTATAAATGCTGTATTGTGGAAATAATCATAATCAAATGCCATTCATTGATCAGACGCTTTCTGCCTGATTATATGGGTCAGTTATAGTGAGTTTAGCTGAGTTAATTGAATTTCTGCCTCATAAATCTTCAAACGCTGGGACTTGACTATCGAGTAGCAATATAGAGCCAATTTTCCATCATCGATAGCAACCGTGGGATAGTAAGGAACAGGGCTTTAAAAAGAAAAATAAGAAGCTCGAATGGCAAGTCTCGTCTCCCAAGTCAAACGTAGTTAAGAAAAGATACGCATATTGCCCTATACGATAAAGTGCTTTACTTCCCTTTTGTAATATGTTTTGCTCTTCAGTCATCTTGGGAAGGTTATTGTAAAAATACAAATTATGTTTCATCTAGATGAATTTATTACAAATAAAAGGAGCGAAAAAGTGTTGTCGGATTATAGAAACAAAAAAGTTTTTGTATCGTCAGGGATCGATGTTCATCGGAACTGAAAAATAGAATGAAAAATAAAATCATATAGAAAATATAGTTCAGTTTAGCTCATAACGTGTACCTTTTAATTAATTACATGTTTTAATTTTCGTTCATTCTTATTAATAGCAGTATTTCTCTCCTTCTGATGTTTAGAAGAATTTTCCCCAAAACTCTCCTTCCTTTTCCGTTTCTTTGGCTCGAACTTATGCTTGTGAATTTTTTTCTCTTCCAGACGTTTTCTCATGTGCCTTACCCGCACATTGATGCGTTTATTTATGTACGTTTGTACAAGTTTTTCGGGCACATTTGGAAACTGCTTTTTTATCAGAGCAATGGAGCGCTTTTGGACGTTTTTAGGGTCTTGAAATCCTATTTTTTCGCTCATTGGCCCAACATTATTGTGAATGTGGTTGAAGTAAGCGTCCATTTGATTGAATACATTCAACCATTGGTCAGTAGGTTGCATCAGCCCACCGTAAGATAGGTCTTGGACATATTGTTCTTCGTTCAGATGATCTTGAGTTTCATCGTGTAGTTTGTAAGTATTGTTGGCCAGATTAGGATATTCCTGAACGACCCCTCGGGCTATGAATCCTGCTAAATACTCTGCTCCATCTTCTTCTTCAAGCGTACGATCGTAGGATTCAAATTGCCATGGTTCATCGTTATCCTCGTTGTTGTCGGGCGAATCCATGATACAACAATCTAGCGTTTCCGACTTGCAAACTTTGGGTTTTTTTTCCGGAATAGTTTAGCCATGATAAAGTCCTCATTTATTTGATTATTTAGCGTATTTTGATGCTGTTTTAGCTGATCTAGATTTTTCCCCAAAAAAACCAAACGCAACCGTTGGAGCACCTTCAGCGGAGCCGGGTGATCGTGAGTACCTCCGTTTTGTCGAAGAACAGCAAACAAGTTTTCAATAAGGTCTTGATTGAGTTTGTACGTCATAATAAAAGAAATTTCGTACTGCTTTTGCATTTTCACGAACAATTTCTTTACGGAAGTTATTGATACCAGCACTGCTTTTTGAAATATCTGTAGAAAAACAAAAAAAAACAGTCATACTACCGGAAATCCACTGTTGTTATTCAGCAATTCCACGGAAAAAAATGCATATATTATGAAATTCTGAGCAATCATGAATCTTTTTTTCGTGGAATTAATGTATAAGATAGTTGTTGAAATTATGGAAATTTTACCTGTAAATGTGTTGCTTTTGGTAAGCAGTGACGGTTCAACGTTCTAATTTCTGTCATTAAAAATGCCATATCGTCTAGAATTTTATTCTGACGTTCTATATCCATGCCATAGCATTTTTTGCTCGGGATATTTTGGGAAACCTGATATGAATTCATTACGTCAAACCAAACATTAACTTTTTCTATTATCTCCGCCAACAACATGGCTTCTTCGTACTCCCCAAAATGCCTTCGCAGGTTACAGCTATTGTATGGCTAAGCAATTCAGCTGCTAGCCGCACATTTTGCCTCTCAGCCCCAGTCACTGATATGTGCTTTACAGATATTTTGACCAATGCATTCAGTTCCACGTCTCGACATGCAGCCTTATCCTTAGACAACGGTTTTTGTAATGTAGATGCTTTCTCTACCAATAACTCTAGGAATTTCTTCGTTATTAGTTTGCCTGTTAAAAATTTAATTTAAAATTAGAATTTGTGGGAAAAATAGCTATACTATTGAAAATTCAGCGCTTTATAACTTATGTTTCACGCCTAATTAAATTTATAAAATAATTATGTTGGTTTTGATGTACCTTTATAATAAAAGCCATGATCAAGCAGCCAATTTCTGATTAATTTCAAGATATGGGGTACGTCTGGGAAAAAATATACTTCCTCTTTAGTTATCGGATGTTTCATACAAGTTTCTTTCTCGGCATCTACTCCAACTTCTTTCCATACTCCCAAATTTCCGCCGCCGCAGTCGTGGACATTCCCCACAACGGTATAACCGATTTCGTGCAGACGACTTATCACCGCATTCAAAATAGCTACAGTGATTTGCTGGTCGAAGTTAACATAGACAGGCTGTTTCCATTTGGCGAAAAGACCACGAGCACAAATAACTTGCATCTCCTTATGCGGTCCTAGGATGTCATCATTCCTCTTATCTCGCTCAATCGTCTCGCACACGGACATTTCGTCATATGCTAAGATTACTACGCGCTCGTACTTTTTCATGTGACGACCAGCCATTTCAAGAACAGATAGTACGTCATTTAGAATGCCTTTTCGCATATCAATGCTCGACGCCCACTCCCGAAGACTTCTGAGGCATGGCAATGGAATGTTCATATCTCGCCTAACGATTTCGTAGGCAGGTTGACTGTGATATCTGTAAAATGAGAATTCAAAAACTAGTTCATTATTGGCAATACAAAAAAAAACAGAATTATATTGGTCACATCCGGCAATGTTTCAAGCACCCTAGTAAGTAGTCAGTAAAAGTGACTCTCCGTGAGCAGCTTCATTAACCATGTAGTCGGATGGAATTAATTTAGATGAATAAACACTTACTCACCGTAATGAAAAGGCTTTGGCTATTTCTTCTGGAGTCCATACAACCTTTTTTTTCATACCCAGCATTAAATCTGTTTGATTTGCTGAAAACACTTTCAGGAAGGCTTTCCGAATTCGGTTATCAATCACAATTTCGGGAACGGAGCCCATCTCAGCACAAGCCTTCCGAAGTGTTTCGTTATCCTCATTCAATTCCTTGATTTGCTTCTTAAATTTCTTCAGGTATAGGTCGTTGCTTTTAATTGTGTAATCCTTGATACGTGCCTAGAAATGTAATAAAACGAAAAAGGAGCTTATCGGTTTATCATTTTAGGATATCACTAGATATGGGGGACAGAAAATAGAAGAAAAATAATCATGCGAACTAATTGCTAAAACTACCTCAGCTCGTAAATTACCGAATGATCTGACGTTGTTTCTTGATGACATCATGTAATTTTACTTGTGGACGCAGTAGCGCCCGTGGCAAGTGTTTTTTTTTTTTCAATATAAACGGTCCATCGGGTTATTCACGCTTGTAGGATTAAATAAGAAAAGCATTACATTTTTCGTACGTTTTGAATAGAGTTTTTTATTCGGTGAATTCAATGCAGCTTATATTTACATCTGAAAAACTTCGGTGTAGACCACATTGTGTGTAAACTGACGACCATCTCTCAATAGATCTCCTTGCTGTGAATTAGGTTTGATAAGAACTTTTACCTGATTAGGGTTCCGAGATCGCGACAAAGCAACGTATAGTTGCCCATGCGAAAATACGGTCGACTGAAGATCAATTCCCACATGATCAAATGTCTGTCCTTGCGATTTATTGATCGTAATAGCATATGCTGGTATGATTGGAAATTGCCGTCGACGTAGAATAAACGGTAATGTAGAGTCACTTGCAGCCAAATCTATTCTTGGGATCATCACAACGTCTCCGTGATTACACTCCGAGATAATTCTCGCAGTGATTGTGCTTCTATCGAGTTGCTCAATAACCATTCTTGTTCCATTGCAAAGCCCTTTTCGCGGATTCAAGTTTCGTAACAGCATGACGATCACTCCCTTCTTCAGTACCAGGGTATGCGGAGGCATTCCGGATGGTGTTTGTTCATGAAGGAATTCAGGAGGATACCTCGTGGCATCGCTTGGGTTCTCCGAAACAACAGAATCTGCACTATAATAAACCGTTGGTTCTCCATTTATCATGTCAATGATTTTCCGGTTCATCGCCAGCGTATGCGCATTTTTCGGAGCCACGATGATGCGTTTTGACAAATCTTGAACCGACATTGCTTGAACATCAGATCCAAACACACATTTTATTAAATCCTCTGTCGCTACCATGTGTTGAGGTATCTCGAGCACATTCTCATCGTTCAAACTTGGCACTTGAGGAGTGTTTCCAGATCCAACCTGAAGGAGCCATTCATTGTGAGCATCCAGCCCCCTATATCGCATGTTGGTTATCAATTTTAACTGTAGGAAGTGTTTCCATAGCGAGCTGGACTTGATGCAACACTCAAAAACATCAGTTCGAGTTCCTCTGATGACAACAGGCAAAGTTTGGCGGAAATCTCCACCAACTACAAAAACCTTTTCCACCAAATGGTTGCTGATTTTGCATTATGTCTCGTAACAGTCGGTCTATGCAATTCAGTCCATACTTTGACAACATCGTGATTTCATCGATTATGATGAGTCATGCTGCGCGAATAGCAGCAGCTTCGGGGGATGTTAATCTCATCGAGGAAACGGATGTGTCCAAAAGCGGAACGGGGAGCTCGAAACCACTATGAACCGTTCTACCACCTGCCAAAAGTGTCGCTGCAATTCCAGTCGTTGCAATGGCAAAACAACTTTTCCAGCACCTGTAAGCATAAACAATTACAGTTACATTCCCACTCTACTGGTTACGGGTAAAACTACTAATTTCTTTCTTCTTCTTTCTGGCACGGTCAAATCAGCGCGTTTATTTTTTTTTTTTCATTCGGTTGTCTAAGAGTGATAGATACATTTCTGCATTAAAAGAAATCAAAATTTTCAATGTCTGTTGTCTGTGATTTTTTTCATCAAATGCTGTGTCTGGTTGTCTAAGGTTGTCACTGGTTTTGTTTTCTGCATCTGATAGTAAAAAAGAATTGAAGTGTCAAATATTTTATTTTTTGTGAGAATTTCCCCGCGTGCTGCGTCTGGTTGGCTAGTCACCGGACAGACAAACAGGGCTATTATATATATGATGATTGTTTAATCAGTTTCTGGAAATGCTCCTCTTCCGTCTGGACAAATGGGTTCAGACGAATAACCTGCTTTCAGATACCCAATATGGTTTCCGTAGGGGTAAGGGAACAAACGACTGTCTCGCGTTGTTTTCCACAGATATTCAGTTAGCTTTTGCTAAAAAAAAGAGCAAATGGCTTCTGTATTCTTGGACATAAAGGGGGCTTTTGATTCAGTATCTGTTGAAGTTCTTTCAGATAAACTCCACGCTTGTGGCTTTTCACGATTAATGAATAATTTTTTGTACCATTTGCTGTCATAGCAACATATGAGCTTCTTTCATGGAACTTCTAAAGCTTCCCGATTTAGAACCATGGTTCTCCCCAGGGATCATGTTTAAGCCCTCTTCTGTATAATTTTTTTATGTCAAAGACATTGACGGTTGTCTAAGTGACAGCTGTACGTTGTGACAACTTGCAGATGACGGCGTAGTGTCTGTCACTGGACCCAATGGGGTCGATCTGCAAGGACCCTTACAGGATACCTTAGACAATTTGTCTACTTGGGCTCTAGAGCTAGGTATCGAATTCTCTACGGAGAAAACTGAGTTGGTAGTTTTTTCTAGGAAACATAACCCAGCACAACCGAAGCTTCAAATTTGAGGTAAGCCGATAACTTATTCAATGTCCTTTAAATATTATCAAAATGCACCTGGAGATCCCACATTGAGTATCTGAAGCGAAAGTGCCAGCAAAGGATCAACTTTCTTCGAACAATTACCGGGACTTGGTGGGGAGCGCATCCGCAAGATCTTCTAACGTTGTACCGGACAACGGTTTTGTCGGTTATCGAATACGGTAGTTTTTGTTTTCAGTCGGCGGCTCGGTCGCATATCATTAAACTGGAACGTATTCAATATCGGTGTCTTCGTATCGCGTTAGGTTGCATGCACTTCACTCATACGATGAGTCTGGAAAAGCTAGCTGGAATGTTGCCACTCTCGGACCGGTTTTCAGAATTGATATCTCCGGCTCCTCACCAGGTGTGAAGTTATGAACCCCCAGGTAATCGAAAACTTTGAGAAGCTTCTTGAGTTGAATCCTCAAACTCGCTTCCTGACTTTGTACCATTTGTACATAACACAGGATATCAGCCCTTCGCCGAATATTTCCAATCGTGTTTGCTTCTCCGATTTCGGCAGTTCGGTTCACTTTGATTTATCCATGAAGCAAGAGCTTCGTGGAATTCCAGAGCATCATCGTCCTATGATTGCATCATCGTCCTATGATTCCAGGTGATATTTTCTGCTAAGTTTGGCCAAGTTGATTCCACTAAAACGTTCTTCACTGACGGATCTTTGATAGAGGAGTCCGCAGGCTTTGGTATATTTAATGAAATTTATAGCGCCAATCGTAAACTTCAAGCTCCTTGTTCCGTATACCTCGCCGAATTAGCGGCAATACACTTTACGCTAGAAATTGTTGCCTCACTAACACCGGACCAGTACTTCATCTTCACGGATAGTCTCAGTTCCTTAGAGGCCGGTAAAAGCACTCCTCGTATTTTCTCATGAAAATACAGGAGCTTCTAAAGTGCTTTTGACTCTCCGCGTTATTTCTATCATCACCTTTGTATGGGTCCCTTCTCTTGTTCGATTCTGGGCAATGAGAAAGCGGACTCGCTTGCAAAGGTGGGCGCTATCGAAAGGCGATATTTATGATCGACAAATCGCCTTCAATGATTTTTTTTACTATTTTTCGTCAACAGTCACTCGTCAGCTGGCAGTATAAATGGAGTAAAGGAGATGGGTCGAATGGCAATATGGACTATATCAAGGAGGTGTCGAAAAAATCTTGGTTTTGGGGGTATGGATGTGGGTTGAGACTTCATTCGTATGATGTCTTGCCTCATGTCTAATCATTATTCTTTGAACGCTCATTTATACCGGGTTGGGCTGAGTGACAGCAATCTCTGTGAGTGTGGACAAGGCTATCAGGACGCAGAGCACGTTGTTTGGTCTTGTGCTGAGCATCGTGGAGTCAGATCTGAGCTTTATGATTCCCTTCGAGCTCGAGGTAGACAACCCAATGTGCCAATTCGAGATATTTTGGCTTTGCGTGATTTGGAGTATATGCAATTAATTTCTGTGTTTTTGACTAACGTTAGCATTAGATTGTAGTTAGTTTAACTTGTATGCTTACTTTTTAAGTTTTTTTTTATCTGTGTTTGTGTGTTTTTTTTTCTCTCTCAAAAATGATCAAGTCAAAGTCAAAAGAAGCTAAAAGTTGTATAGTTATAAGTTTTTTGACAATTTAGAATTTAAAATAAACGTGTCATGTAAACATACTTCAAATTCCCGCCCATCTTCCCATCCTTTATATTGTTATTCTTATTAACCTCGAAACGGCCGCGAGTAATCGGTTCTATCCCCTTAACGTTAGTTTTAAGATTATTGATGTATATAAAAATGAAATCTTGGCTCTGTTAAGTTAATTCGATTGAGCCTGAACAAATAAATGATCTTAAAGAAAAAAAACCCCCTCCCCTTTGGCGGCGGCTCCCTGCGCGACCAATATTATTATTGCGGGAAATATTGAGAACAGAAAAAGACACAATGAGCGGGGAGGAAGGGAGATTTCTTTTTGTTTGTTTGGGGTGGTAAAGAAGGAAAGGGAAAATTATAAAAATTTAAGTGGAAAATTCTCGAATAATGTTTTTTGGATACTGGAATACCATAGAGAGGTTATTTGGGGTGTGTTAAGGAGTGTATCGAATATAAGCTTATCCACATACATTTGCGTTGTACGCATGTTTTTGTGATGGTTTTTTATGCTCTGAACACTGCATGCTGTGCTTTTGACTGTCAGCTTTCTTTTGTTTACTTGTTTGTGCGGTTCAAATTCTTGGCGTTTTCAAAATGTCACGTATTGAAAAGGAAGTGAAAAATTAAGGTTCTGGACACATGGCTAAGTGAGAAGGGTATTACTATGCGAAAATTGGCAAAGCAGTTTGGAATTCTTCATGCGAGTGTTAAAACCATCATTAATAAGTTTGGGGGAACACTATTCTTTTGATGAGCTACCAGGAAGAGGCAGAAAACCCGGTTCTTCCAACCCGAAACTGGAGCAGAAAGTGGTATCTCTAATCATGAAGAACATATCAATGTCAATACGTGATTTGGCCAAAAAAGCAGGAACGAGTGTCGGAATGATCCAGCGTATCCAAGAGGCGAAACCACCTGAAGACCTACAAGAAGCAGAAAATATCAATCCACCAAATTGCCCCTCGGCTTCAACCCACGGACCGTAACGGGGCAATGTGGAGGGGGTCTCCAAGAAGATACTGGTAGGGCGGCTGGTACCATCCGGAGGTTAAAAAAAAATGGGTGATGAGGCCAAAAAATGCGATGCCAAAACTTGTCCGGAACTTGATGAAGAGCATTCGATCCAAAGTTCGAAAATTCGTGAAGGAATTACTTAAATTACATCCGGTCTTCATTATGTTCAAGTTTAACCTCGTACAATAAAGGATCAATTTTTTGTATGAATAAAATATCGGTTTTGTACAAAATATGAACGAAAGTTTGTGGATAGCTTATTTTCCATACACTCCTTACCTCATTTTACCTTACCTTACCAATCAGACCAAGGCCGGTGTGACCACTGTAGGGAGTGTGCTAAATTAACCCCAAGTTAACCGTGGGTAAACGGATTTATTAACGGAAGTAGGTTAGGTTTAGTTAGGTTAGGTTAGGTTAGGTTAGAATAAGTTATAAAAGCAAATGTGGAAATGTGACACTTATTTTTAGTTGTACTCTGTATTTACCACTCTGTTTTGTAATAAAAAAAAGAAAACAAATAAAAAAACAAAACAAAAAGTCGAAATTTTTTCGGGCACACCCTAACGCAGATATGGTCACCCTATTGCAATTTAAACTGGCTTTCAAATCCCAGTTTTGGTTGCTATTTTTCAACACATAACTGACCTAGATTTGAGGTTACCAAATACATTCTGGAGGCTGTTGTAAATCTCGCATCTAGAACATGAATTTAATTGTGACTATGGGATTCAAATACAAATTTAACAATATGTCAAAGCGAGTTCACACAATTGAGTTACATTAACCTTTGAGTGTCTAAGACGTTCAACAAAAACAATACCAGGATAAGAGTGTGTGTGTGTGTCCAATCTAACACCCATCGGCCGGCAATGGTATTATGGAAGAAATCTGTTTACAACAATCATTCAATGACCATTGGAAGCAGCTTTAATCCGGGAGCTAGAAAGTGATAGCTCTACTGCAGATCAAGCAACCCATTTCAGAATGTCTGGAGAGTCACGCCCATTCCGAGGTTACTTTCACATACAATAAGCCCCGCATGTAAACATTACCGATATCATTTGGATAAGGGCACTGCAACACGCTTCCAGATTTGGAAATTTAAAATTTCCAAACCCACAGAAACCCACGTATTTAGTATTTTTTGAAAATTAGATTTTTGTTATATAGTAAGATACATCTCACCCATGTCCGCCTCCTCAGTCACACTATCTTGTTCATTCGTAAAAATAAAAATTTTCGAGGTTGATTCGAAATTAATTTCGTGCACTCGCGATTAAATATGCGCAAAAATTAACGTTGCTAAGCTGCCCGCTAGATACGCAACCTGCATAACAAAACTCTGTACACCCCGTGGTGAATGCACCTAAAATTATGTGCAAGCTTTTCACCCGCCCATGCGCGTTGTTTTCGTTTGCTGCTTCTGACCAGCAAATGGACGTTCTCTACACTAGTCTTCTTTTTTTTTCACTCCACACTCTGCCAATAATGCAAATCCCCGTTATGTGGCGACTTTATATCGAGCTTCAAAACTGCTAATAATCATCGATTCACTCGCGACAAAGTGCAAAAACCCTCTCAACTAATAAATCATGCCCGAGTGTCACAATATTACCACTAATAAACAAAACTAAGCTGATTTAACTCTTCTTCCGAGTGCGGGGCCGAAGCACAAAAACAAACAAAAAACGGGAAAATACTACCGACACTCACACATTTCGAGAGGGAATCGATTATATTCACTACGGTTTACACAATTTTCGCGGAGAGCTAAATTACGAATAGCTCGGATTAAATTACGAATAATTGTTTTCAAAACAACACCATGATAAGAGTGACCACAAAATGATAAAATAATTCTAAGAAATGCTGGCTTTCGGCATCAGATAACCATTTATCAACTTTATTGATACGGCCAAGCGATTATCGTATCAAGGATGGGTCACCTCCAGGTGAACTTCGCCTTGAATTTTTCCGATGCCTTGAAAAACTCCTGGATATCTGGTCAAATATTCTCAGCTACCATTTCCAATTCTTCGTGAACATTCAAGTAAAGCTCTATTAGGTCCAGCTTTTGACAAGAATACAATGACAGAATCAGCATTTGCGCATATCCACGATGTTCCAAATCTACTGTGGCTCTTCCCATTGCGCTTATAGTAGGGCCTCCGGAGCGTTTCGCACTGTTTTGTATTTGTACAACTCACATGATTTCACATTTAAGATGTCCAAAAGCGTAGGTAAACCAATCACATTACACGAAGCACCTGTGTCCAAGGTGCACTTCACTGGGCGCGCTTTTTCCCCCTTCGCACCAAAAGATTAGTTCCGCCTTCAACAATTTTGATCGCGATTGCTCAACACAGTACAGAAATTCAATTGAATCGATAACTTATTCCATCGCATCTTCGTCTTCAAAATCTTCAAAATCTTTTCCGTCAATGGTATCTACTTTTCTTCCTGAGTATCCTGCTCGAGCCGCGTAGTTCTTTTTCTGTCCGTTGTCTGCATCTTCCTTCTTCCTCTTGCACACAATCTCAAAATGATTGCGTTGCGGACAATAAAAACATGTATTTCCACGGGCTGAGCAATCAAGCTGGTCTCGATGATACGAATTATCACAATAGGGTTCTTTTTTTTACTATCGTACACACTACCAAAATGACATGTATATTTCTGTCCCCTGAGACCGATACATGCATATGTCCTTTAGCACATAAGTAATGAGTTGAAAGAGATGCGAAAATAAATTCAATCAAACACATCTTTCGCCGAATTGCGTATGTGTCACTCTCAAGGAGACATAATTTTACACGAAATCTTTGTTTACGTTTCCCGGCTTTTTACAATCATGAATTACGTCTCGTGTAAAAATTCGTAATTTTTAAGTGTGTACATATTGGGCCGCAGGGTTTCAGATTGTTACTCTGTCCACGCGTAGGGTGTATGAATATATTAACCATAAAAACAATATTTAAAAAAATCAGGGTTGCCAGTTTTCCTGGCAAACTCCAAGTGAAATTGTTCGATTTTTCCAAACGTCACTGTTAAGTTTTGAAAAATTCTGAAATATAGAATTGGTTCATCGTAGAATTTTTTTTTTTTATGACGAAATTTTCTCAGAAATTTGAAAAATATATAATCCTAAAAAAAATTTCTACAAAGTTTTCCAAGAACACTACATCACCATCGATCATGGAGAGGGTAAACACTGCGAAGCTCAAAGCGCCTAGTTTGCGAGTATTTAGATAAGCTACGTTCCAGACGCATGGATTGGGTGGAACTAATAAAATGAAATTATTTAAGAAATTTCGCTAATGGTTTACAAATACTAGTGAGTAGAACATTCCCGTAACAGTAACAGAATGAGACTTCACCTCCAACTTCGTCGGTGTCATGAAAAAAAAAATAGCTTCCACGGAAGAATCCATCTCGCAGGCCCGCCACTATGACGTCTCTCAACATCTCTTCTTCAAGATTTCCCGAATTGCAATCTTTGCCAGAGCCCGTGCTCTGTTGATGAACTGTGACACCGATTCGCCATCACACACCCCATCTGCTGCTTTTGCTTGCATTGTAGGAACTCATAACGAGCCAACTTCACGTTTTTCTTGGGTAACTTATATTTCTTTAGCGACTTCAGACACGCATTTACACTCGTTTTTTTTTTCTTCATTCTCTTGCAAAGGTCAATTGTTAAACACTTTTCGGGCATCTACTCCCAACGCTGTGTTACACGCTCTTCTCGATGTTCTAACCCAGACGCTACAGAGTAAACATCGAACCAGTCGCCAAAAACTTTATTGTTTTGACGGTGGTTGCCATGTCATACATAACGAGGTCAGGAAACGGTACATTGTTTTTGTATGTTTTCCTTGTTGCTTCCCATATCGCAGCTGCTGCAGTGGCTGCTACGATGACCGCCATTTGCTGCTCTCCTGCTGATAGGGGTCACCTCCACCTCGGTCGTCTGACGCTTGAGCTGTCACCATTTTGTAAATTACGTGCTTCAATTGTTTCCGCCGCTGCTACGAACTTTTCAGGTTTTACTACCCGTGCTTTCACTTCATCGTAACGCTCTATCTTCTCTCACTCACGGTACCGGGAGTTCGCGATAATCCTATTTTTTCTGACACCATGTACTAGTTTATTTGTGGACGCAGTAGCGCCCGTGGCAAGTGTTTTTTTTTTCAATATAAACGGTTCATGTGTTATTCACGCTTGTAGATTAAATAAGAAAAGCATTACATTTTTCTACGTTTTGAATAGAGTTTTTTATTCGGTGAATTCAATGCAGCTTATATTTACATCTGAAAAACTTCGGTGAAGACCACATTGCGTGTAAACTGACGACCATCCCTCAATAGATCTCCTTGCTGTGAATTAGGTTCGATGTGAACTTTTACCTGATTAGGGTTCCGACAAAGCAAAGCAACGTATAGTTGCCCATGCGAAAATACGGTCGACTGAAGATCAATTCCCTCATGATCAAATGTCTGTCCTTGCGATTTATTTATCGTAATAGCATATGCTGGTATGATTGGAAATTTCCGTCGACGTAGAATAAACGGTAATGTAGAGTCACTTGGAGCCAAATTTATTCATGGGATCATCACAACGTCTCCGCGATTACACTCCGAGATAATTCTCGCAGTGATTGTGCTTCTACCGAGTTGCTCAATAACCATTCTTGTTCCATTGCAAAGCCCTTTTCGCGGATTCAAGTTTCGCAACAGCATGAAGATCACTCCCTTCTTCAGTACCAGGGTATGCGGAGGCATTCCGGATGGCGTTTGTTCATGAAGGAATTCAGGAGGATACCTCGTGGCATCGCTTGGGTTCTCCGAAACAACAGAATCTGCACTATAATAAACCGTTGGTTCTCCATTTATCATGTCAATGATTTTCCGGTTCATCGCCAGCGTATGCGCATTTGTCGGAGCCACGATGATGCGTTTTGACAAATCTTGAACCGACATTGCTTGAACATCAGGTCCAAACACACATTTTATTAAATCCTCAGTCGCTACCATGTGTTGAGGTATCTCGAGCACATTCTCATCGTTCAAACTTGGCACTTGAGGAGTGTTTCCAGATCCAACCTGAAGGAGCCATTCATTGTGAGCATCCAGCCCCCTACATCGCATGTTGGTTATCAATTTTAACTGTAGGAAGTGTTTCCATAGCGAGCTGGACTTGATGCAACACTCAAAAACATCAGTTCGAGTTCCTCTGATGACAACAGGCAAAGTTTGGCGGAAATCTCCACCAACTACAAAAACTTTTCCACCAAATGGTTGCTGATTTTGCATTATGTCTCGTAACAGTCGGTCTATGCAATTCAGTCCATACTTTGACAACATCGTGATTTCATCGATTATGATGTGTCATGCTGCGCGAATAGCAGCAGCTTCGGGGGATGTTAATCTCATCGAGGAAACGGATGTGTCCAAAAGCGGAACGGGGAGCTTGAAACCACTATGAACCGTTCTACCACCTGCCAAAAGTGTCGCTGCAATTCCAGTCGTTGCAAATGGCAAAACAACTTTTCCAGCACCTGTAAGCATAAACAATTACAGTTACATTCCCACTCTACTGGTTACGGGTAAAACTAACAATTTCTTTCTTCTTCTTTCTGGCGCGGTCAAATCAGCGCGTTTATTTTTTTTTTTTTCATTCGGTTGTCTAAGAGTGATACATACATTTCTGCATTAAAAGAAATCAAAATGTTAAATGTCTGTTGTCTGTGATTTTTTTCATCAAATGCTGTGTCTGGTTGTCTAAGGTTGTCACTGGTTTTGTTTTCTGCATCTGATAGTAAAAAAGAATTGAAGTGTCAAATATTTTATTTTTTGTGAGAATTTCCCCGCGTGCTGCGTCTGGTTGGCTAGTCACCGGACAGACAGACAGGGCTATTATATACATGATGTATTCGAAAGTTGTTGGAGAAAATGATCCTCTTCCGTCTGGACAAATGAGTTGAGACGAACAACCTGCTTTCAGATACTCAATATGGTTTTCGTAGGGATAAGGGAACGAACGACTGTCTCGCGTTGCTTTCCACAGATATTCAGTTAGCTTTTGCTAAAAAAGAGCAAATGGCTTCTGTATTCTTGGAGCAGATCCGCAAGATCTTCTAACGTTGTACCGGACAACGATTTTGTCGGTTATAGAATACGGTAGTTTTTGTTTTCAGTCAGCGGCTCGGTCGCACATCATCAAACTGGAACGTATTCAGTATCGGTGTCTTCGTATCGCGTTAGGTTGCATGCACTCGACTCACACCATGAGTCTTGAAGTGCTGGCTGGCATGTTGCCACTCTCGGATCGGTTTTCAGAATTATCTCTCCGGCTCCTCACCAGGTGTGAAGTTATGAACCCCCAGGTGATCGAAAATTTTGAGAAGCTCCTTGAGTTGAATCCTCAAACCCGCTTCATGACTTTGTACCATTTGTACATAACACAGGATGTCAGCCCTTCGCTGAATATTCCCAATCGTGTTTGCTTCTCCGACCTCGGCAGTTCTTTGATTTATCCATGAAGCAGGAGCATCATGTTATATTTGCTGCAAAGTTTGGCCAAGTTAATTCCACTAAATCGTTCTTCACTGACGGATCATTGATAGATGAGTCAGCAGGCTTTGGTATATACAATGAAATTTATAGTGCCAATCGTAAACTTCAAGCTCCTTGTTCAGTATATGTCGCTGAATTAGCGGCAATACACTTTACGCTAGACATGGTTGCCTCATTAACACCGGATCAGTACTTAATTTTCACGGATAGTCTCAGTTCTATAGAGGCTATTCGCTCTTTGAGGCCGGTAAAGCACTCCTCGTATTTTCTCATGAAAATACAGGAGCTTCTAAGTGCTTTATCTTCGCGTTATTTTATCATCACCCTTTTATGGGTCCCATCTCATTGTTTAATTCAGGGCAATGAGAAAGCGGACTCGCTTGCAAAGGTGGGCGCTATGGAAGGCGATATTTATGATCGACCAATCGCCTTTAATGAATTTTTTCCTATTTTTCGTCAACAGTCACTCGTCAGCTGGCAGTATAAATGGAGTAAAGGAGATTTGGGGCGATGGCAACATTCTATCATCCCAAAGGTTTCGAAGAAATCTTGGTTTAGGGGGATGGTTGTGGGTCGAGACTTCATTCGTGTCATGTCTCGCCTCATGTCCAATCATTATTCTTTGAACGCTCATTTATACCGGGTTGGGCTGAGCGACAGCAATCTTTGTTAGTGTGGACAAGGCTATCAGGACGCAGATCACGTTATTTGGTCTTGTGCTGAGCATCGTCGAGTCAGATCGGAGCTTTATGATTCCCTTCGGGCTCGTGGTAGTCAACCTAATGTGCCAATTCGAGATATTTTGGCTTTGCGTGATTTGGAGTTTATGAAACTCATTTATGTGTTTTTGGCTAACATTAGCATTAGATTGTAGTTAGTTTAACCTGTATGCTTACTTTAAGTTTTTTTTATCTGTTTGTGTGTTTTTTTTTCTCTCTCATAAAAGATCAAGTCAAAGTCAAAAGAAGCCAAAAGTTGTATTGTTTTAAGTTTTTGTCAATTTAGAATTTAAAATAAAAGTGTTATGTTAAACATACTTCGAATTCCCGCCCATCTTCCCATCCTTTATATTTTTATTCCTATGAACCTCGAGACGGCCGCGAGTAATCGGTTCTGTCCCCTTAACGTTAGTTTTAAGATAATTGATGTATACAAAAATGAAATCTTGACTCTGTAAAGTTAATTCGATTGAGCCTGCACAAATAAATGATCTTTAAAAAAAATGGCTAAGTGAGAAGGGTATTACTATGCGAAAATTGGCGAAGCGGTTTGGAATTCATCATGCGAGTGTTAAAACCATCATTAATAAGTTTGGGGAACACTATTCTTTGGATGAGCTACCAGGAAGAGGCAGAAAACCCGGTTCTTCCAACCCGAAACTGGAGCAGAAAGTGGTATCTCTAATCATGAAGAACAAATCAATGTCAATACGTGATTTGGCCAAAAAAGCAGGAACGAGTGTCGGAATGATCCAGCGTATCAAGAGGCGAAACCACCTGAAGACCTACAAGAAGCAGGTGAAGGAATAACTTAAATTTCATCCGGTCTTCATTATGTTCAAGTTTAACCTCGTACAATAAAGGATCAACTTTTTGTATGAATAAAATATCGGTTTTCAACAAAATTTGAAAGAAAGTTTTGTGGATAGCTTATTTTCCATACACTCCTTACCTCATTTTACCTTACCTTACCAATCAGACCAAGGCCGGTGTGACCACTGTGGTGAGTGTGCTAAATTAACCCCAAGTTAACCGTGGGTAAACGGATTTATTAACGGAAGTAGGTTAGGTTTAGTTAGGTCAGGTTAGGTTAGGTTAGAATAAGTTATAAAGCAAATGTGGAAATGTGACACTTATTTTTAGTTGTACTCTGTATTTACCACTTGCCTTTGTAAATAAAAAAAAGAAAACAACAAAAAACAAAACAAAACAAATTCTCGGGCCACCCTAACGCAGATATGGTCACCCTATTGCAATTTAACCGGCTTTCTCAAATCCCAGTTTTGGTTGCTATTTTTCAACATAACTGACCTAGATTTGAGGTTATCAAATACATTCTAGAAGCTGTTGTAAATCTCGCATCTAGAACATGAATCCTAATTGTGACTATGGGATTCAAATACAAATTCTAACAATATATCAAAGAGTTCACACAATTGAGTTACATTAACCTTTGAGTGTCTAAGATGTTCAACAAAAACAATACTATGATAAGAGTGCAAGTGTGTGTCCAATATAACACCCATCGGCCGGCAATGGTATTATGGAAAGAAATCTTCTTTAAGACAATCATTCAAGTGACCATTGAAAGTAGCTTTAATCCGGGAAAGTGATAGCTCTATTGTAGATCCAGCAACCCATTTCACGATGTCTGGAGAGTCACGCCCATTCCGAGGTTACTTTCACATACAATAAGCCCCGCATGTAAACATTACCGATATCATTTGGATAAGGGCACTGCAACACGCTTCCGCTTCCGCTTCCTTAAAATTTCCAAACCAGGCACGTATTTAGTATTTTTTGAAAATAAGATTTTTGTTATATAGTTAGATACATCTCACCCATGTCCGCCTCCTCAATCACACTATCTTGTTCATTCGTAAAAATAAAAATTTTCGATTTTTCTTTGATTCGTGATTAATTTCATGCACTCGCGATTAAATATGCGCAAAAATCAACGTTACTAAACCGCCCGCTAGATATGCAACCTGCATAACAAAACTCTGTACACCCCGTGGTGAATGCACCTAAAATTATGTGCAAGCTTTTCACCCGCCCATGCGCGTTGTTTTCGTTTGCTGCTTCTGATCAGCAAATGGCCGTTCTCTACATTGCACTAGTCTTCTTTTTTTTCACTCCACACTCTGCCAATAATGCAAATCCCCGTTATGTGGCGACTTTATATCGAGCTTCAAAACTGCTAATAATCATCGATTAACTCGCGACAAAGCGCAAGAACCCTCTAAACTAATAAATTATGCCCAAGTGTCACAATATTACCAATAACAACCAAAACTAAGCTGATTTAACTCTTCTTCCGAGTGCGAGGGCAAAGCACAAAAAACAAACAAAAACGGGGAAATACTACTGACACCTACACATTCCGAGAGGGAATCGATTATATTAACTACGTCATATATACCAAGCGGAGAGCTAAATTACGAATAGCTCAAGTTAAATTACGAACAATTGTTTTCAAAACAACAACGCGATAAGAGGACTTACAAATGATAAAACAATTTTGAAGAATGCTGGCTTTCGGCATCAGATAACCATTTATCAGCCTTATTGATACGGCCAAGCGATTATCGTATCGCATCTCCATCCGATTACTTGCTGGACAAATTCTATTGTTGGGGTGAAGGGAGTGATCGGGAATTATTTTGAGCGTGTAGACAAAAGAAACACGACAATATCCACCCTCGAACGCTAAAAGCTATATTTAACAACGTTGGCATAAATTTGGTGAATATCATTATTCAGTACTTACATCGGTTTTTCGTAACATTAACGTCCTCGAACCATTTGGTACGCTTGCGATCGTAGAAAGATACTCACGCAACCCCCCGGCCAAAATTGGTCTACCGTTAGTCGGCATAGGTTCCAGTCGGTAATACAAGCCTGCTGTACGTGGAGACTGTGCCACACCGCTCGAGCTCAAGAGAAGAAAGTGGTTCGGTGTTATGGCCTCCTGCTGCGAAGTCTCTAGAGGAATATAGGTCAGCGGCCTAGAATTCACGACGCGCTCTGCTTCAACTAGTACCGTGACCAAGATCTACTCGTTCGGGTTACGCGAAGTATCCATGGCTGCTAGGGCCTCTTGACCCGACCGTACTAGTCGCTCCCAAACGCCGCCCATGTGTAGCGCTCCTGGAGGATTCAACATCCACTTGGTAATCGCGTTGCTGAACTTCCTAGCCAGCAGACAATCGATGCTATCCAGCTCCTTCTTAAGTTCATTACTGCAGCCGACGAAGTTCGTATCTCTATCGCTTCGGATTTCGACGGGTGCGGCTCTGCGTTCAATGATACGCCTGTTCGCCAGGACTCCGATGTGAGTGTATGTACAACCTCGCGTTGTCGAGCACGTGAAATGCGCTACTCATCGTTTAGCGATACTTCATTTCACTCGTACTCCAATCGGCCACAAGTAGTCGATTCTCACGTAGGGAAACGGTCGCATGGACGGCTCCAGCCTCACCTCGGGATATGGAGCTATTCGAGGTACCTCAGGGATCGCCTTCTCCAACTTGCACGCCACGCATTCCTTCGCCACCCAACGTACGCCGTTGGTACGACCGAGCGAATATGCGGGATATGAAATCGCTGTCTGAGCTCATTCACAACCATTTCGTCATTCGCTTGGAGATATTGTTGATGGTACCATTCGATCAGCAGTCGAGTTACTCTTTGCTCCTTCGGCAGGATTGTTGGAATTTTTTTGTCGAACGAAGCAAACGTTGCTGTGGCGATCCGGCTATCCGTATGATGCCCACTTCATCCAGATACGGAGACAGCTTGCGAATCTTGCTACTTATCTTCAGTGATACCTGACGCTTCCATACTCCGTTGTCAGTGTCACGACTTCGTCTGGAAAGTGTTCATGTTGCACCCAACGTAGAATCGTTGTTTCCGCTCGTTTCGACTCCCTCTGCGGCAATGATCCTGTTGCTCGTACTTCCTTGTTCACAGTTCGGTGCAAATTCTGCGTATTGCGATGAACGTATGCTACCGCTGTGGTCAAGCGTGTCCACTTAGTGAACCGCTCTCAGTTAATGAGCTGCGGAACGTCGATCTCCTGATGCACCATACAAGCCCTCAGCTTTTCGGTCGTTTTATCAACTGGATGTACATCTGCGGTCCACTGATCCTCAGGTAATCATCTTCTCCGCAGAATCAACGGCCGCTCTGGGTCAAGCATGGTCGTTTGCCACGCTTTTGAATTGGATAAAACCTCTTCGACTCGGCAAGCGACGAACTGTCTATAGTTTCGATGATGCGAGTTAATCCAGGCCAGCACTGTCTTCGAGTCACTCCAAAACACCACTTTCTCGATCAGCAATGAATGTCCTTTGACAATGGCCTTCATCAGACGAACACCGATCATAGCTGCCATGAGTTCCAAACGTGGAATAGAGAGAGCCTTCAACAGCGCCACTTTAGACTTTCAACCATTCAGCGTCACTCAAATGCTTCTTGGCAGCACCGCTCACTCGCGTCCACGTAGATATGAAGCTATAGATACCAGATATCCTTCACCGAATATCGAAGAAAGTAGCAACGAGGAATGTTTATCAGCTTCAAAGTCCGGAACATCTTGGCCCATTGCGTCCACCTTTTGAATAGCCTCTCCGTAATCGGTTGATCCCATTTGGTTTTGGTTCTCCACATCTCCGGGATGAGTACTTTACCATGGATGAGGAAGGAACTCAGCAAATCAAGAGGATTGAAAAGGCTCATCACGATTCTCAGCGCTTGGCGCTTTATAGGGTGATGCCACGTAAGGTGAATACGTCCTCTTCCGGTTTCAATTACATCCCGATCACGCGTTCCGTGGAACCGCTCTTATCCAACAGAAGACACTTTTCGAGGACGGGATCTCTCTCCCCGACCCGTGCGAAAACGTCGTTAGAGTTGGATATCCAGTTCCGCAGATGAAAACCTCCTAGTGAGCGCACGTCCCGGAGCGATAATTTTACCGATATTTAATTCATTTAGTCATGAAGAAAATGAATATGTTTTTTGCCTCAGGAAGTACTAGCCCATCGGTCCGAAGCTTAATGATGCGCCCCCAAGACTGTAACTCACACCAATACACCCTAAAATATTCTGTCAAAAAAACATAACGAATCAAAACAAAAACAAAGATACTTGTACTTTGTACTTGTAAAAGGTACTGAAAAGTGCAAGAGTGCATGGCAAGGTGTAGACTGCTAGGTGTACTTCGGAACTAGGGGTTCTACAACAGTGAACCAATTTCTAATCGCTAGTTGCACATTGATTGTCTATTTTACTGCCTCCTCGATACTGTCCATGCTAGCCAGGTAGTCGTTCACGTAGTGTTTCCAGATAGTTGCATCGGCTGCTTCCGGGTACTGTTCGGCGTGTTTTTCCGCATTTCAATGTTTTACATATTGGTCCAAACTCGGCGAACAGGTTGCTCCGAATATTTCGACGTTCATCAGGTATACACCTGGAACTTGTGAAGGATATTTCGTTTCTGTGTTCGCATTAGAAGTTGATGGAACATTTCTTACAAATCTGCACAGACGGCGATCCGGCGGCAAAGCAGTCAGTAGGTCTGGTCCCTTTAACAGAAACGTATTCAAAGAAATACCATCCACTAAGACCATCCCCACCGGTGGGTTCGTATCTGGGTAATGTTTTGATGACAGAGAGCGTTCCTATTTAGCCACCCACTTTCGCACCGGCCGTTCATAAAAAGGTAACACAATAAGACTCAAATTTATTCTCGCACCGGTTTCGTTTCGCTAAATATTTCGTGCAGTGCATAGTTTAAATACTCTTCTGTACAAGTTTTCGACGTTCTGGTTTGTCCCAAAGATTGGATCTTGGGAAACATCCAACCAAGCCCTGCAAAGCACTTCGTTTCTCTTGATGCGTCCAATTCCTTCCACGGGGTTTTGATGCACTCATTTTTTCACAACATATCACAATAAACGTGAAATTAGCAAATTACACGTTAAAAACAAATCGGAAACACTGAAATTGAAATGAAAGTCTTCCAGATGAGGATATTGTTTTAACGTTTCAACTTGTTTTGCTTATTTTTCTTCAAATAGCAACGCTCGGCTCGGTTGGGTCGAGTTGTCAAATTTACGAACCGGCTGCTCGCCGAGCAAGCAAATTGTCATTTTCCAACCGGTACAAACCACGGGCGGTGCGAGTTGTCAAACAGGGTAACAATAGGGGTTTAAATAAAAAAAAAAATAGGTTTTTCCCCCGTCGCGGGGGGGGGTTCCAGCACAAAAATATTTTTTATGACCAACATTTTCCGATTTTAAACAAGAAAAAAAAACTATTTTTTCACACACAGAGGGCGCCACAGGGGCATTTAATTCAGTAACGGGGTCCATTCATCGATATATATGTCACAACCACTATTACCATACCACCGGTGCGGTTCGAGGTCAAACAGGGTAATTTAGGTAGTCTGTTTTTTGTAGCGTGTTTCATGGTGAAATAGGATGGTGTTGTCTTGCAATCATTATATTTTGAAATTGTTTTTTTCAATAGTTTCGCTTGTCAAAATTAAAAAATAAATTAAATGCCGGTATATTATTATATTTACTATCGAACAATGTTATAATCCACATACCCCTATAATACCCTATTTACCGATATTACCGTATAGGTGCGGTTGGTCTAAAGCAGCTGCATAGCAATGCGGATTTTCGATGGTTTCTTAGGATTAACGGTGACTCCTAGCGGTAAATACCAAGTACGCCTAGGGTCAGCATCGTTGAGCTCCTACTGGGTGCCTTTGTGCATATCCCTTTGTTTGGTACTCAGATATCTGTCTTTTCAAACTTTCGATGATAACTGGATCAGTCGGCATGCGCCACGCCGTTCCAAGAAGACGTAGAACTGGCATTGGGTATCTGTCCGGAAAATCGTAGCTGTCGTGTTTCCCCTAGGAGCCCAGTCTCGAATCGCTGACCGACTCGTTTTGTAGTCTCTTCGAGAATCTTGTTCACTCGTTGCACTTCTGCTGACTCTACACGCTCCACACGACACACAAGTCCTTGCAAAGACGCATCAGATTCCTGGCACTCGCAAACGTGGAAGTTATGCACATTCTCCGCGGATTGATCCTGCTTGGAGCCGTATATGGTCCAGACAAATCATGATTTTGCTGCAATCGGTTCTGCTGGCTGATCATCGCGAATCTTCAGCATTGACGTCACATGTGCATTATCATTCCCAACCAGGATACGAGGAAGCACATTGTCATATTCCGCAACTAATAAGCCTTTCAGGTAGAGGGATGCATTTGATAACTCCGTATACCGCAACGATTGCCGTAGTAGATCTAGCTTGCACACGGTGCGAACGTCAGACAAAATATGTTTATCCGCGTTAGTATGGCCAGAAATCTTCAAGGTTTTCGCTGTTCATTGGAAACACACTGCCTGCAAGCTGCTTAGCCACATCCTTATCGATCAATGCTTTTTCAGAGCCATCGTCAATTATGTCCATGCAACGTCGCCGGAATAATACGAAATAGCCTTCTTCCCAGTGCCATGATGGTTGGTAACGATTGGTTGATTGACGGCTTTGGTTCCACTCGACTTCACTTCACTCGAATCTTGCTTATTCTGTTTCTTTTACGCCTTGCCATTACTGCGTTTGCCGTCATCATTCTCCTGATTGTTGTTGTCCTTGATCTTTATACTGTGGGACTGATCTTGTCTGGAATGTAGCAATGGGTGATGCCGCCGTTGACATCCTTCGATCTCGCATTGCTTCCGAGACTTGCAAGGACCTGACTCCGGCCTTCCGTACAACGTGTGAAGTGTACCGAGAACATGTGGAACACCCCCTTGGCAATAGAAGCAGACTTCGTACTGATTCCAGTGCGTGTCCTTTTAAGCACTTTTGCAGCCTTGCCAAGTTCTCCGTGAGCGAAAAACCACGTGCGCGAATTGAGTTGGTGTACGAGCTTATAAAAAGTGCTCAGTTCTCAGGGTTACCGGAAAAAGTCAGCAACTCAATAGCCACCTCGTGCCTTGCTGCTAGATGCCGTGGTGTCGGTTCCCAATCCAATTGTTCGTTAATCGCTGGCGGTTGAAGAATTTGTGGTTGCTGTCGCAACGGCGGCAGTTATCCTCGTGTTAGCTGCTGCTGTCCCAAAGATTGTAGAATCAGGTAGCCCAGTAGTTCATCCAAAGTCATTGTACTATTTCTTTGACCGACCCTATGTTGGTTCCCTTCGAGGGGTACAGTGGTCTCAGATTCCCAGAATGATATGGAGCAGTATGGTTGTGGGATGTTTGACTGCAAGACTTTTGGATGGGAACACTGATGTTACTAGGTCCCTGCGTACCTAATGGAGCTATAAAAGAGACTGGCTGTTCCCTAACATTATTTGGGATAATGGTGCTTTCAGTTTGTCGATTAAAGCTAGTTGGTTGCCTTGTGCCTTCCTGCATAACTTGTCCTCTGGTCATCGTTATCACATCTTCGTTGTTTGGGTCAACGCTTGAAGCCGTTCCCGTCGAGGCTAAAATCGTCTAGTTGGCAGTTTTCCACTTGTTCACCTTGCTGAAGGAACTCTGCTCAGACGCAACACTTCCGCCATCGTTTTCTTCTCCTTCTAGCTCAGTCAATTCCCGTAGACGGAACGACTCGTTCAGCATCTTTTGCTCCAGGTGAAGTTGTAGTTGGTCCAATTACGGGTCCTTTTGTCGTTTCTGTCTCTCCAGCAACATCTCAGTTTCCTTCTTCCTCTGCTCCTGCTGACGTTCTTGATCCCGGCGTTCGAACTCCAATCGCTTCATGGCTGATGCCCTTTAGGCATCGAGCTGCTCAAGTCTTTGACGATCCTGT
>JAHHFK020003689.1:0-47500 GCA_024533555.2 Aedes koreicus
CATGTTTAAGAAACGAGTGAAAGCTAATTAACGAAAATAATTTTCAGTGCGTCAATTAAATTTGCATCTGCATTCATAGTTACACAATATCATATGTGATGACCAGACGTTAGGGACGAATGACCAATTGGTTAAAGTCCCTCCTAAAACAACAAAAAAAAGAACCCAATCTATCTACTTAAGAGAACTTTTACTCATTTCACACAATTTTTACTCATTGTCATTCAGAAGAGACATTGGGAACCGGTAAAAGTCATCAACTAATTAAATTCCAAAGAAACAGCCTAATATGTTGCTAATATCGTCATATCGAATCAAACTGTTTGGAAAGCTGACAAATAATATGGATACTACCAAAAATGGACGTATGAAACGATTGCAAAATCATAATCGCAAGCCTAAAAGACAATGTACCGTAGTAATTGTCAGTCACATTGTAGTCCGCCACATTAGTCCGAGGTAACTTAAACGTCATTGGGTACGGTTGCGCAAAACGCTGAACCAGTTGAAAAGAAAAACAATACATAAAAATTTAAAAAGAAGACAACATCTGACAACTGAGCAAATGACAGTTGATCATTTTTCAAGTCGTGAAGGTGAACGAATCCTATCTGGGAAGGCTCTCTTAATGACGATTATTAAGTTGATTTTTTTGTCCTGCGAACTCCCTTTTGGGTCCATGCTCATACGTTACTTATAAAATCCCTGGCTAGAATTCAAAATTACGTGCAAGGATTGAATTAAGGAAGCAGTGTTACATTTGCAACAATATCGCGGAAGCCGTAAGGCCGTTGGTCTCGGCCCATGTGGTGATGGGTTCGATTTGTAGGATCCAGGTCGTCTCCCTGGCGAGACGAACCAGCCTTAGGCTAAAAGTCATGTAAATACGAAACAACAACAACAACAACAAGTTTCTAATCCAACGATACAAACGGAGAGGTAAGTAAATGCCATTTCCTGTTAAAATAAGTGTAGAATGGTAGAACCTTCACTATCATCTTCAGAAAGTGCAGGTTGTTCTTGCTATGACGGAATATAAAGTAGTTCTCTATCCTGTATGTAAAAGAGAAAGTAAAAGTTATACAAACATTGTGGAATTGAAAAGATCAAGTGAATCATCGCTCATAATTTATGTATTTGAATTTCATACCAAACTTTTCCACAAAAATCAAGATTAATTCAAATGCATTTGCCTATGTCCAAGAAAGCGCTTTTATATGCCCAATAACATGGGTAATTCTCTGGTAATATATACACTATACCATCAATTGTTTGATCCGCATGTGTAAAATGTTATATTATCTAATAAACATTTTCCCCGTCTAAAAATTACTGATGGGAAATTGGCGTCTGAGGATTTTTGGAAGTTGATGAATATTTAAATTAAATTCTGTAAAATACTGTTACCATGGATGTAATTAGAAACAAAATTTCAAATTGAAATGACACGAAATAAAACAAGAAAAGTATTTGCAACTAAATAATATATCGAAAAATTTCGTTTCAGTCGAAATAAACGTTTTTAATATTGTGTTTTCGAAGAATTTTCTATTTGAAGTTTTTCCACCCAATTATGGGCGCAGTTTGTGAAAATCGGAACCAAAAAGATTCCTCCATCGAACCAAAAAAAATTTCGTCCGTCCTCGTGGTCGCCATCTTTGTCACTATTCACACCAGCAGTAGGATCGTGAGAAGAGCAGCGGTTTTGTTAGTGGTAGAGATAATAAAACGCCTCCTGTGTAGTCTCTGATAGCTCATCACACATCATACATCTAAGCATTAAATTCCGAGTACTAAAAACGTACTATTATCAAAACAGAACATGTTGCGATAATCGAAGTGTAAACGTAATACAAATATCCATTAGTAGTGCGTTTATGCGGGGTTTGTTGTATGTGGAAGTGACCTCGGAATAAACATGAATGGCCAGGCATTCTAAAATGGATTACTGGATCCCGCCAGAGCCATCACTTTTCAGCTCCCGGGCTAAACATATTTACAGTATGTGATTAGAATAAGAACAGTAATACTGGTAGCTGCAGACATTTTCTTCCATAAAAGCACTGCCGGACAGATTGGATTGTATTTCGAAGATTTTTTTTTATTTTGGGTAATGAATGTCAATTTTTGAAATGTTTATTTTTGTGATTGATCCACCTCGAAGTGAGATAAAATTTTAGTTTTCCCATAGAAAAAAGCTGCTCTTTTGTCTTCAGCAATATTTTAGACATTTTTCCACTAGAAAATTTCCTGAATATACCATAGCTCTAACTCACAATTGGTATGTCTGACAGTTTTTGTGAAGAAAATAGCGTTGATCATATCAACCATTGAACACAAACTGAACTGCTAACCTCCTGAAAAATTTGTGTTTATCCTTTGAACTCATAACTAAAAACAAGTTAACAACGACTTCTTATTATATAATAGATGATAGATTCTTATGGTGAAACTGGAGGGAGTCCTTTTTCCATATGATTTAGAGGTTAGGTTAATTATCACTTCACGTTTTTGAGACTCAAAATCACAAACAAAACAAAACAAACAACGCTCAAATTGCTAACCAATGGATGCTCCAGCGAAGCAAAAGATTCTTGAAAATTTCAGTATTTGATAGTATAGTAATAGTATTTGAGGTTTGTGCTCAGAAAACTTCGAAGTGATGGGGACTTGGTCCCGTATGTCCTTATAGCTGTGCTGCTAGGGCATAGTTTCCCAGAAATCATTCAACATCGTCGTATTCAATAAAGGAATGTACATCGAAACCTGATGCTTCCAGCTTCTTCCGACCACCCAGCGAGGTCAATTCGATAATAACCAGATTCTGCTCAACAACACCGCCAATCTGTTGCACCAACTTGTTAGCCGCATCCATCGTTCCACCAGTAGCCAAAAGGTCATCAATGATCAGTACCTTCTGTCCGGACTTTATGCTACCTTGTTGAATCTCGAATACATCCTACAAAAAACAAAAAATCAATAATCGATGTTCACGATCAACAAACACAAAATTCCATACTGTCCCGTATTCCAGTTTGTACTCATATTTGACACATTCGCCAGGTAGTTTTCCTTTTTTCCTAATCGGAACACAAGCGATACCTAGCTCAGCGGCAATCAGCAGGCTGAACAGAAAGCCCCTCGCTTCAAGGCCAACGACGACCTCAATCTGCGGACATGTATTTCGAACATGAGCGATTATTAACCGTTTCAACGCTTGACAAACCAGGCCGCTTCGCAAGGCCGTGAATATATCCCTAAAACAAAAATCTCAGATACACTTCAATTTTAAGCTAAGTGTGCCACTTACTTGAACAGAATTCCCTTCGTCGGGAAATCTGGGTATTCACCAATATGGTTCTTGATTAGCTCCAAATCGGCGGTCATGGTGGAACGAATAATGTTCTCTCACTGTATTCGATAAGCTCTGAGGCAGGAACGAGGAACTAAATATATGAACCTCCCTTATCAGCTAATGAACTTTGTTCGACACAGATGGCACACTGTCCAATTGGAATGGTAAATTCAATTACGTTGATTAAACTATTATCTACCTAATTTGAATCGAAGCAGCACTAGCCAACCACAGTTTGTTTTGTTGTGGACTATGATCGTTGGCTTATCATCAGCTGTCGGTCGGCCGGTCGAAGCGTCGATGATAAAACCACGAGCAAAGAAGACATTCGAAATGTTCGAAATGTGACACTGGCTAACGCTGCTGAGGAGTTGTCAGAAATGTTACGTTAGAAGGAGCTTGTGAACACGATTATTGTATCTTCATCAGGTTGGGTGCAAATATAACGCATCTCAGTTTCAACGAGATGTGTTTTCCGTACACAGAAAAAAATCTTGCAGTAAAAACTACCATTTTACCTGACTATGCCTATCTTTAAAACTACCATGAAATTTCAGTCAAATTTACAACGTTTATGGTAAAACCTTCAACATTTGTGGTATATTTGACCGACTTCATATTGATATCAACCGCACCATGGTCGATCTAATCGCAGGCATGGTAAAATCAAACGCATTTATAGTCAGCTGAAAATTGTTGGTGTTTGCGCTTAATTTAACCCTCGAAATGGTAGTTTCTACTGCTGTTTTTTAGCGTGTACATATCTGAACCTACACTGAACCCAAACATCCTCCTTTTATCGAATGAATCCTCCGTCGGTTGATATCGAGACATTGAAATCGCATTTTCGAATGATAGATGCATGCGGAGGACGATTTTCTAGAAACCAGATGATTATCTTTCTAATGTTGAACAACTAATAAGCGAAGTGGATTGATCTCCCGTTCATATTCGAAAACACGCTGTATGAAAAATCGTCATCCCAAAGTGGAATGCGTATTGCATTGGAAAAGCCCATAACGCAAATCATTTGAAATGAGGATGACAAACATTCCATTTAGCGTCGTTCGGTAAAAACCTATCAATCGCTATCAGAACTGGTACCATCACGAATAAAGGTTCGAAACCCCCCTCGCTTTATACGGAGTCACGGAAAAATATTTCCTGACTCCTTCAATTTGTCTGCTCCAATTGCAATCTTTGCTCAACGGTTGAGGAAGTATAATGTGAAATAATTTTATGTCGTTGAATTGTCTCAAAATATTCATAAATCGCTTATGATCTACACAGTTTTAAAACAAACATCAAGAGATATTAAATTTGGTTAATTGTCATACGAAACATGGATGATCATTATACGGATCTAACCATAAGACAATCGTCCGATTTCCGAATGCTTTTCGTTAAAGGGCGCAATCGAATTACTTTTCAGACGATCTTGGGATGATGTTTGGGTTCAGTGTAGTGGTATTACCAACAATCAATGTGCAACTACTCTGAGAAAAATTCTATCGTTATACCGACAGTTAAATCATGGTCAAGATGACTATTGCATGTAATGGTTACAATAACCATTAAAATGCACGAATTTACCTCGTTCATGGCATTCTTGACTATTGCGACATTATGGTAAATGCCTAATCAACTATTTTTAATTGTCGTTTTGACCATGATCATAGTCGGTTCAGAATCGTTAAACTGCCATAGTCATCCTAACCCCCAATAATGGTAAAATTAACTATCGAATTTGTCTCTGTGTAGCGATTTGAAATTGGTTCACTGTTGTAGAACCCCTAGTTCCAAAGTACACCTTGTAGTCTGCACCTTGCCATGCACTCTTGCGCTTTTCAGTACCTTCGTACAAGTATCTTTGTTTTAGTGTTGATTCGCTGTGTTATTTTAACAGAATATTTGAGAGCGCATTGGTGTGAGTTACAGTTCAAGAGGCGAATCATTAAGCTTGGGACCGAGCTTGGGAGCGGTGTGCTGGCACTTCCTGAGCCAAAAAAAAAAAATTCGTTTTCTTCATGACTATCCACCCGCTGGTAGTACCGTCGTACGCGCAAGCGGGCGAAGCTGAACCACCACAAGTGCCTGAAGCAGAGCAAGACGATCCTACTGAATCCACAACCGTTGCGCTCCCTTCAAAGACGCGAAGCACATGGCGATCCGTTGAGGCGTAGTGTACGGCAGCGCTGTATTCCAGGTAAGTTGCTGGATTAATATTGTAGTTACCGAGCAACCTCTGCAGCATTTCCTCCACCCTAGATGTTCCTCAAACCTACAAAGATGTGCTGACTCGGGACGATCGAGATGAGATGGCTAAGAGTCATTCAGGACGTACTGAATGCGATGGAAAGTAATCAGGCGTGGAAGATGGTACCATGCCCCGCCAACATAAAGCCGTTGATAACTTAATGTATTTTCCGTGTTGACCAGGACGAACAGTTCGGTACAACAAGGTTTCGGTACAAGGTTTCCTCCAAATACCGGGACTGGACTACAAAGAAACTTACGATCCTGTGGCCAAGTTTGCATCAATCAGAATCATCCTTGCGGTAGGCGTTCACGAAGGTTGCGACATCATGAACTCAAGAAGAAGCTGTCTTCCCTAATAAATTTCTTATGGTTATTTTCCTTAACGACCTATTTGGGGTATCATACAAACCATTAAAGAAATGGTTGGAGGATTTGTGATATCGTTCGTTTAAGGTAATTTTTTATCAGGATTCCGTGTTCACATTACTTAATGGGGATAACTACGGCATTTTCTCGGAATGCGGATCGACTACAATCGTAGCGGGGATCCTTGAGGCTAACGCAGGAGACCAGCATCATGAAGATTCTGAATCGTTTCAGCATGAGTGAGTGCAATCCGACAAGAACTCCAATGAAAAAATGCCTACAACATCCTCGAGGTGAACCTAGTGCAGAAGAACCATATCGGGAATTGCTCGGCAGCCTGATGTAAAGACGCTTTGGAACTGCTTGTTGGTTACCTGGGTATCATTGTCATCGAGCAAATCCGAGTCCGTCGTTCTCAGCGCAGCAACAGCAGAGGCCATGTGGATCAGCGGGGTTCTGGAAGACCTTCATGTAGCTGCCACCCCTGTGACGATTTACAAGAACAACCGAGAATGTGTTGGTATGGCTAAGAACCTGGAAAGCAAAAGTACCAATCAAATTGACGTGAAGTATTACTTTATCCGAGATCTAGTTGAAAGCGGTACGGTACACATCGAGTTAATTGGTACCCATGATCAACTGACCGATCTGTTAACAAAACCCTTGGAAGCCACCCAGTTCAAAGTGCTGACATCATCTAGGAATGTCGGATTGAGAGGGGGTGAAAAACTAAGAAGCTTAGGATGGCAACTAAATAAAATTTTAAGGTAATTAGGCGATTAGTAAAAGCAGTGTCATTTGCTCATTGCATTTCCGTGATTCAGATTTTTTTCAATCCATTTAATAAGTCACAAGTGTAAGAGCGGCATCACCGGTAAAATTTTATCAATTTAAATGAAAACTATCGTTTAACCATAGGTTGTATCTCCATGCTGGACCGTCCTAATTTCCCGGCATTCCAGAGTGTGACCATGGTCATCTCTCCGCAAACGAAATCGTTATTGATGAGGTTCTTCCGATCAAAGATGACTCCTACTGATGAAGTCCAGATGACATTGATGTTGGTGGTGTTATGGAAGTGGGTGGAAATTGGCTGGGGCACTTCCATGTATTTTGAATAAACCTCCCGGAAACATCGGCTTGAATGCAACTATCAAGCATGACCACGATTACACCGGAGACGTTGATAAGATCGCTCTCTGTATGGAACGGTCAGTTCTAATTGACGAACAGAATTGTGATCTTAAAAAGAACACGCATACGAAGCAGAAACAAATGACTGAGTTAAAGGCCAGAGTTCAAGCCCTCACGATGGAGAGATATGAGTTGAAAGCCATCATAGCGTCGCAGTCGGTGAGCTTGGCGGATCCACTATTAGAGCTGCCGACAAATAAAACCACCAAACATTATGGAAATCAAAAATCAAAACACTGCACTTTTTTTAAATTGTTGACATTTGCGCACTACACGCTGAACTCCGAATAAGCATAACACAATTATTAGTAATACTAGTTTACCTCTTCGACTAGAGATGGCGTTACAGTTGTGTCCGTTACTATTCGTATTGGAATAGATCATTGCACAGAATGTATTAACCTCACTTTTTTGATAGTTCAGGGAGCTTGTTTACAAGGTGTTAGAATTTGAACCGCTCAAACGAAATTTTTCATTGGATTTTTCCGTATTCTGTATGATTAGATTCAGGAAATGATGTAAAAATAAGCACTGGTGACTGTTTTCCGGCAATTTTACTTAATCGTAATAAATTTAGAGCACAAAATTATTGTATAATATTTGCTGCTGTACAAGCTAAAACTATACAATCTTCCCATCTTCCTGGTGAAGATAATTAAAATTTATTCATCGGACATTCCGTGTTTCGCTGCATGGTGCAGTTTCCGATGCGCAAGAGATCTCCGCCGGCTTTCCGCAGGTAAGTATACTAGGTCCACTTTTGTTCAACCTTTTCACCTCGGACATACCCCCGCTCGCTGAAAATGGATCTCTGTCGTTGTGTGCAGATTTTATGGCAATCTTTCGATTCAGTCGTCGAAATCAGTCGTCCACAATGGTAGGGTAACAAAAGCGCTTACCGCGAAACTGTAACGAAACCTGAATGTCCTGTCAGAATACTTCACTGAATGGAAGATCTGTATCAACGCAGCAAAAACCCAGGTCATCCTATTTCCACTCCCTAGACTTGTTCCGCCTGAGGTTTGTAAAATAAGTCTGAATAACACAACGGTGGAATGGACAAATTCAGCTGTCTACCTTGGCGTTTCCCTAGACAGTAAGCTTATTTTCAGGGAGCAGGTTGACAAAACTGTCACAAAGTGTAACGTTCTGTTGAAGCTACTGTACCCATTGATCAACAGAAGGTCTACATTATGCCTGAAAAACAAGCTTGCTGTCTACAAGCAAATCATACTCCCGGTCATCGAATACGGTATGCCAATCTGGGAGAATTGCGCAAAAACACATCACCCGAAGCTTCAGCGTGTTCAGAATAAGCTCCTCAGGATGATCCTGAACACCCCTTCGAGGACAAGAAGAACTGAGGTCCACCGTCTGGCCGAGATAAAAATGCTCGACGATCGTTTTAGTGAGTCTATCAATCGGTACAGAGCTCCGGAATCATCCGGAATCTGGTCCCCCACTCTAATTATTTTCATGTTGTACTTGTAGTTGTAGATTAAGTAGGTTAACAATGCCCGAAGGGCTGATCAGAAAATTAATTTAAAACATAAAACACACTAAACACAGAAACACATAAAACAAAGCTGAATTGGGCTCATTGGGCTAAAACACTTGAAATTGTAATTTAGTATATAAAACTAAGAATGAAAACTTTGAAAAATAACAATTTTAGTAGTGTTAGTAGTGCTTTTGGTCTATATTCAACCGTAGAGATCGTTATAACAAATTAGTTCTACCGGTTTGTAACCCGGGCGAGTATTCCCTACAAGAGGATTATACGGGTCGTTTTAACATCAGTATACCATAAACCTTAATTCCAGTTCATCAACAAGACCTAAAAGTAAGGAAATCAAAAAGTGGTCTTATTGCTATGTCGTAAGCGGTTTCTGTAACTTCTATAGTGGTGAATGAAATATTATGAATTAAATGCATATGAAAATGCAGGTTTTCTAGGCTATAGACAAAACTCCAGTTAAATTAGTTCAATGGAATATGAAAGAGAAGCCTCCAAACTTGACCATATTTTACGAAAATTCGTGAGACTGAACAGAAAAGAAAACTCGAAGAAATTGACTGACCTAGTACTATTAATTTATTTGATTTGTCGATGTATAAATTGACCAATAAATGAGACTCGACGAAATCTTCTGATCCCAAAACTTCTAAATCTATTGATATCATATCAAATAGAAACAATACTAAGAGCCAACAAAATCGATTTATTTATTAATTAGATCAATTAATAGTCTCTACTGTTCTACACGGCATGTGACAAAACTATGGTGACTCTAGTCATACAAAGTAAGATGACTGTAGTCATGTGATATGATGCTACATTTGATGTAAACGGCGTCACCTCACTTAAGGCTCGAACGCAGTGAAAACGGCAGCGAAAGAACCCAATCTGACTAAATCTGCTTGTCGGATAGAAAACTGATTAGATCCAAGTTGATTCCAATTGGACATTTCGACGTCATTTGCGACAACTGTCAAACTTGCCGTTTCCGTTCCGTTTCCGTCCACATTACGTTAGTGTGACTAGAATCATTTCTCTTCGTTTGACTAAATTCACCAGAGTCACACGCGGCGCAGAATAGGGGACAACTTGAGAAACGGAGAAAGCCTCAATATAGCATTGTCAGTAAATACACACTGTAAACAAGCCAAAAACAGGTCCGGTCGACGATATGCTTAACATACAGTACGTCCTGGAAGTTCAGGCTTAATTTAACTATGCTTGTAATCATCGAAATAAAGTTTCACTAGAATTGTGAATACTTTCTTTATTGTTAGATCCTGTTTCAGAAAGTTTCGTTTCAAATTAGTTACTATTTGATCTATAACCATAATCTTCAACTAATTGTCGAAAACACATCTGCTTAAATCGATGACAAGGAAATCCAATTTATCGTTGTCGCCCTGCTAGAAGTTTACTGAAACTTGAGTCAAATGTTGTCAGAAAAAGAAACTTGCATGAACGACTTATGCAGAATATTTATTCTAGTAAACCGTTGCCCATAACACCCTTTCTCCCCCAATTGAAAATCCATAATTGCAGGCCGCAGTAGATAGCTCATAAACCAAATCATCAAACTGAAGCGCAATCTTTACGACCAAACCGATGGTAAATTATAAAAGACCGACGCCCAAAGTTGATCAAAGTTTTTCCTTTCAGATCCCGGTAACCTAAAGTCATCATGAAATATTTAGTGTTCTTTGCAGTGCTCGGCGTCCTCGCCTGCACCCAAGCAGCCCCGGTTGCGGAGAACGTTCAAGCCGAAATCGCGCAAGCCGATCCACGTAACGTGCTGTCCAGTAGTGCCCACCACATTCCTGACGATGATCCCCTGGTGTCGATTTTCGTGGACATACTTCACGACGGAGATGGCGAATACGAACCGGAACCGTACGAAGGGGAACAAAAGGCAGAAATTGAACAATCACCCAAAGAGCAGATGAGGAAGCGTCGTGTTCTGGCTGTGGATGATGAAACAGAAGTGCCAGAAGAAGAAGAAGAAGACGAACGTGACAATCGGATTGGAAAATTTGTTAACATCCACGTAGGCATTGATAATCGCGGTAACGGAAACGGCGATGGACTAGTGAATTTACCAATGTAAAATGATAATAAATAACATAACAGACGTTTTGTTTTCAAGGTGATAAATTTAAATAAACGCGATCGGTTTTCAGTTCACGCTGCAGGATCTCTCGAACGTCCGAAGGGTTTTCTATTTTAGCAGACAATTCACTCAGAAGGCATTCCTTTAACTCCATTAACGTGGTTGTTTGATCCTCTATTAATCTAATTGAACACGTTTCCTCGTAATCGGAGTAGATAGCATGTATGAGTGCCAAAATTTGATGACCGTGCCTAAAACACAGGAAGTTAATAATTGGCAAACATGTAATTGTCATTGGCGTTCTTCTGCCTACCTGCTGTATAATTTCAATGTTTGTTTCGTCATCTTCAGCTCATCTAATCTTATCAGCATAGCGCGCCAGTAACCGGTGTCGTCGTAATATAGAATATTTGGGAGTTCCTGCGTGAAAAAAAGTAATTCATCTACAAGTGGCAAACGCCTTCTCTAGTGAAGGGATTATCTAGATTTGATGAGTCGAAAATTAGACGCTAATCTACATTTCAAAGTTTGACTCCGTAATCGTTTACACCGTTGTCAATATTTCAACTGATATCAATGCGTTTCGTCCATCCAAGATAAACAAGAGAGGCACTAAACCCAACATTTTCGTTATCGTTATCAATCGAAACCCTTTCCACCAATCGATGAATACCAAATTCGTTACCTACCTTTTGAATATCACCAGTGCCGCTGGCTAGGTTCACCGAACGGAACTTCAGTGTCTCGATGCAGAATCGGTCGAAGCTGCGATTCGGTATCTTTTGGAAGACCAATTCCAATGCTAGAAATTCGGAAGTAGCCGTAACTGTTAGCAAATCTTTGTACGTGTCGCGTCCGTTGAAGGCTACCGCAAGGTTAGTTTTATACAGATCCGTTCGCTTGACAGCCACTGAGCCCAGGTATAGTTGGAGACGGTCGCAAGAATCTTGATCAACAGTGGCCACGTTGTAGGTTATGAACAGATCGTAATGGGTGGCTAGTTGCAAGGGATCAAGTTGGGAAAGCTTGATGATGGCCACGAGGATCGCTGTCTGCTCTGCGTGTAGAGTGTTGATCTGGAAGAAGAAGAGGTAAGATTTGCAGGCAATTTGTAAAAATTTTTTATCAACATACCGTCGGTTGCTTCCACTCCTGTTGGAAGATTGGAAAGTCCGAGATGATGTCTTCCGCTTCCAATATTTGTTCAATATTTTTGAAATTGAAGTCATCGTCGTTCAATTGGTAGTATTTGTAGCAGTAATCAAAGCGCTGCTTTTTCGATTCGGAGGTGAGGAACAAATTCAATCTCAAGTTGGTGAGGGTTAGACGCCTGTAAGTAGAATTATATAAACAACTTTAATAACTATTCATTAGTGATGTTATGAATTTGAAAAAAAAAAAAAGTCTTATACGGCTGATTCAAAAATGCTACCAATGGATTCGATCGTTTTGAGAGCCTGGTCAACTTTGCGCTAACCGTCGAAAACCTGGTAGCAACGATAGAAGCATGTGGTGTCAAGGATTTTGTGTACAACGCTTCGCTTAAGTACGAGTTGATTGAACGACTACCGTCAACGTTGAAGTTAGACTGGACGAAACAAACCCGAGGCAAACCAGCTCCAAATCTGGCGAATGTCAGCTCCTGGCTATACTCTTTGGCAGAGGATGCAAGTACAGTCATGCAGACGTCCACCAACGTTTCACGAAGCCGTTGCAAAAAGGAAGACGCGTTCATCAATGTCCATTCCGAAGCAGACAATAGGCGCACTTCAGCGAAAGGTACGCGTATCCAATCACAAGAACCGAAGGAATGTTTCAAGTGTAAAGGTTCTTACCTTTCGGTCGCAAAGTGTAAACATTTCGCCGAGTTGAGCTACGAGTCAAAATGGGCAGTAATTCGTAAAGCGAAGCTGTGTCGTAAATGCCTCCGTAAGCACAACGGCATGTGTAGACAACAGAATAAATGCGGAATCAACGGGTGTACTCATCTGCATCACCCCTTGCTCCACAATGAGCGAGCTGAAGTCACCAGTAACTCCTCCAGAGCGGAAGAAGCTATGAACACCAGTTGTAACGTACATCAACGCAAAACAAATGACGTGTTGTTCCGTATTGTTCCAGTGGTGCTCTATGGCCCGTCAAAGCCGGTTCAGACTTACGTTTTCATCGATGATGGGTCTGAACTTACGCTGATGCAACATTCTCTTGCAGAGGAGCCTGGACTGCAAGAACCTCAGAAGGCACTCTGCTTGAAATGGACAAGCGGTACCAAACGCATGGAGAACGAATCTCAGAAAGTACAGGTGGCTATTTCTTCCATAAAAAACACATCCCCAAAGTATAAACTGACGGATGTTCGAACTATACTGGAGTTGAAACTCCGGTCACAAACTCTGATAGCCTCCAAAATGCAAAATCGGTACAGTCAGCTCGCTGGGATCCCTGTCGATTCCTACATCGATGTAAGTCCACGAATGCTGATAGGACTGGACAAGGCGCAGCTAGGGCATGCATTCAAGAGTCGAGAAGGAAAACCATCCGAACCGATAGCTGTTAAAACACGTTTAGGATGGATCATGTAAGGGAGCTGCTCATCCAATCACCATTCTAAAAGTCATGTCAATTACCATGCTATACAAGTGTGCAAGTGCAACGAAAGTTCCAACGAAAGTCTCCACGCAGCGATGAAAAACTATTTCACTCTCGACAGCATGGTTATCTCCAAGCCCGACAAGTTACCGCTCTGTGTAGACAATCAGCGCGCTATAGAAATTCTGGAAGCGGTTACAATACTCAAGGATGGACGTTTCGAATCGGGTCTTCTCTGGAAATATGACGCTTCTAGGCTTCCTGACAGGAGTTGACAGTAGAGCGATGGCCCTCCGGAGATAGGAGTGTTTAGACCGGCGAATGAAGAGGGACGAAAGATCGGCGGAGGCACTGCGTGCAAAAATTGCAGAGTACGTCCAAAAAGGGTACGTCCGAAAATTGACCAGAGATGAGCTGACGATCCGCCAACCGCGTGAGTGGTATCTGCCAGTGTTTCCGGTGTATAAAGACTGTATTCGATGAAATTTGGACACACGCAATTGTTCGCAACTTCTTAGCGTGTGGGTAAAAATTATTGAAATTTTAACTGAATGTATTTCATTGTGTTGTGTCAATTGTGTAATGAGTTTCGTGAAAATCGGTCGAGTGATTTCAGTGATGGCTTCGAATGAAGAAATAGTGCGCCACAAATTTTGGGCACTCACTTCGAAAACCCAAACGCTTCTCATCGATGGATCGGAAAACAGCTCGGAATCGCACATTCAACCGTATCTCATGTGATCAAAACGATCAAGGACCGTAAGACAACCAAGCGGAAAAATGGCAGTGGCAAAAAACGTGGCACATCAAATCCGGAGAAGGCCAGCATGGTATTGAACCAATTTAAGCGTTATCCCAACATTTCGATCAGGGATGTTGCGAAAAAGGCGAAAGTTTCAGTTTGTTTTGTGCAGAAAACAATGAAACGTTCTGGATTACATGTGTACATGGTCCAGAAGGCACCGAACCGGAGCGTTAAACAGACCTCGGTGGCCAAAACTCGTGCAAGAAATCTGTACAAGGAGTGGCTCACAAAACCGTTCTGCATTGTGATGGACGATGAGACCTACATTAAAGCCGACACCAAACAAATGCCAGGACAGGAACACTACGTCGCCACCTCTAAGTTGGCCGTTCCGGAGAGTGTACGGAAGAAGAAACTGTCGAAATTCGCCAAAAAATTCCTTGTCTGGCAAGCGATCTGCGGATGTGGCAAAATGAGTCAGCCCTTCATCACCTCTGGGACCGTCAACGGACAAATCTACAAGGACGAATGCCTCCAAAAACGACTTCTGCCCTTCTTGAGATCTCACGATGGCCCGACACTGTTTTGGCCGGATTTGGCATCTTGCCACTATGCCCGGCCCGTCTTAGACTGGTACAAAGATTATAATGTAGTTTTTGTACCAAAAGACGTTGTTGTGGCCCCCGGAAATGGCGCTCTTACACCAAATCCGACGAAATGCAAAATGTCCAAGGGAAAGAATCGGATTCTCCCTGTAGCCGATGAGTGGTTGTGTTCTTCGATCGAAATAAGCACAATCTTCTAACAGTTTTCTTTATTGTACACAATTAAGCTTTTCGTACACTTTCACAGAACTTTATTCGCTTGAACACTACACTTAAACAAGGATTTTATTGGACGACTTACTACATTTATTACACTAACTACTAACTACTTATAATTGATTTACGGTGACCGGCCGCGCGCCAAACAGCTGTTGCGAAAAGACTAGTTTTTACTATTCAAAGGTATAATAGGTGATATCTCTTTTATAATAATCGGGATCGCAACGGTCATTTCGTACATTCTCGGTACATTCGGAGCTTTTTGTGAGTTTCCGAAAATATACTGCAGTTGTTCAGCACAGGCTACAACAACACATATACATACGAGCTTTCAACTACGCCTACCCTGCTACTCTACCTACTATAGTATTTTTCATACCGAGAATCAACAGACGTCAACCTTCCAAACACTCCGGAACTTCGCCCAATTGAAAAATTTTGGGCTCGTTAAAACTCCAAAACTGATAGAAAATGAACTTGAACTAAAGAAAGTGTGGTTAAAAGTAAGTAAGCAAGTCGGTCCTATCATTGCCCAAAATTTGATGAAAGGGGTCAAGACAAAGGTGCGGGCATTTGGGTTGGGAGAAGAGGTTCAATAAACCAATGATGTCAAAACTTAACCATTTAGTAGAACTTTATTTCCAGAAAGTTTGAAAAGAATCGGGCTCAAGGAAAATTTTTGGTGACCTATTTTGTGTGTCCAAATTTCATCGAATACAGTCTTTAATCCGAATAAACCTGGAAAATTGAGGTTGGTGTGGGATGCAGCAGCTACCGTCTTCGGAATCTCCTTGAACTCAGTCTTATTGAAAGGACCCGACCAGTTGACGTCCCTATAAGCAGTCATGATCCAGTTCCGTGAGTTCCGAATCGCGATATGCGGGGACATTAGAGAAATGTTTCACCAGGTTCTAATGAGAGTGGAAGATCAGCATTGCCTGCGATTTTACTGGAAGGAAGATGCAGAAGACGGTGCGCCAGATGAATACGTTATGGCAGTGATGACATTCGGCGCTTGCTGCTCGCCCACAACAGCCCAGTTCGTCAAAAACATCAATGCGAAACGATTCGAACAACGATAAGCATAGAAATTGATATTTTCAACTACGACTACACGTCTTCCTTATAAGCCCTTCAACATGAGATTAGTAGTTTTTATCAATAGCAAGGTACACGGTTACAAAAAAAGTGTTATTTGCTGCGTTAGCTACACACTTAGAAAGTATTAATTTTACACGAGACGTAATTCATGTTTGTAAAAAGTCGAGGAACGTAAAGAAAGATTTCGTGTAAAATATGTCTCCTGAAACTGACATATACGCAATTCAACGAAAGATACGTTGGATTGAAAAGGACGCTTGCATGTGTCGGTCTCAGGGGACAGAAATTTACATTACATTTTGGTAGTGTGTAGTGTAAACGCTTAAATACACACGATATTTCATTTTTTATGTAAAGTTGAGCAACGCATCACCTAAATCAAGTCTGATGTATGCAAGATTGCAAAAGGCTTCGTTGTTTACGTTTAATTTAACTTGAAATTGAACGAGGGGATACTCTGTGCGTCTGTTGAAATTTATCTTTTTTTTTTGTGTAGAAAAATTACTAAAACAGTTCGAAAAGATCTCCAAAGTAGGAAAAATGTTTGTTTTCATAACGAAGTTTAATATTGAAGCTATGTCCATTTAGAATCCTGAATAATAAAATCATCTGTATCTCGGTAACGGATTGACGTACAAATAAGTTTAATACATCAAACCAAAGGTTATTCACTGTACTTTAAGGAAAAAAATATTAATACAAATCATTTCTCTTCGTTTCTAATGCAAATTCGCACTTCTTTCTTTATTCCTCCCATCAAACGCTGCACACCTCCGGAGTCAACTTCCTTGGCACATTTGTTCCACATTTTGGTCATCTGAGTCGCGTTCCGAGCCGTTTTTCCACTTTTCTTAAGCTTCCGATTTATTATTGTCCAAAATCTCTCGATGGGCCGGAACTGCGGGCAGTTGGGTGGATCTACGTTATCATACCACTGGACGACTTCCTGGCTGTAGTGGCAACTCGCCAAATCTGACCAAATCTTCACGGGACCTTTATGGGCTTTAATGAAAGGTAGTACGCGGTTTTTGAGGCATTCTTCCTTGCACAACTTCGAGCCCATCGTCTTATTCGTCACGAACACTTTGGTCTACGCAGCTGCGGAATCCTTGCCAAATCATCAGTTTTTTTGGTTTTTTGGGAGATGCCTCGTGCCGTCGCCATGTTGAATGGCCAGGAAGCTGTCCGAAATCCATTTTGACGTAGGTTTCATCGTCGATGAGCAGGCATCCTTGGTACTTCGTCAAAACCTACTGGTACCATTTCCGAGCTCGAGTTTTGGTGACGAAACTTCGCTTCAACGTTCTGTTTGGTTGCTTGCTGGCTCGATAAGAACGATATCCTGCTTGCGAACGAATTCTTCGAACGGTACTGCGAGCAGCAGCGTATTTTTGTGCGATTTCATTATCTGATAGTCCAGGGTTTGCTCTGACGGTTCTCAACACCTTCTGGTTCAGCTTGCGGTCATATGTTCCACTACGACGCTTACCTTGAGGCACTCGATCCACGCTCTTTCGCTCCCTGAAACGTTTGAACACATCATACACGGTTGATTTGACGATTTTCAACGCTTTTGCGATTTTTATTGCGGACCACGTTGGATTATCAACGTGGGTGTGCAGAATAACTTTTGACTCACTGCACGAAACACCGTGAATTTATACCACAGAAAGTGGGCACCTAGGTAAACAAACCGCTGTAAAAGAATTCTTGCAGCGGTCACTTTCCGTGCCGCTGCAACACAATAAGTGATTCCGGATACTAACTGGAAAGAACTTTACATCGTCCGAACTCTCAGCAAGGCTGAATGTTTTTTTGATACATCAATCAATCAATCTCTCAAAGATACGTCTGACTATGCGGTGTGAATACTTATTTATAACTCGATTGATCGATTGATGTCCGGATACTCTACTTTTTTTTGAGCGGTTAAAACTTCTAACATTATCGAAATCACTCTAGTCACCTTTTGCGCCCGGTGCAATCACTCCAATAATGCATCCTTTGTAAATTATTTTTTTCATCTTCTCTCCAGCTTTTCCTAGCCAGCAATAAGCCTCGTGTTGTAATCCCACTCACTCTTTCCACCCACTACAAGCATCCAACCCCATCCTAGGACCTCTTTGGTTAGGTAACTCAAGAGAACAACTCACCACCAATCAACTCTACTGCACGCGGAAAATGCTGCATAATCCCACACCAAGCATTCTCCACCCGGGATGCTCACTCTCTCTTTCTCTCTGGATATCGCTCCCTCTCGACAAGAACGTCGTGGAAACCCATTTTCCCTCCGTTAATAAACATACTACAGAGGCTCGGGCTCGGCGGCTCAGTTCAACGGAGAACTTCGTGCGGTCCACATCGCCCGACTAGAACCTGACGGAAAACACGCAAAAGAAGGGCAAACTCGCGCGCGCGCCTCCTCCATCCACACCCAACCTGCATTCATTCCACCACTTGGCTGTCCCTATCGCTCTTTAAGATCTAAACTTGTCATCTGGTGTCTATTGTGTTGTATCGATAATTGTTTCGGTGTTTGTTTGACGAAGAAACCCAACAAAAATCTACCATTGCCTTACGGTCGTCGAATGCAAGAAAAAAAAATCGTGAGTTCAAAGTTTGTGCATAATTTGGGAACAGCTTTCTCTTCGCCTGAAAACATTTCTCATTGTGATGTTCTATTTATAATGAAAATTTTTTAGAAGTGAATTCAAAGTGATTTCGAATTTCATTTCGAACTGAAAAAAAAACGACCACTCGGCGGTCCAAAGGTCGACCAATTTGGACGGATTCGTCACTCATCGAAAAAGTTCGTGTCAAAGAGGTGAAACATAAATCAACGATCAATTGAATTAAGCGAGAACAAACATAAATTAAGAATCATACATCATGTATGCTAGGCACAATGAAGACACACCAAGCTTCCTTGTGCTTGAGAAGAAAAAAGAAAGCGTTCGTTTCAAGGTGGAGCATAAGGAAAACGGATGTGGTGAAGGGAGCCTAGTTGTCCAATAAACAGGAAAAGAGAGAGCACAAAGAATGCAGAAAAGTTGTATTGCGGAAAATTAAACACTTTTTAGGGGGTGCAGATGGGTACCATCTGGCCTTCACTTGTAGGCTACTGTGGGCTGAATGGAAACTGGATTTGGTTTCAAATGGATATCCTCATGATTCTCATTGTACGAATTCACACCTTAAGTATTCCTACCGATATGGTGGGGATTATTCGGAGAATAAAAGTGAGTTTCGTCATTTAGTGAAGTGAGATAAGTCACGTCGCACAGTGATTCCAAGGCGGAAAAAAGACGAAAAAAAACTTCCTTAATAAATATATTTTTGTATTTTTGTACACTATTTGAAATTCCTTTTTAAAAAAAATCATAAAGATTGGATGAAAATTGCGCTCTCCACAACTTTTTAAAGTATAGATTCTACATCCCAAGTAACATTTTAAGTTTTATGAATGCCTACAAGGGTGTTATAAAACGACATCCATAAAACCCTGGTCAAAGCATATTTGTCTTGATTTCTTCCCCCAAAACCTCATAAAGACTCAAATTTGGCTAGTTGGCCCACCCTGGCAGAGGTCCTGAATGGGTATATTCTAGATGCAGTTGTAGATTGGATTAAAATGAAAAGGTTTTATTATGATCGAATTAAAAACCGTTTGAAAACCAAATGTAAAGTACAATAAAAGCAATTCGACACATATGAAAACTTGTTTCGTGCCACTTCCTCTAGACGCTTGCCAAAACAACTCAAAAGAGTTTTATTCATATTATAATTGTATTCATAAATTTTATATAGTCTCAACAAACTCATTTCGACAAAAAAAAACATCCGGCTGAAGACAAAATTTACCCATCAGTATTTTCAAAGTGAAATATTTAAGTATCTTAGCTTGATTTATCATAATTTATCATTAGCCTCAAATTTTAAGTGCCAAATAAAATTCACTGTGTAAAGTACTTGAAAAGACCTGAAATCTAAGTGCGCCTTCGAAATACGTTGTACTTTCTATTTATTTTATACTTACAAAAAGTTTAATTCTTCATTGAAGTCAAAATTTTTGCTCAATCACTCTTATTTAATACTTTTTTTATCTCACTTAAACTGCTGTAGAATAATAAACCGTGTCCATCGAAATATATCATGATGTATGGAAATTATAAACCTGCCATGAAGATTGAAATAAAAATGGCAGCGGCATTAACATTGATTTTTAATGAGCCATTATTGAAAATGCTGTTTTGTTTTCATGAAAGTATCTATAAATAAATCATGTTTACTATGGCATTTATGAAAATACTTCTGAGGGTTAACTGTTTCTTTGCAAAGCTAATTTGTTACATGCAAGACCGTTTAGCTGTCAAACAGCTTATATGGTAACCAAGCTGCTGCTAGAAAAGAGTTTTGACAGTTCAAGCTAGGGAGGAAATTTGTTCGAAAGAGAGGGGGAATGCCGTACAAAATAGTGCAGACAATTGAAAGAAGCGAAACATGCCTCACGAATATTCCATCTGAATCATCTGAACAAACTTTCTCAATACGGATTGAGACCATGATGCCAGATTTGTTCTCCAGCGTGCTGGGGGTGAAAGGGGGGGGTCACACAAAAGGCGGGTTGGGGGGGAAATTAAAAAGACGGGTGTTAAAAATCCTCAATAATTTTTTCGGGGTGGGGTTTTTCTTATAAACCCCCCCAAAGGGAGGTTCCACCTCTCTTTTTCTCTCTTAGAAAACTCCCCTCCCCCCCGGTACCCCCCCCTCTTTTGGTATGTTCTCTCTTCTCCTGCCGGCCGACACAGGTGGGGAGAAAAAATCATCGGCGCCCCCCCCCCCAAATAAGGCCTTTACTCGAAAAAAATGCACCAGACAAAAGTGTTCGCCAAAAATTTATTTTAAGTCGGATTTTCTTGAAACTTTCAGGGAATGATCGGCATAATTACTTTATTCAATTTCCTTTCCATCGCTGAAAGCCCGCACCTTTCCCTTAAGACCCCTCATTACATTTTGAGCAATGGTGGAGCCGACCTTTTTGGTCACTTTCATCCATTCTTTCTTCAACTCCAGCTCGTTCTTAAATACCTTGGACGATTTTCGAACTTTGGCCTTCATTATGGCCCAAAATCTTTCCACCGGACAAATCTCTGGTGAATTTGGGGGGTTGGCGGTTTTTGGTACAAAAACAACGTTATTGTCTCTGTACCAATCTAACGTCGATCGCGCGTAATGGCATGATGCCAGGTCCGGCCAAAATAATGTCTCGCCTCCGTGCGACCGCAGGAAGGGCAACAGACGCTTCTGGAGGCACTCGGTGCGGTAAATTTCGCTGTTGATGGTACCCGTTGTGATGTACGGTTTACTCAGTTTACCGCATTGGCATATGGCCTGCCAGAGCAAGTATTTTTTGGCGAATTTGTCCACTTTCTTCTTCCTTATGTCTTCCGGAACATCAAACCGTGATTTGGCAACGTAGAACTCCAGCCCCGGTATCTGCTTTGCGTTTGCCTTGATGTAGGTTTCGTCATCCATAACCACACACATCGGTTTCGTTAACCACTCTCGATACAGCTTCCTTGCGTGGGATTTGGCCGCCGTGTTTTGTTGATCACGCCGGTTCGGTGCCTTGCGGACCTTGAATACACGAAGCCCAGCTCGTTTCATGGTTTGCTGAACGAACCAGGAGGAACACTTTGCCTTCAGAGCCGCGTCGCGAATCGAAAGGTTCGGATTACACTTGAAATAATCCAAAACCTTTCAGGCCTTCACAGGGTCAGCTGTTTTCGATTTTCTTCCACTTCCAGCCCGCCGCTCGGTCGACTGGGACTCCATAAACAATTTTACCACCCGAGACACAGTTGTATGGGTGATTCCCAGTTGTCTTCCGATCCATCTCATGGTCGCAGTCGGATTTTTCATGACGGCGCGCAAAATTCTCCGGCGATTTTCTTCTTGTTTCGATGACATCTCAATAACCACTGAACCGATTGTTATGATCAATTTTTACCCACGGACAAAAAAGTTACACACGGATAAAAATGGTGCATTTTTTCGAGTACAGGCCTTATCCGATAAGTTTGAATTTAAATGGTCCAACGGCTCCGAGCGGCTCTGCTGGCGGTGTAATGGTGCGGTCATTGTCAACTGACTGATTTTGTGGTTTTTTCATCGAACTTAGTTGATGGGTAGTTGGCAAATCACTGTTCAGAATGCTCAAGAAGTTTTGCTTAATTTTCGCTCAAACGTGCAGCTTTTTTTTCACTTTTTTAAGTTTGTTACTAATCCATCTTTGTTTTATTTTGTAATGAAAACAATGGTAGAGCATCTTTTCATACACTTTATGTAGTACAAATAATATATGCTGTATGCTCTGGTCAGAAAGCAAAAGGCTTAAAGATGGTTTTTATAATGATAAAGTGTGCTTATTTATGAATTATTTTATCATGACTCTGCTAAACAAATATGAACGAGCTTTATAATTGACTTACTGAACGGTTTTATGAGGGAATAGATTTCCTCGTCAATTATTTTTAAGAGCTAGACTGTTTTTGATTTCACCTTTCTGCTGGAAAAGGTTATAAAAAACAGCCTAAAGTAAAATAATTAACTTTTGAGGCTTGTTCGCGACCAAGAATCTGGACCCCACCCCTAAATACGTATCTTATCATTTTTCTGGAAATACTTTCACCAACGCGTGAAATATTTCGCAGAAAAGTCTATGTGGTTTATGAATAGTCCACATGTCTGTTCATTGTGTAAAATCAATTTTTGGTGATACTACAAGCTTTTAGATCGAAGATGACGCCAAAAGAAGAGCAAGTGCGAAAATCAATTGTGTGCGGTCGCAATGAAAATCCGGATATGTAAGTAAGAAAACTTGCAAAAAAGCTTGGTTTTCCTGCAAGCACTGTCCATAACGTTCTTAAATCTTTTGATACACGTTTGAAAACAGCCAGGAAGGCTGGGAGCGGAACAAAAAGGAATCTCAGGAACAACCAGAAGGACGCGAAGGTGAAGCAGATCTTTCGGTACGTACTGTGGCTAGAAAAATAAAAATGTTCCCAACTTTCGTGCATACTTCCAAGCACCGGCAAGGTATGAAGTCGTTCAAGGTGAAAACTGTACCGAACCGTAATGATAAACAGAACTCTCTCAATATAAACAACAAGCTATAACTATAGAAACATTTCAAAAATTTTGGACAAAAGCAGCTAAATCTATTGCAGAGAAGTCTGCACATACCCTTATGACTGGAGTAAACTCAAAATTTCGTAGTTTCTTCATGCAGCCTAATTAAGTAACTGTAATTAGTTCTAAGAAGAAGAATAATGCACAATTAAATGCATAAAAAATGCATCTTGGATTGAACTAACAGCAAATTTGTTTTATTTAAAATTTAATCTGTTCAGATTTTGTCGCGAACAAGCCTTAAAAACAGCCAAAAGTTGTTAAATTGGCAACCACTGCACTCGGTGTGCCCCTATTTATTTTTCTACGCCCATGTGCTAGATAGCTTCTTCTGACAGTTATGTTTTATTATCATTATTAAAACAAAACCAAGTCGAAGTCAATAAACGTTTTTCTTTCGTTCTTAAATAAATACCGCGTGTTGTGTTCTTTTAACCTCGTCTTGCCCATCCGTAAATTTCTTCAGGTTTTGGGCCCGGTATCGCGTAATTTCGTAAAAGTATACGGATTCGTCGTGCGCTATGCAGGAGGAGAAATTGGATCGAGTGCTGTTGCCGCTGCTAGACGGCTCAAATTTTGCTGCATGGAAATTCCGCATGCTGATACTCCTTGAGGAGCATGAGCTGGAGGAGTGCGTACGGACGAATGCTGCCGATGTGGAGCAGTTACAGGTGCAGCGAGACGACAGTCAGGAGGAAAAAGAGAGGAAGGTTAAAGCTCTGGAAAAACGGGTAAAAAAGGATCGTCGGTGCAAATCTTTGCTGGTGTCAAGGATACACGACTCGCAGCCTAAGTACATCCACGACAAGGAATCGCCAAAGGACATCTGGGATGCACTTCATCGGGTGTTTTGCGGCGAAGTATAGCCAGCAGGATGCATCTGAAGCGGCAGATGTTGTCAATGCGATTTGATGGACGAGACTTGCGGCAGCATCTCCTGCAATTTGACAAGTTGGTCAGAGAGTACCGTGCCACTGGAGCTGTTTTGGAAGACTTGGACGTCATCGCCATCTGTTATTGACAATGGGATCGTCTTACTCCGGTGTTGTGACGGCGTTGGAGACCATGCCCGAAGAAAATCTGTCCCTGGAGTTCGTCAAGTGTCGAATGGTTGACGAAGAGACGAAAAGGAAAGGTATGGAATTGTCAGCCCACTCTGGAAGTGACAGAGCGTTTCAAGGAGCGAACACGGAAGTTGAAATGTTTTGGTTGCAAGAAGGAAGGCCACAAGCTGGTGGATTGCCCGGAAAAGAAAGCCGAGCAAGTAAGCAACCAACAGAAGCAGAATTGTACGGCGAACGTGGCGGAATGGGATGATCGGAAGAGCGTTTGTTTCGTCAGTGTCTGCGAGATGAACCAGCGAGAGGGAAACCGGACGCAGTGGTTCATAGACTCGGGAGCGACGGACCACTTAGTGCGCGACAAGAGGCTGTTTTGTGAGCTGCATCGTTTGAAGAAGCCCATCGAGATTGCGGTGGCCAAGGATGGGGAAACTATCGTAGCGGAACACTCGGGCACGGTAAAGGTGGTAGCAGTCGTAAAAGGTAAATCCATTGACTGTACGATTGAAAAAGCGTTGTAGGTTCCGAAACTACGATGCAATTTATTTTCGGTGATGCGAGTAGAGCAGGCCGGAATGCGCGTCGTGTTCGAATCGGACAAAGTGAATATCTTCAGTGGTTCCGAAATCGTCGCATGCGGTTCTTTACAGAATAAGTTGTACGGACTTGATTTCTATTCCGAAAGACAGTGCGGGTGATGCCTCATTGATGGCGTGCGACCGTACGAAGAACAGTTTTGAACTTTGGCACCGTCGGTTCGGACATTTGAACGAGCAAAGTCTGAAGTGTCTTGCACGGAATAAAATGGTGACGGGATCTAGTGCAGCAGAGAGATAGAGATCCGATTTGTGCGTTCGGCTGAGCAACAAGCGGACATCTTGACGAAGGGACTTCCGGTAGCTAGTTTCAAGGCACTTCGCGCCAAGCTTGGATTGACAACATGCTGTGGTTGAGCAGCGGTGTTAAGTTGGCAACCACTGCACTCGGTGTGCCCCTATTTATTTTTCTACGCCCATGTGCTAGATAGCTTCTTCTGACAGTTATGTTTTATTATCATTATTGAAACAAAGTCAATAAACGTTTTTCTTTCGTTCTTAAATAAATACAGCGTTTTGTGTTCTTTTAACCTCGTCTTGCCCATCCGTAAATTTCTTCAAAAGTAAAATAATTAACTATACATCTTTCCCCGGTCACCCGGGGAGGAAACGCATTGAGGCAAACCGACAACCGCTTCTCGAGTCTTCCGTTCTTCAATGAACGATCATTTCGCAGGAGGATCTGCTTGTCGGCGTGTGTTAAATCACCTCCTCTCGTCGCTTGATCCGGGCAGTGCATAGGTGGATATCGCAGATTAAAAGGTGGTGGTTAATCCGAACATCAAGAAGGCTCCGCTTCTAGTTTTAGCTGCTCTATTCAATTTTCTGTATGTCCATCACGAGAGACCCACGTGACTTTGTGCACTGATCGATTGGGAAAGAGCGAGCCTCCGATCACCATGTCGTTGTTGCCACAGAATACAAACAGCTCACCGTTATCGCTCCGGGACCAAGACGTCCTATAACACCCTCATAGTCCGTGTTGCCGGAGCTGATCTTTGCCTTGAAGTTTCAAGTGTAGATCTTGATATCACTCCTAGGAACTTCATACACGACGGCATTCGGTTGACTGCAAATGTTTTCCTTGTCCTATAACTAGGCAGCATCGATTATTGGCAGTATCCTTGTCCTACAGCTAGGCAGCATCGGTGTTAGCTCGTGCGTGATAAAATCTTGCGCATTCATCACGAGAACAAGGATCTCTCGCATCGTTCCATCGCTAAAACGTTGGGAATCGCGAATTCCACGGTGTCGCGAGTGATTAAGCGGTTCGAGGAACGGTTGACCACCGATCGGAAGCCCAGAAGTGAAGGAAAAAGTATTCCGTACAACACCAAAAATCACAACCGCGTAGTTGGGGCCTTCAACCGAAATCCGAACGCCTCCGTTCGGGATGTGGCTAAGAAGCTGCACCTAAGCCGAAGTTTTGTCCAGAAGGCCAAAACTAAGGCTGGGCTTCGAACGTTCAAGGTACAAAAGGCCCCTAATCGCGACGAGAAGCAGAACAAGTCCGCCAAAACCCGTGCCAGGAAGTTGTACCTCAACATGCTGACGAAAGTTGAATGCTGCATCATGGACGACGAAACATATGTGAAGGCCGACTTCAAACAGATCCCCGGCAACCTGTTTTTCACGGCCAAGGATAAGTTCAGCGTTCCGGAGCATGTCCGCACTCAGAAGATGTCCAAATTTGCGAAGAAATTCCTGGTTTGGCAAGCCATCTGCACGTGCGGGAAGCGGAGTGCACCTTTCGTGACCCAGGACACGATGAACGGACAGGTGTACATAAAAGAGTGCCTCCAGAAGCGGCTGCTTCCTCTCCTGAAGGCCCACAACGTCCCAACAATCTTCTGGCCGGATTTGGCCTCATGCCACTACTCCAAGGACGTGCTGAAGTGGTATGCGGACAATAAGGTCAATTTCGTGCCGAAAATGTTCAACCCTCCCAACACTCCGGAGCTCCGCCCCATCGAGAAGTACTGGGCGATTATGAAGCAGCACCTTCTTAAACGACCTAAGGTAGTGAAGACAGTCGAGGAACTGAAGAAAGTATGGGTTTACATGCAAAAAACGGTTGATTCACAGGTTGTGCAGAATCTTATGGCCGGGGTTAAGGCCAAGGTGCGGGCATTTGCGTATGGACTGTAAATAAAATACGAGTAAAATGGTAAAATGAAGTTTAATAGTTATTTCTCAATCCCTGAAAATTTGATGGCAATCGGATGAAAACTCGAATTTTGCGAATCAATTTTGTGTGTGGCAATTTCATCGTGGACCTGTCTGTCTGTCTGCCTCTGTCTGTCTGTCTGTCTGTCTGTCTGTCTGTCTGTCTGTCTGTCTGTCTGTCTGTCTGTCTGTCTGTCTGTCTGTCTGTCTGTCTGTCTGTCTGTCTGTCTGTCTGTCTGTCTGTCTGTCTGTCTGTCTGTCTGTCTGTCTGTCTGTCTGTCTGTCTGTCTGTCTGTCTGTCTGTCTGTCTGTCTGTCTGTCTGTCTGTCTGTCTGTCTGTCTGTCTGTCTGTCTGTCTGTCTGTCTGTCTGTCTGTCTGTCTGTCTGTCTGTCTGTCTGTCTGTCTGTCTGTCTGTCTGTCTGTCTGTCTGTCTGTCTGTCTGTCTGTCTGTCTGTCTGTCTGTCTGTCTGTCTGTCTGTCTGTCTGTCAGCGGGTGGATAGTCATGAAGAAGACGAATATTTTTTTTGGCTCAGGAAGTACTAGCACACCGGTCCCAAGCTCGGTCCCAAGCTTAGTGATTCGCCCCTAAGACCGTAACGCACATCAATACACTCTCAAATATTCTGTCAAAATAATATAGCGAATCAGAACAAAAACAAAGATATTTGTACAAAAAGGTACTGAAAAGCGCAAGAGTGCGAGCAAGGTGCAGACTGCAAGGTGTACTTCGGAACTAGGGGTTCTACGACAGTGAACCAATTTCCAAATCGCTAGTTGCACATTGATTGTTGGAACAACTATGTTTCTTCAAGAAAGGCAATAAGCCTGTTTCAAGCATTCCTTTATACAAATATGTAGGTTGACAGGGTCAGTTGTCACGAAACTGTCGCTTTTTTGCCCACAGGTACAAATCACCTGCCAAAACCTTGCATTTTTAGGAAAGTTTGACATTTTTAATCTAAAACTTATCATGCACCTTTCCTTTTCCGGTAGTCGTATAAAATTCTTGACCTGAGAGCTGCTTGAAATCAGCCTTTACGTATGTTTCATCGTCCATTACGACGCAATCAAACTTGGTCAACAAACTCGTGTACAACTTACGCGCTCTTCGTTTGGCTGTTATTTTTGCTTATCATCTCGATTTGGTGTCATTGTAGCCTTATATGTTGACATTTTGGCTCGTTTCTTTGCTCTTTGCACTGTTGTGTGGGAATATCAAAATTGTTTTCCGATATCTCCGATGGAAAGGTTGGGAATGGGATTCTTCCGGTCGCTGCGGCTTCCTGGTTTCGGATTCCCCCTAATTCCGGCTTCCTGGCAGTCGCCAGACGTTCTCCGAACACTTTTATAACATTCGTCACGGTTGATTTAGCAATATTAAGTGATTTTGCCAAGCTGGCGTGGGAATAATTTGGATTTTGCTTATTCGCGTGTAAAATTTTGATACGCTGCTGCTCTTGCTCCGACGCCATTTTGACAACTGAATAGAAAATGTTAAAAACAAAATACAGTCAACATTTCGTACGCATACCCCTACATCATGAGGGGTGTTCAAGTTTTTTAAATGCACGATTAAAAAACAACGTCATATTTGAGTTGACCAAGTTTTGACCGTTCCATCCTTTGGTAAGGAGTGTGCCACACTGGTATCCAAAGATGACAGAATCGACATGAATAAATCCTTTTGGGACCTGGAGGCGGCCGGCCAGAAATGCTTCATACGTGATAAAGTTATTCGAGTAACTGTTGAAAGACGAAGTCGGTACCGTTTTTCAGCATTTTCGAAAGTGTCATTCATACCGTATCCCTCAACCATATATCGACAAGATAAAACATGTTGATGTTAAAAAAGGATCCTTCAAATAACATTAGAACAGCTCTGTGGATGGACAAAACCAGAAAAGCTGTGAAATTATGACAGCATAAAGAGGGAAGTAAGTTTGCTCGGATGAATTCTATTTCGGAGTATTTAGAGTATTTGAAACGCAAAAGCCAGCCAAAGGAATTGATGAGGAAAGAGAGTCAACATTACTTAAAACCGTTATGCCGTTAGTAGACGAAGGTAAGAAGCCATTCTGGATTGAATTACCCGAACAAGTCCCTCGTTCATGAATTTGGAGTTCGGTATGCCTACTGTTATTATTTTTTAAACTGTTTTGTTCCATTTTCATTTTAAAGTTGATAATTTAAAAACACAAAAAGTTGATAATACAAACATGAAGAAAACAAATTAAACTATCACATTAAGTTATATTGTAACCTCTCTAATGAAACATTTCCATACAAGAACGATAACTATACCATGTATGGTTTGAATGATACCGGAGTAGATCGTTAAAAAAAGAGCCTTATTAAAGCTTGTTTTGTATGGTGGGACTGATTTGCGATTATTTTCAAGATGGGACAAATTGGCCTAATGTTGTTTTCATGTTTCGTCAGAAAAAACTACCCAAGTTTTTCATTAAAACGTAAAGAACTACGATAATTAGAATTATTAATAATCATAACTCATAACCACCGAAAAGTCATATGGGACTGATATGCGTTTCACGGTAGTGTACGCAAGCTTTTTTTCACTCATCTGTCAGTTGAATGTCAATCACCTTACGCTCGGCTGTGGGGATAAATACGAAAATAATTATTTTGAGCATAACATTGATATATTGAGGCATGATATCGATAATCATGATGGACACTTGACAAACTTCATAGCCGTTAAATTCCAACACCCAACTGGTAGCCCTACACCCAATCTCCGCCGAAGTGAAAGCTTTGTGCAAACAAAAACAACCATCACACCACGGCCCGGCTGCACAAAAGGCACAGCAAAAGGAGCAAAAAATCAGCTTCCACTTGTTCTTCCTCTCGACGGTGTTCCGCACTTGACTTGTTCGCTCATGCGAAAGGGATGAAAAGTGAATCTTCAAAGGTGGAAAATCACTCACCAACACAAACGACTCGCGCAGTGCTGCCTCTCATACAACGGTAAACCGAAACTGTGGTACTTGTCTGGCTTGACATGTAGATTCTTCCTCCGTCACCCTTATTCGATAATCTGAATTATTGACGAGGTTGTCCTAATAATTCATATTAGAGCATGGCACAAACTTTCATCAATAATGTATGGGCCAGGGCTCAAACAAAGCTAATCGTATTTTCCTTAACCATATTAGACATAGAAAGAAGAAAAGAAAAACTGGGACTCACCAACACACGCACACCACTTCGTCAGCAGCTAGTGGTTCCTTCTGAAAATTGCGCTGGAAAGAAACTTTTCGCGAAACTACTGGCCGTAATCCGCTGATTGATTTCCGTTTCTGCAAGAAACCTCCAAGATCGAACGCACACGCACACAAAACACGGGGAATGGATAAAGGGACTGGCTGTTGCGCGTCTTTTCTTCTTGTTGCTTTTGTTCCAACACACACTTGTCCACCACGGGGGAAACAAAAGCGAAAACGCGTGAAGATCCTCCTAGATTGATAGCGAAGGAAATTTTCCTCCACTGAACAACCGCACTTCGATTGATGATTTGTCACTCGTTAACTGTCAAACTGACAAACGACAGTTTAAACACTTCGCACAAAGGTTGCCTTGATTCACCGACAGGAAACGCGAACAAACGGGATACTTCGATTAGAGCTTGTTCTGCTATGGCTTAACATGTATGAGCGGAACGCGGGAGGGTGGCGCGTGGAGGTGCAAAATGTCGTCGCCGCTTGTTGCTTGTGTCAAAAGGATTCCGCTTTTCCACTACGAGCTCTCACCAACACACTGACACAGTTCGCGCAGGAAGTTTTCCCTGTTCGATGCTCCTGCTGTTGTTGTTCCTTGCAGAAATACAGGCGAGGACACTTCGGGGGACAGGTAAGTGATAGAATGTCAATGTTTTTCGATTGGAAAACTCTTTACAGTGTGTGGAATGAGGGAATGGCGAAAAACAACCGTATGCTACGATGCAAGGGGAAACACAACAAGTGGCCGATTGCAATACTTCTTTCGGCTGCTTATACGACACTGACTCGATTTCACTTGGGTCACTGTTTGTTTATGTTTACAACCATCTGTCAAAACACAATATGGCGTTTATGGGGACACACAAAAGCTTGCTAGGATCGAGAAGAACCTCCAGTCCTTTGGTAGGATTTTCTCCTGTTGATTGACAGCGAGCTACGCTTGACACAAGCACACCAACACCGGCACGCTTTTGTTCGACGAGCAACCCTCAAATGCGTTCACCAATACCAATACGGAATCGACTAGGGGGTGGTTGATTTTCCACCCTCTCTTTCGCGAGCAATCCGTTTCCGTGCCGTACGCTAATAAACTTTTGCCTTTACACTTTCGATATGTGATTTGCGCGACTTTTCTCGCCTTTCTATTTTTAAAACAGCTGGCGCTTGCTGGAACACACCGAACCGACTATCCGGAAACGAAAGAATCAGGCTCTTGGAAGCAATTATCGGCCTCAAATCGGTTCACCAACTGTTTCTCTAATTAACCTCCGTCCTGCCTACAACAACACCGATCAAAGCCTACTGCCAGCGACAAACTGTCCCAGCTGTCAAGCGTAATCCGACGGCACTAAACAACCACGTTACAAGCGATAAAAACGCGCTCAATTAACACGGGCAAACTTACGGAATTAGGCTTATCTAGTAGCAAGAGCTGCTGATGGGATCCTACACAAGGGTATCGTTTTTGACAGTTGCCCTTCTGCGTCTCTTATTTGGATTCTCCCCACTCCCCCCTAGGTTTTCCCGTCACCATTTACTGCTGGCGAAAGTTTGGTGCGAAAAATTCACCCACTCACACAACGACGACGCCTACTACGACGAACCGCTGGGTCGAAAACTCATTCAGTGTTGTTGTTTTGATCACGTTCTGCTGGAATTCTGCGTCTGGCTGTGTGCGTGCGAATGGGTTTCCCTGTGTCGTTTGTCAACTCGCAGTTCACCCAGTGCAATGCAGTAGGTGAAGGTTTTAACGGGTTGGAAAATTATTGTTCTTGTCACAGAATCATACTGATTCGAAACATGTACAGACCGAGGATGCTTTCGATTAACAACGGTCAGCGTTATGTCTCCGGTAGGATGTATGAGCCTGAGTTCAAAATTTTGATCAGTTACTTGGTTTCCTCTCCTATTTGGTCGCGGCCCTCAAAGGAATGGAAATCATTACATCGGAAAATCCGCACGTTCAAGTCGAGCAGCTGCCGTTGTACCAATTGCCTTCATCAGCAGCACCCCTTTGTGCATTCCGGATGGTGGAGAGTCATGCAGTTTGTGAAAGGGAGAACGGTGAGAGCCAACTGCGCTCTCTTCGTTCGATGGCGCTCTTGCCTCATTTTCTTTGTAGAGCAACAGCAACGCTCCCAGCGGTGGATAGATCAGTTGTTCGCATGCTGATGCTTGTGGAAGAAATTGACGTTTTGGTTAGGCACGTGCTTTTGCATGGAGGCGCACGGTTCTCGGTTGTAGGTTCAAATTGAGGTTTTCCGGCGACCAAGGGCTTAACCATTTTTATCACATTAGGAGTGAGACATTGTCTGGGAAATGTATAAATTCAAAAAGAAATTACGAATATTCTTTTATTATTATTATTATTATTTTATTTTCGTCAACAGATAAAAATGTTCATCCCAATGACCCTTTATAAAATTAAATTACATACGAAAATTAACAAAACTTAACAAAGACATATACGGAAACAACGCTTATTAACATCACGGGATACATTAAAATCAAACACATTATAGCAGCTGTTGAAAACGCGGCACATGCTTTGCACAGGTTCGTGTTTTCCGTAGTTGGACCTTGAGTGCCGGAACACGAAGAACTGTTGTAAACGGAGATTTCGTCGTCGAGTGTTGATGGTCAAGAGATCCAGTAGAACGGAACAATCAACATTTCCTTGAAGCAGATCACCAATGAAACACGCTTTGGCCACCATACGCCTACCTTCCAACAGTTCCAGGTTGATGAGCTTGCACCGACTTTCATAACTTGGCAATCTGCGAGGGTCTTGCCAGCGAAGATGTCGCAAAGCAAAGCGTATAAACCTTCGCTGAACAGCTTCGATCCTCTGGACTGCGTTTTGGTAGAAAGGGGACCAAACGATGGCACAGTATTCCAAGAAAGGGCGAACCAAAGAGCAGTATAATGCCTTCAGACAGTAAACGTCCTTGATGTTTTTTTGCGAAGCGGAACATAAATCCTAGCTGCGAAGAGGCCTTGGAAACAATATACGAAATGTGAACCTTGAACGACAGTTTGGAGTCCAGCATTACTCCCAGATCCTTGACCGTTGTTTTTCATTTCAAGCGCGTATCTCGAAGGATGTAGTCGTGAAGATACATCGCACGTTTTCGGCCGAAGGAGATAGTTGAGCATTTGGATACATTTAAGGACATTCTGTTGATTCGGCACCAGTTATCGAACACTTGCAGTTCCTGCTGAAGAAAGTGGGCGTCTTCCGGACATTTTATAACGTAGTACAGCTTCAGGTCATCCGCGTAGGATAATTTCAGGCATTTGAGGACCAAGTTCACGTCGTTCATATATAGCAAGAAAAGGAATTGGCCAAGGTGGCTACCTTGAGGAACGCCGGATGTTACCGGAAAGCTAGGTGAGGCGTAATCGGCAATCTTCCCCAGGTAGGTATAAACGGAGCCAGTACTACACAGGTGGTGAACCCCCCCATTGTTGTATTTATATGTGGTAGTCTGTGGTTCGTTTTTTGGAGGGGGGCTGTGAGAAGTGTGTGTATGGGGTGTTGTTGATGATGCTTTTTTTTATCCTTTTTTGGGGTTCGTCTGGGGAAATGTTGGTAAAGTTTATTTTTTTAATGGGAAATTTTTATTTGGGGGCAGAGTATATTTCGGGTTAATATTTTAACCAATGTTATAGCTTTCGGAAGTCAAATAACACCAGATTGAGAAACATAATTCATAATTCATAGCTAGAAAGTGTATCAACGGAAAATGTATATTTGAACTATTCATGATATGAACCAAACCGATCAATGTTACCCCGCTGATCAATAATATCCCGTTTTACGGTACTGTAGCCTTGTATTATTCAGAATATATGTTAATCATATCTTACAGTTTGATTCAGTATTTTGAAATATTGTTTCTGTATCCAAGAGATATTAATGGAGCACATGCTAAGATATAACCCAGGTCAAACGAGACGAATCGTATCCGATTTTCAGACCAGTAATTTGATAAGCGTGTGAGAAAGCAAGACAGCATGCTAATCAGTGCGAGAAGTTGCAGTGGTCTTATCCTATTCAAAGATTTTATCTCTTTCTATGAGCATGAGCAAGATAATGAGCATGATTGACCGCCCAAGGTTGCTACTCCGTTGCTGCCAGATCAGCTGTTATAACACAGAGAACCAACAGATGATGGTTGAGACTAGCATACATTCTCAATGTGTAAAAACTGGTCATCCCAAACTAAGGCGATACTGGCGCCTGCTTCACCCGAATGCATGTTAGATAAAAAAAGGGTAGGAATTTGTCGACGTGATACTCGTTTTATTGGAAGCCTAGACCGCCTCTGCACTTTCACTGGGATGTTGGATAACAGGATTGGGTGGCAGCAGGATTCATTTTGGTAAACAATTCACGCGGCGTTAAGTGAAATATTTAAATATTAATACCGATTTCTGATTTGAACCTATTTAAACCAAGGGTGAGGATGCTATTGGGGCCACTCAGAAAGTGTGGTGGTGGTTTTTCATTAGAAAAACAAAAAAAAAATCTCTATAATCCTTTAAATCCGATTTGAACCGATTTAAACCAATAGTAAGGATGGTATTGGAGCCACTAACAAAAAGGTTTAGTGGCTTACTTTCTCCAAGTGACACGGCGAGTATGGCAAACCATTATTATGGAGGAAAATTAATTGTGATCCTCACCACCGGTCCACCAGCCCGGCGAACCACCACATCTCACCATGAAGCATTTTTGTAGTTTTTTTTTCTATGCTCATTCGATCACTCGCATCGCTGAATTATAGATAACCGAAACAATACGAAACGCGCCATGCCCGATACCAAAATAGTGCGTAATTAAGCATCGACACAACCTTTCACAGCCGATGCTCGAAGCATACTCTTTTTTCGTAAACTTTCAATTTTTACAACTATATCAATCAAGTAGAGGCTTCTTAAGAACAATCTATGCTAATCCATTTAAATTTGCGATTGAGGGATTTGGTAAAAATAAGAGTGCGTAGATGCATTTCGTGCCTTCTGACCTTCCTATACCCAATGATTTCATTATCTCCAATCTGCTCAACCAATTATAATATATTGTGATATAGTGGACGGATTATTATTATTTGAGATAACTCAATGTAGACGTCTTCCAAATTTGGCAGATCGACAAGACAGTCCACCAATGGAGACCCACCCGGTACCTCATAGCAAGATGCTTAGAGGCGGACCGGAAGATTCGAGAACTAAATTATTTGCTAACTACTCGTATGTATTAAGAATGCCAGTAGCATCAATTAAGCACAAAAATCACAGCTTGTTTACAATCGCAACTTACGTCGGGTTGTAAAGTTATGCATGAGTTTCCTGTTTAGATAAAACAGAGAAAATAAAATAAATGTTAAAAGCTAACCACTTATTATTTGAACAACCATTAAAAAAAAAATCTATTGAAACGGTCTGAGCACGGTGAGTAATAAAACGATGTTTTTGCGGTGTTGCTTTGTCAGTATGTGCACTGAAAATTTATTTTCGTGAATAAGCTTTCCCTTGTTTCGTAAGCATGGATTTTGTTCATAGAATAAATGTCTCGTAATTTATATGAAACATTCCTTATGCTTGTCATCTGGTGAAATGTTGTCATTGCACCTTTTTGTACAATACACGAAATGAATTTTGTGAAGACCAACCTATCACTGCTTTTCGTCAATCGTACTCATACATGTTGATTTTGCTGCTTGGGTGGGCTGGAATTTTGGAGCTGGAGTTCATACTCATTAATCAAGTAACTTCTAACGAGTCACCATGGCTTAGTGAGATCAACCACGGATTCAATAACAAGTCTTCCCAAAAATACAGGTTCGAACCTCATTTCAGAAATATTAAAAAATTTTTAAAAAACTTATTGGGGTTTGCTTTTTTTTTTTTTTATTTAATGGGGGGGTATAGAAGTTCTGTCAGTCATTCATGTAACCATGCATTCTTATTGATAAAAAAATATTCGTTGCATTTTTTTTTTTTTTTGTTGAATGAAGGGGTGTTGTTTTTGTGTTATGTAATGTTTTGTTTTTTGTTTTTTTGTGTAAGGGAGGGGGGGGGGGTAGGGAGAGAGTGTTTTTTGTGAAAAAAAAAATTTATTTTGTGAGATAAAAAAAAAAATTTATTTGTTTCTAAAGACTGGACTCGGAAAAAATGAGACACACAAAAATGATCACCAAAAATTCATTTTAAATCGAAGACTTCTCAAATTTTCAGGGATTAAATAACTATATATTAGCTACGTTTTGGCCAAATTTGTTTTGTCGAATTTCCTCCACCAAGCTGAATGCTCGTACATTTCTCTTAACACTGCTCATGAGATCTTGGGCGAAGCTTTGTCCATCTTCCTTACACAATTTCTCCCAGTTTTTCTTCAAAGCTTCAGCGGTTTTGAATGTTTTTCCGCTTTTCTTCAACTTCTATTTCATTATCGCCCACAACTTTTAGATCGGACTCAGGTTCTGGTGTATTTGGCGGGTGCGCCTCCTTCGGGACCACATTAACACCCTTCGATTGGTACCAATCCATTACATGCTTGGCGTAATAGCACGAAGCGAGATCCGGCCAGAACAGCGTGGGACCACGGTGAGAGCGGAGGAAGGGCTGCAAGCGCTTCTGCAAGCATTCCGCTCGATAAATTTGCCCGTTTATGGTGCCGGTTGTAACGAGCGGCTTGCTGTACCGTCCGCACTCGCAGATCGCCTGCCACAACAGGTACTTCTTCGCGAATTTGTCCGTCTTTCTCTTCCGGAACTTTTCCGGAACCTCCATGCGGGACGTACCGACAAAAAACTCGAGGCCGGGGATTTGTTTGGTGTCCGGCTTGATATATGTCTCGTCATCCATGACGAGACAGCCTGGCTTGACCAGCCACTCGCGGTACAACTTCCGCGCACTCAATTTGGCCACCGTGTTTTGCTTGTCAGTCCGGTTTGGCGCCTTCGTGACCTTAAAAACACGTAGCCCAGCCCGCTTCATGGTCTGCTGGACGAACCACTTCGACGAATTGACCTTTTTGGCCACGTCTCGGGTGGAAAGGTTCGGGTTATTCTTAAAGTACTGCCTTATCTTCCGCGCCTTCTCTGGGTATTCCGTTTTCGGTTTTCGGCCGCTTCCAGCGCGCCTGTCTCCTGGAACATCTTCACAACGCGGGACACGGTGGAATGGTGGATTCCAAGCCTTTTGCCGATCCATCTGTGCGACTGACCAGGATTATCGATCACCGCGCCCAAGATTTGCTGGCGTAGCTCTTCTTGTTTCGAATGTATCTTGAAAACTACTTGACAGATCGCGATAAAATTTTGCACACATAAACATAGAACTCTAAACTAGTATTACTCAAAATTTCATTAATTTTGTACCCTCGCGATAAAAAGTTACACCCAAAACAAAGTGTCGCATTTATTCCGAGTCCAATCTTTACATTCGATTTCGTAATAAAAACGAAATTTAATTTTTAGGGGAGGGGGGGGGGGGGCGGGGAAAAAATTTGGGGAAATGAAAAGGGGTGGTGGTAAAAACAATGGTGGAGAATGAATTTTTGAAATAAGCGTGGTGTTGCAGGGTGGTTTTTTTAGGGGGGTTGAGAGGGGGGAAAATGGGTGTTTTTATATTTTTTTTTTTTTGGTAATGTTTTGTTGGAAGGGGGGTTTGGAATTTGGGGGGAGAAAACCCGGGGGGGGGGGGGGGGGGGGTGTGGGTTCAGTCTGTGCAGCAACTGGTTGAAGACGGTGTAATTCTCTCTCTCTTTCTCTCTCTCTCTCTCTCTCTCACACACACAATCTCAAACTCTCTCTCTCTCTCTGTCCCCCCCCCCCCCCTCCCTATTCGAAATCCTGGCTACGCCTATGAAGATTTCCCTAACATGATGGTGATGCTATTTTCCGTGAGGGAGCAGAGAGTTTTGAGGAATTTTCGTTTGAATCTTACTCTCCTCTTTGTTTACAAAATCAGAGTCGGCTGTTTGAAAAAGTACTCGATATTTACTGATATTTGTCTGTCAAATTTACCGGGTTGGCCAAATTAAGTGAAACAAAAATAAAACGCCATTGCTTTGAATTGAAATAAAATTTCTGGTTGGTTCTTATCGGGTTCTCTTACTTACCCGAGCAGAAGCGAATAACTTGATAACTGGCCTTGGTATTTATGAGCTCAGCTTAAGAGGTAAAATACCTGGAAAACAAGTAGAGTGAGGAAAAAGGGGGTATTTGTTGTTTGTTTTTTTGGGTGGTTTTTTTACAGAGAAACCAAACTATCCAAAATTAAGTGATTTTCACTCAACTTGACAGCAAAGTAAAACCAGTCATAATTGAGTTATTTACAAAGTATCCAATTTTGAGTATTTCGAAAAGACTCAGTGCTGAGTGAAATGAACTATTTGTGTAACAGCGAATCTACAGTAAAAATAATCCAAAATTGAGTTTTATTTTTTTGGAAAATATTATTCGAGAATTTGATTTAGTGAACTTTCTTTAGCTAAATTCAATAAATGAAAACTAAAAATTCAAATCTAACAAAATGTATTTTATTTATTGGTACATTCTCGGGTACATTGAAACATTCCATTGGCAATTTGATTAAATCCACTAATATTGAAACGAGTACTTTTCGTTTGTCATGAAACGATTTACTAGGGACATGGCATGCCGTTGACTCCAAAGAATGATCGAGGAAAGCCCTGAAAGAAACCTCTGGACCTTCTTTTCAGGAAGTGACTCAGTTCCATGATCATCTCCATGAACTTTGCTAAACTACTGGGTTTTCACTAATATAGTTCTCACTCCATCCAAAGCCACTATAATTAGAAAAAACAATCGAATAAGTGAAATAATTACACTTACCGGTTAATTGTTTGTAATGGGGTTTCCAAGTCCAGAATTTTATTTAATTGATCCATATCCATATCCACAACGCGTAAAATTTTAAACTAAAACACAAATTTGCTTCCGCCTAACAGCATCGTTGTTGGTTAAATGGCGATCAAAAATTTTCAGCCAAAGCAAAGTGGCAGCCCAACACTCCGATTTAGATTGTTTCGTGGAAGGCTGAAAACATACTACTCTTAAAATACCTTGCTCTGCGTAAAATTGACTTTTTAAATTTAACTTTAAGATTGAGTTAAAGCTACCTACCGGTGAGAACAAAATTATATCCAAAATAGTAGTCCTATCAGAGTACTTAGTTTTGAGTACTATCACACTTGATTTTGGGTAGTTTGGTTTCTCCGTGTTGCTTGTGTTGGAAGCAAAAATATAGTAAACATTGTTAAGCGCCGAAGTTAAACTACCATAACATTCCGCAGTTTAACATCACCATAAACAGCTGTGCCGTGTAAAAAGATAAACATTGTGCGAAAACACAAATACTGCTATACATTTCCACATCTCACGAATACCGTTAAGCCTGATGGCCCGGATATAAACGTCATTGGTAACAAGAAGCAGGTTTGACGGTTTGACTGACTGGAAGGAAAATCTCACAATATGGATTTGAAGATTTGAAAAAAAAAAGTTTGCATCTTCTCCATCTAACGATATTTATTTGCATCGGCCGGATCGTATGTTGCATCGAATTAACGCTTCTTCTTTATTTTTAATTTTACCAGAGGCTGACCGTGATAATTGATCCGGACGGGATTAATTTTTCATTAACGCAAATTCGCACCGCCCCTTTACGTGTCCGCACCGTCTTTTCGGATTTGGGCATCGGAGGTTAAAAATTAACCCGTTTTTTGTTCGGCCGATTCCCTCCCTGTCCCGAGGCCAGAGAAAAGGATCAGCAAACCAAATGTTGGTAATTATTTGCAATTAATCGAACTGCTGCCCTGCACATCCCACCCCTGACTCCGGGTGGGCCGAAAGGGTGGCGGCGGAAGATGGATTAAACTTCCACTCTTCATAAAAATAATGAACAATAACGAAAAATAAGGGGATTCATTTTATTCCAACTTGGAAATCCAACTCCGCTCGACATGTTCCGGTTTATGATGGAGGGTTTTATTCTTGCTGTCATCGTTGTTGTTTTGGAGGATGTTCCTTCGTTTTTTTTTCGGTGTTCTCAGCTCTTTTTCAACATTATCAACCTTTCATCATCCAACGCTCGGAAGTTTTTGGGGTGGTGGACAAGACGGGAGAGGGGTGTGGGGTATGTTTCACCTGAGGTTTGTTTTTTGTTGGTACAAAAAGTAGGTACATTGCCGGCTGACACACACACACACACACACACACACACACACACACACACACTTACCAACCACAGGACCCAGTTCGCTCAAGTTTCGTCCTCGACTCTGTTACAGGTTCTGGGACTTTTTGCCGTTCAGCCAAAGGAGAAGGGCTCCGTTATCCTTTTTTTTCTCAGAAGAGTTTTGTGTTGTTTCAAACAACAAGGCAACCAACTATAAGTTGAGCTATGCTGCGTTGTAGTTTTTTTTTTCTAAGCTACCTTCATATTTCTACATTTGTGTTATAATGATAAACCTGTAGTCTCGTTTCACTTTACTTGGGTGCTGTCCACACTATACGTGGACATTTGTTGAGAGGTTTTGAAACCTCCCCCTCGAACCTTTCCCAGACGAGTAAGTCCGGAACGTTGCAATCCAACGGATTGTTTACCACCATTTCTGGATCAAGTTTTACGGCAAGACGGGGTAAAATAGCTCTATGTGAATTCGGACCCGATTTACTATTTTTTTGGGGAAACCCGAATTAACCGAAAAAGTTGTCAATTCATTAACTGGTTTTAGATATCACCTCGAGATGTGCCCCTACAATTAAGACTTAATTATGACCACGATATAGATCCAGGTAGCCATGATTGAGTGTTCACCGAAAGAATACTAACTTTCAGCAAAAGGAAAGGAAAACAGCTCCCATTCAATCACTGACAATATTTTTTAGTAAATTCGCTTACGCTCGTTATGTAAATACAGTTTTCGTTATTGAACCCCATTTCATTTTTATTAAATTATTTATTTGTACAGGCTTAATCAAATCAACTTTACAGAGCCAAGTTTTCAAATTTATATACATCCATTAGGCCGTTTTCAGCGGTGTTCTATTATTTTGGTCTAGTTTTATAACAGTTCCAAAAATATAGACCACCAAAAATAGATCAACTATTTTCCATTTTTACCGCCTTTGTTCTAAATTTTGTATGATGACGTCCGTGTGTGTGTTTTGTTTTGGAACTCCGCCTGATTTGTTTGGATTTGGATTTGATTCAACTCGTTCGACATTTTGAAATAATTCTAAAAAGTTTCCGAGATTCACGAGTCAAAAGATGCCGATTCTTGTTTGCGCTGGGTGAATATTAAGATGAATGATTGGTTCCAGACAGTGAAGGTTAATCCGAGAGTCAAAACGACGTTTGTTTTTTTGGTGAAGTGAAAAAAGTCACCTGCAGTGACGTGACTCTCCATTTGATTTGCCGAGTTACGTCACTGCAGGTGACTTTTCTCACCTCACTAAAAAACAAACCTCACTTCGACTCTCGGAATAACCATCAGTACTGAATTTCGCGGCTGCTTCGTGCTATTTTATGGTAGACGATGTAGAGGATTTCCGTCTTGCTGAATCAGTCAAAACTGGAAATTAATTTCCATGGAAATTTTCTTTTAAGGAGGAAGCTCTCATACGCGTAACTATGAATGTTTGACTGGATGAGAGTACGGCACTAGCTGACATAAAGGATCGGTTTTGAACTGAGTAATCTGCGACTCCAGTTCAACTCTATTTTAACAACGATTTCGGGCCTGAATAAAGCATTCCAACCGGTTGAAAATCCAGAAACTCCATTGCCAACAGGTTTCCTACGACAGGAATTTCTACAAGTCCCAATGTAAGAGGTTCGCGTTTCTTAGTCAGTTGAGCATCGCGTCATCAAGTCCGGGAAGAAAGTATTAAGAGGAAACGAACTTCCATGGTTTCTCGCAGATGATCATCAAAAACCCATCAGTATATATTCCATCAGTTCCGCGAAACGATACAGCAAGTGGAATAAAAGTCTGGAAACGCCGGAACACAACGTGGAAATCAAATGTCAACTAGACTGGATGTTGAGACGTTCATTATAACATAACTTATTCATCTTCCGGATTGGCACAGGAGGAAGTGCAGATGACGAAATTGAAAAAGAAAACACCGTTGCCGGGGGAACCAGAAAATGTTTGTTGTTGACGATTTAGACTTAGAATTTCGTATCTTTTTTTTCAAAATAAATATCATTCATTTTGAAGGCTCAATCATATTGGTTTTAGGTTAATTTGGTAATATTATATAGGTGAGGTGCATGAGGAATATAAATAGGGAGATAAAATATCTTAGAGTATCTGATGTGACTTTATATATAATGTCAGAATTAATGCACTGTACAGCTGTACAGCAACTTTGTGTATAACGTTCAAACCAGCAGTAAAATCAATTGTCAGTTGAATTTCCCAGTTTTGAAATGGAACAAAACTAAAAGCTTTAAATTTTAGAAGGGTTTCATTATTCAGGTTTAAACGAGAGGTATGCAATATCCTGGACCTGTGCGCTGGATTTCAATACAAGCAATAGAACTGGAACAATTTTAGGTGGAATTTTACCTCTGCATGATTTCTGTTCACCCAGGTTGTGAGAACCTGTATTAGAGGTGTCTCCATGTAACGTGATTCCGATAGGTATCATTTCAGAGATAACGAAAACTGCCTTCGATGAGATATTTTTGTACGCCGTCACGACTCGCAAGGTCAGGAGCCGGTATGTACTGTTCTGCTACGCTCGATTCAGTTAAGTGTCGAGCTCAGGAATTTCAGGCTGGGCCTCCGTACCTCAATATCGACGAGAATACTACTCTTGGTCCACCGTTGTCTGCCATCATCCTACCCACCGCGTTGATGACCTTGGCCGCGTTGATGACCAACACCTCTTCCACCAGCTTGTTATTGACAATGCGATGTCATCCGCAAAATCAACGATCACTTCGCCAACATCAGCACAACGGTTGTACAATCCGATCCAGAGGATGGATCCTTTCAAAACTTCCGTCTTGATCTTCAACGTTGTCTTCTCCATAACTGTATCGTGAACCAACACTCAGTTCTGGTAGTAATTTCTCAGCAGAAGAAGTGATACACGTTTTGCCGAGTTGAAAAATCCCTAATATCCTTGTGTCACTCTTCCTCTTGTGTACTTATTTCAATTTACCCCAAGTTGTGCAAACTTGTGGTGCTAGTTGAAATGCTTCAAATACCTTGGAAAAATTATATTTGTAACTGGGATTTTCTATAGCATCTCTCTTGCTAGCATTTATATGCTTCCAAAGTGCACAAAATTCAATATATGGGAAATACAACTTTTTGAGGAGGACTCAAGCAACGTACAAAACATATTTTTAAGCAAAATCATGCATGATAAAAATAAACAAAGCTGTGAAAGCACGTTAGGCTACTTTTAACAACATGTCATAGCAGTATACTAGTAGTACGTATCTAGTATACTGAAAAAATAATCATAGGGATGGGTTACTTCCGCTAAAACTTACCCTTAATGATCGTAAGACTTTAGCCATATTCACAAAATTTCATCAATCATCAAAGAACTTCATATTATAGTTCGCAAAAATTCTTCAAACTTCGTAGAGCTAGTTCACAAATTTTTTGCAAAGTTTGAACTTACATATTTCTCAAAATATCAGTTCAGTTCAAAGAACTTCAGTGTTCAGCATTCCACCATTGCCAGCAGAACTCCGTAATGTTTAAAAAAAAAAGCTATGATAAAGTTCAATGAGCTTAAGAAAAAACAAAGGAGAACTTGAGCAAAGTCAGTAATCTTGTTGGTAATACCGTAATACTGTTTTCAGACTTACCGAAAAACGAGCGAGCGATCGACGTGGTTGTGCACTTTCCTCTTGTTTTTGTTTTACACCATTTTTTCAGCTGCCTAAACAAATTTAGAACGCTCTGGATTCCGTTCCGAATTCGGAACAAAATAAAACAAAGCGTATGACAGTTTTATTTTTTTCACATCGAAACTGTTCGAAAATGAAATTTAGAACGCACCGGTGAAAATGGAAAATTTCGTTAGGTCTATTTAATTGTCAAAATTTAGAATAGACCACGACCGCTGAAAACGGCCTTGTCTTAGAAACTAAAGTTAAGAGGATAGAACCAAATGAGCGTCATAGACTCTAGATCACGTACCGCCAAAATATCTCGAAGGGAATCATAAAGCTCAGATCTGACTCCACGATGCTCAGCACATGACCAAACAACGTGATCTGCGTACTGGTAACCTTGTCCACATTCACAGAGATTGCTGTCGCTCAGCCCAACACGGTATAAATGGGCGTTTTAAGATATTTTGGGGTAGGGGGCCGGCGCCTTTTTTGAGGGGGGGTGGGGTTTTCTAGAGAAAAGTGACCTTACGCTCTTTTTAATTGAACGGTAGCTCACCCGCTCACCCCTCAAAAAAACTAATATATGAGCGGGAGCGTGAACGGCACAATTTTTGTTAGCAATATGCGAGCGAGAGCGCGAAAGGCAGCACCTATCCAATATAGCTCACGAACTGAGCTGTGTTGTGTACCATGTGATAGGGGAGCTAGAGCTATTTAACTGAGCGAGAGCGCCTACTGATATGTGACTCCCAAGCTACTGATTTAAATCAAATTGATGTTCTAGATATGTCGACTTGTCAATCCCAGTCACATTTACTCATATATGAGTGACTCCACTTTTGGCGAAAGTGAGTCAAAAACGATTCAAAATTGAGTTAAATTGTCCCGCCGTGTAGTTGTACTGAGTGATCGAGAGCGGGAACGAGGTAGAAAGCCATGAAAAGAGCAAGAGTGGAATTAAAACTCGCAAGCAGATGGATTTTTTTTCTTTCAAGCTCTCGCTCAACATTGGTGTTCAACGATTCTCTGTGTATGGTAAAATTAGGAAAAAGTACTCCTAAGCTAAAGCAGGATGTTCTGACAAGATAGAACTCTATGTTCGATCTGTTAGAACGAGTGCTATTGAACAATTGCAGTAAGTTTTTCTTTGGCCTTATTGGATTCGACTCGCTTCTCGGCGTTTTCAATGAGGTTTCGATTGAAATTTCGTCAGAAAAATTTGTTTCCTTACCCAAAGCTCAGTACTTGCCCACATTATGAGGGAATGGATCAAACTGTATTCACACGATTCTCTTCCTCCAAATATCGAAAAGTTGGTAGATGAATCGAATGAACTGGTCGCTCAAGCCAGCTTTCTCGATCCGCGGTTTAGGAAGCAAGGATTTTGGAGCTCTGGAGATTTAGAACGCGACGCATCAAGGTCTCGTGTAAAAAATGCGGAGGAATATTGATACTTCGTATGAAAATCAGCAAGCTGATCCCCAATGGGCATCGGCATCAGATAATAATGAAAAGGTTGTGCATTCTTGCAACGCTGTACCTTGTGAGCGGATCTATTCCAAAGCAAAACAACTGGTTGGTGAGAAACGTGGAAACATATTTCGTAAATTTTAATTACTGTTTAAAAAAAAAAACAAATCGAAATTTCAACGAAAACGACATTTTTTTTTTTCAAAAATCTCAATACGCTGATCCGAATTAGCTAAGTGCTACAAAAAGAGCAAATGAACGGTTCTAAAGAACTAGCTCACTTCAATGAGCGGAGCTGTTCGGAGCTGCTCGCTATAGTGAACCATTTTGCCCACCTCTAATATCCATACCCCCAAACCAACCTTTCTTCGACAGCTTTGGGATGATAGAAAGTTGCCATCGCCCCAAATCTCCTTTACTCCATTTATACTGCCAGCCAACGAGTGACTGTTGACGAAAAATAGGAAAAAAAAATCATTGAAGGCGATTTGTCGATCGTAAATATCGTTTTCTATAGCTCCCACCTTTGCAAGCGAGTCCGCTCTCTCATTGCCCAGAATTGAACAATGAGATGGGACCTATACAAAGGTGATGATAAAATAACGCGAAGATAAAACACTTAGAAGCTCCTGTATTTTTATGAGAAAATACGAGGAGTGCTTTACCGGCTTCAAGGAGTGAATAGCCTCTATAGAACTGAGACTATCCGTAAAAATGAAATACTGATACGGACGACAATTTTCTCCGTGAAGTGTATAGCAGCTAATTCAGCGACATATACGGAACAAGGAGCTTGAAGTTTACGATTGGCGCTATAAATTTCATTGCATATACCGGGTGTAGACAAAATGACTAGGATAGGCCAAATAACTAGGAAGGAAGGTCAAGATTTGTTACAGAATGTGTAAAAGGTATGGGGAAAATTGTGATAAAGGGGGGCTGATTAATCTAAACAAATAGCATATTTGAGTCGTCTATGAATGGTTGATGCATATCCATTTAAAGACGATTCAAATATGACGTTATATGAATTTTCGAAATACTGTTTATGTCAATGAAAACTTATAGGTTTATTGGTAAGGGTTTTATTTAATTTATTTGTTATATGTACATCTTCACGTATTAGTAATTAACATAGCTTCATATATTAAATTTATAAATCTTTCATATGCAATGTTAATTTCTTTAGATTATCCTTTGAAACACAAAACCTTTTAACTGAAATTGATTTTCTGAAATAGGTAAGGCTTGCTTCATTTAGAATTGGAACAAACTTTTGCTCATATTGTGGCGCTCCTGGTGGACGGATTTGGAAGTTGGCGCCCACGTGTCGGGAATTTTGTCAGCTTCACGTATGTATTTTTGACATTCCGCAAATCGACTGTACTTTGTAAACAATCAACATGGAAGCCGAAAGAAGGGAAAAAATTGTGCACAGTTATTTGGAAAATCCACTGTGGTCTGCATCTAGGCTAGCTAAACAGCTGAAATTGCCCAGAAATAACGTATAGCGCGTTATCAAACGGTATAAGGAAACATTGACGACGATTCGGAAGCCTCAAGCCAATCGTCGGAGTGGAACTGTTGACCGGAAACTGCGTGGTAAGATTTTGAAGACGATTAAGAGGAATCCCAATCTGTTGGACCGTGATTTGGCCAGAAAATTCGGTGCTGCCCATAGTACCGTGAGGAGAACTCGACTCCGGGAAGGAATCAAGTCGTATTGAGCTAGCAAACAGCCAAATCGGACCATAAAACAGAATAGCGTGGCCAAAATCCGTGCTCGGAAGCTATACGACCAGGTGCTGACCAAG
>JAHHFK020003689.1:52500-253914 GCA_024533555.2 Aedes koreicus
TGTTTTTATTTATATGTGGAAAAAAATTTGGGACCGGTTGTTTCCTTATGTATTTTTTTGGGTTTTTATGGGCGCTCCCAAATTTTTTTTTTTTTTTTTTTGTGGGGGAATATTTTTTCACCGCCCTTCTTTTTTTTTTTGTTTTTGGGGGGGGGGAAAAGTAGGAGGTAATAAAAAAAAAGAATATTCGATATGTTTGCACTCGAAAATATTATTAAATAATATAGATAAAATCATTCCAACATCTTGGATTTTCACTATGAGATCTAACTTATGTGATCTGAAATGTTTATGTACTTTTGAATTGGTTGTATATGCAACTGTTTATAGCGAAGACATGCAAAATCACAGCAAGATCAACAAAAAAAATATGGAAAAATAAATAAAGTATGCACAGAACCGTAGTCCCAGTAAAAAAAAAACATAACAAATATTCGATCTGTATTCACTAATCTGTAGTACCTAACGATTGTACTCGAAAAAAATGCTACACTTTCTTTTGTGCATAACTTTTTTATTCCATATGTGAAAATTTATAAAATTTTGGGTCAAACTAGTTTACTGTGTAATGTTTACATGTGCAAAATTTCGTCACAGCCTGTCAAGTGGTAAAATCGTTCAAGGAGGCGCAGACGACCTAGCGGTGAGCTGGCACCGGAAGAAAACCGAAAACGATCGACCCCGTGAACGCAAGGAAGGCGAGGGATTACTTCAAGCGTAATCCGAACCATTCGATTCGGGACGTGGCCAAGAAGGTCAATTCTTCCGTCTGGTTCGTCCAGCAGACAATGAAGCGGGCCGGACTTCATGTCTTCAAGGTAAGGATGGCGCCCAACCGAACCGATAAACAGAATACGGTGGCCAAATTCCACGCCAGGAAGCTGTACCGCGAGACGCCAAGCAGATCCCCGGCCTGGCGTTTTTTTTCGGCAAGTCCCACCTTGATCTTTCGGAGAAGTTCCGCAAAAAGAAGGTCGACAAATTTGCCAAGAAGTACTTGGTGTGGCAGGCGATCTGTGCGTGCGGCAAATTCAGCAAGCCATGACCGGCACCATCAACGGCCAAATATATAAAGAAGAATGCCTCCAGAAGCGCCTGCTGCCCTTCCTCCGAAGGTGACACTCTGTTTTGGCCGGATCTGGCATCGTGCCATTACGTGAAACCGGTGAAAGAGTGCCCGCCAAACTCGGCAGAACTTCGCCCAATAGAAAAATTCAGGGCGATTATGAAGGACAAGCTCCGGAAAACAGGGAAGGTCTTCCAAAAGCGACAAGGATTTGAAGAAAGAGTGGATGAAAGTGTGTTAGGAGATAAAGGGGTTGGGGGGGGAGTGTTAAACCATCATTATAAGTTTGGGGATGAACAAATGAGTGGTGCAAGTGTTGGACATTTAGAACAGTGTCGATAAGGAGAGGAGACCATTTAAAAGGATGTGAATGTGAATGATTTTAACTGTCCTTTTTCCAGTACCTTTTCCATTAAATTTTGTTCAACGCTTTGCATTATCTTAGGCCAAAATCTGGTGAATAAACTTTAAATGTTATCAAGTTTAAAATAAGATGCAATGGGTGTTGTAGTGGAGCCAGTTCTGACTTAAACTTTTTTTGCGGATTTAAATTGCAGTTCGTCCAATATGGCGCTTGTTAACAGTTAACCCGTAAAGGGTGTATTCGATAAAAAAGGCACACACATATTAAACCTATTATTAAATTAAGTCGATTATCGGATTTTCTTGAAATGTTCAGAGAATGAAAAACTACTAATGATTTATGATTAACACATTATTTTTTCCTTTTCACTCCTCCTATCAAATTTTGTACAACCGATTTTCCCAGTGTTTTTGTTGGCTTAACCCAAATTTTCTTCAACTCCTGCTCTTTTTTTTCGTATTTTCGGATGTTTACGAAGTTCCGTCTTCATAATTGCCCAGAATTTTTCAATTGGGCGAAGTTCCGGTGAATTTGGCGGGTTCATATATTTTGGCACAAAATTGACTTCATTGGTTCGGTACCACTCCAACACGTTTTGAGCGTAGTGGCAAGATGCTAGATCAGGTAAAAACAGAGTTGATCCTTTATTCTTCCTTATGGACGGCAAGAGACGCTTTTAAAGGCACTCTTCCTTGTAAATTGCATCGTTCATTGTTCTGGAAGTGATGAAGGGAGCGCTTATTTCACCACATCCGCAAATCACCTGCCAGATCAGGAACTTCATTGCAAATTTCGATAATTTCTTCTTTCGAACATCCTTCGGAACATCGAACTTAGACTTGGCAACGAAATATTCTTGCCAAGGAAGTTGACGGAAGTCAGCCTAGACGTCAGGTTTCGTCATCCATCACGATGCAACACGATTTGGTGAGCAACCTCGTGTGAAGTTTCCGGACGCGGGTTTTCGCAGTGAGGTTTTGCTTTTCATTCCGATTTTGGGCTTTTTAAATTTTGTAACCGTTTGTAACATGTAACCCCGCGCGGTTTATGGTTTTCTACACAAAACCGACTGACACATTGGGCTTTTTAGCGACATCTCGAATTGACATTGTTTGACGTTTCTTGAACTCTTGCACCTCGTTTCTGGCCATTTTACTGTCCATTTGACCACTTTTACGACCAGCCCCTTCCTTCCTTCGGGCGCTTAGACGATCTTTGAAGGTTTTTATCACAAGCAGGGGTGCCATTATGTCAGATTTATCTGGCACAGTCAGACTTTTTCTCAACAAAAAGACAAAAAGAGAGACCCTCCATAATGCCAGACTTTTTTCAAATTAGCACAGATTATAACAGCATCGTAAAATCCCACTTTCCTAAAGCGTAACGCAATTTGCGCGACAGCTTATTTTATTTCCAGGCTTCTCATGTGCTCATATTGTTTTCAGTGGGGAAAGAACATATCTCGACCAATATTATAATAGGACCTAACAACAATTGTAAACACGGTGTGTGATCTATATGTATGCAATAAATTTGTAAATTTGTTGCAACCTTTGTTTTTTAGGTATTGATGGCAAAGGCTTTTTCTGACAATGATGTGCAAGTGCGGCATTCTTTTCTAGACAGATAAAATTTGGTCAAATATTTTTTTTTTTTATTTTGTTTGAGTTTGTGCTAAATATATACGGCGATTACACGCTGATCTTTCATTTGAGCATGAGCATGAGCATGATTGACCGCCCACGGATGCTACTCCGTTATTGCCAGATCAGCTGTATTTACACAAAGAACCAATAGATGATGTTTGGGACTAACATACATCCTCAATGTGTAAAAACTGGTGACCCATTATGAAGCAATACCGGCGCCGGCCGTGCCCGAATGCTGGTCAAGTAGGGAATGGGAAGGAACGTGTTGACGTGATACTCGCTTTGAAGGAAGCCGAGAAATCCTCTGCACTTCCACGAGAAATCACTGGGATGTTGGATAGTTGGGAAAAGGTCAGCAGCAGGGTTGGTTTTGGTTAAAGATACGCTGAAAGTTTGCAACTAGCACTATCCGCCAAAAGCATGGGACCGCTCCTTCAAGCAACAGAACATCGAACATGCCCTCTTTTCTGTGGATATCCTGCAAATAGAGATAAGACAAGTTGGGCCACCCCTCCGATTGGAGATTCTATTGATTCCTACACTTATTAATTTGGTACCAACCGGGGAGACTTGATCCTATACCCAATGCTTTCCTTATCTCCAATCCGTTCAACTCCTCGCAATATTTTGTGATATAGTAGGCGGAATATTATAATTTGAGATAATTCTAAGCAGTCGGTTTACCAAAATTTGGCAGATCGACAGGAAATCGGTGGGTGAATGACTACCAGGTTCTTCATAGCAAGATGCTAGGAAGCGAACCGGAAGTGTAAATGGGCAAACTCCCCCTCTAAAAAGTTGTGTATTTTGATATACCAAAAAAATCTGCGAAACATTATATTTTCCTTAAAATTAAAAAGTTATATGTTTTGGTGTAAAAAGAGTTTCTGAGGGTTAGTTCTTACACAACGCTCTTTATCTCAAATTGAGTGAGTCATACGATTTTTAAGCCTTCAGCAAAGTTATTTGTATTGACTTTTTCTACAACTTTGCTGAAGACATCAACTCTCTATCTCAAAATCCTAAATAAGTTGAATTTTTATCTCACTTTTAGGGGGATTGATCACAAAACTCATGCCGTCAAAATACGAAGCTTGTCATATCCATTAACTTTGCCAGAGACTCCACCACTCTAATTCCACTATTTGGGGAGCTATCAGTTAAGAGCGTTAACATCGACTTTTTGATATACGCTGGTCTTTCATTTTATCTGCCAAAAAGTGTCAAATATTTGGAATTGGTAAAGTTGTGTGGTTCCATCCTTGTCTGTTACTGAAGTTTGCGAGTATACGAGTCAAAACATATCTTCGTCAATCGACATTTTTAGACCTCTTAGCCCTTTTCAAATGTTAGTCCATATTTTTACATTTCCGTTTATACATCATTGCACGGAATGTATTAATTTCACTTTTTTGACAGTTCAGGGAGCTTGTTTACAAACTGTTAGTATTTGAACCGCTCAAACGAAATTTTTCATTGGCTTTTTCCGGATTCTGTACGATTAGATTCTGGAAATGGTGTATAAATATGCACTGGTGTCTGTTTCCCAGCAATTTTACTTCAATCTTAATAAATTTTGAGCACAAAATCGCAAACCGATCTTACCGAAAATATTTTAAGTCCACGTAAACAAGCTCCCTGAACTGTCAAAACTGCCTTGATGACGTCATCGTGCAATGATCTATTGCCAGATTACGCCAGATATTTCATTTGTGACATGCCAGATATTTTTCAAAAACTAATGGCAACCCTGTAATGTCCTGCCCAGAGTATTCGTCCAAATTTGATCACCTTACGAATACCGGGTACACTAGTGAGTTGCGCGAGATCATGGTTCATCCTCCACCTCCAGACTCCGTTCTCCTGCACTCCGCCAAAGATGGTTCGTCGATCCAAAACACCGACTGCTCGCAAGTCCTCCTCAAGCATTGTCCACGTCTAATGCCCGTAGAGAACAACCGGTCTTATTAGCGTTTTGGATATATTTCGCACGGGAGCTAAGTCTGTTTGACCGCAGTTGCGTTTGGAGCCCATGGTAGACACAACTTCCACTGTTAATACGCCTCCGGATCTGACGGCTAGACAAATTCGTCGACTTCCTCGAACTCGTCTCCGTCGATCGTTACACTGCTACCTAGTCGGGCCCTGTCGTGTTCGGTTCCACCTGCTAACATGTTCTTCGTTTTGGACGTATTTATCTTCAACCCAATCTTCACTGCTTCGCGCTTTGGTCTGGTGTGCCGCTTGTACTGCCTTAAATGTACTGCCGACAATGTCCACGTCATCGGCAAAGCAGATTAATTGACTGGATCTGTTGAGAATCGTGCCCCGCATGTTGAACGCCACCCGCCATAGTAATCCGATATCCCCACACAGCACCCAAGGAACCCATTCCATCCATCGTAGCCTCGATTATTCGGGTCAGCTCTTTTCTGTTAACTGTACCATATGCAGCTTTGAAGTCGATTAATATATTCAAGGCACATTTGGAGGATCTGCCAAAAAGTTAATATTTGGTCCGTTGTAGACCATCCTTCGATGAAACTGGCCTCATAACTTCCCACGAATCTATTTGCTAGTGGTGACAGTCGCTGGAAGATTATTTAAGGTAGCACATTATAGGTGGCATAGTGGCCCATTATAGTGGAGATAGTGGCCCGGGGGGAAGACTGCGATAGTGTTCGCAAGAAACGGAAAGCTACAGAAGTCACCAGTGCCGAGTTCGGAAGCCACTGCGAGTACCTGCAGTAGCAAGTTCCTGACCCAGATGTTCACTCCGAAACGCAACATTTGCACAACTCAAGTGCACAACAACTCAAGTGTTGGGAAAATCATGATGGAGATAGTCAGAAACCGGGTCTACGAACTCTACGAGTATGTAAAGGACAGGCACAACGTCCACGAGGAAATCAAAGGAATGGTGAGGCGTGTCAAGTCGGTCGTGATTGCAGCCGAATGTGAGCAGGACACACTGAGGATGAGAGCAGAGACTGCCGAAAAGATTCTGGACTACACCGAAAAGGCAATGGAGGAAGCTACTGTTGAAGCACTGATTACGCTGAAGGAACTCCTATAGAATCTACGCTCGGAGAAAAGAAAAAAGATCCACCAGGAGAGCAGGAGGAGCTGAAAAAGCAGAAAAAAAGAGAAAGGAAAACATAGTGCATGACGTACTGTCGGCTACCAGAAAGAGAAAAAGCAGAAGAAGAAAAAACAGCAGCAAGTGCAAACGTCAGGAGAGGAGAAGAAGAAGAAGATACCTCGGCCTCGTCGGAGCGAAGTAAGGGCGATGCTCTGATTGTTAAGGTAAAAAGTGGAACGACTACGCTGAACTCCTCCGAAAAGTGAGAGCTGACCCGGAGTTGAAGAAGCTAGGTGGTGAAAACCAGACGCACCCAGAAAGGTGAAATGCTTTTTGGGCTGAAGAAGGATCTTGCCATCAAGAGCACAGCCTTCAAGACGCTCGTTGAAAAGTCTCTTGGTGAGGAGGCGATAGTAAAGACTGTATTCGATGAAATTTGGACACACGCAATTGTTCGTAACTTTTTAGCGTGTGGGTAAAAATTATTGAAATTTTAACTGAATGTATTTCATTGTGTTGTGTCAATTGTGTAATGAGTTTCGTGATTGATCGGTCGATTGATTTCAGTGATGGCTTCGAATGAAGAAATAGTGCGCCAACAAATTTTGGGCACTCACTTCGAAAACCCCAACGCTTCTCATCGATGGATCGGAAAACAGCTCGGAATCGCACATTCAACCGTATCTCATGTGATCAAAACGTTCAAGGACCGTAAGACAACCAAGCGGAAAAATGGTAGTGGCAAAAAACGTGGCACATCAAATCCGGAGAAGGCCAGGATGGTAAGGGTACCCACAATTGGTAAGGGGGGGGTTAGAAATTGAAAAATGGGAAAAAAAAAAAAAGAGTATTGAACCAATTTAAGCGTTATCCCAACATTTCGATCAAGGGATGTTGCGAAAAAGGCGAAAGTTTCAGTTAGTTTTGTGCAGAAAACAATGAAACGTTCTGGATTACATGTGTACAAGGTCCAGAAGGCACCAAACCGGAGCGATAAACAGAACTCGGTGGCCAAAACTCGTGCAAGAAAACTGTACAGGGAGTTGCTCACAAAACCGTTCTGCATTGTGATGAACGATGAGACCTACATTAAAGCCGACACCAAACAAATGCCAGGACAGGAACACAACGTCGCCACCTCTAAGTTGGCCGTTCCGAAGAGTGTACGGAAGAAGAAACTGTCGAAATTCGCCAAAAAATTCCTTGGCTGGCAAGCGATCTGCGAATATGGCTAAATGAGTCAACCCTTCATCACCTCTGGGACCGTCAACGGACAAATCTACAAGCCTCCAAAAACGACTTCTGCCCTTCTTAAGATCTCACGATGACCCGACACTGTTTTGGCCGGATTTGGCATCTTGCCACTATGCCCTGCCCGGCTTAGACTGGTACAAAGATAATAATGTAGTTTTTGTACCAAAAGACGTCAACCCTCCAAACACTCTGGAACTTCGCCCAAAAAAAATTTAGGGCAATCATGAAGGCAAAGCTCGTTAAAACTCCAAAACTGATAGAAAATGAACTTGAACTAAAGAAAGTGTGGTTAAAAGTAAGTAAGCAAGTCGGTCCTACCATTGCCCAAAATTTGATGAAAGGGGTCAAGGCAAAGGTGCGGGCATTTGGGTTGGGAGAAGAGGTTCAATAAACCAATTATGTCAAAACTCAACCATTTAGTAGTACTTTATTTCCAGAAATTTTCAAAAGAATCGGGCTCAAGGAAAATTTTTGGTGACCTATGTTGTGTGTCCAAATTTCATCGAATACAGTCTTTAAGTGCTCTTTCCTAGGATACAGTGATCGAGTTCAAGGATCTTGACGAGATCGCAACAGAAAACGAGCAGCGGTGGGCGCTGTAGGGACTCTGCGATCGTGAAGATGCACCAATGACAATCCGGTTGAGGAAGGCGTACAGTGCAACACAGATGGTGGCGATGCGTCTGCTTTGCAAAAAGGAGGACGGAAACGCCCAGACGGCAGTAATGGCGGTAGCCCAAAGTAACCTCAATCATTGCGACATAGCACAGCAACTGTTGTGGTAGTCAACAACAGAAACAAAATGTGACGTCGCAATCATTGTGGAACCGTATCGTGTCCTCCCAATAACGGAAACTGGGTGGTAGATAGAGTGGCGATGGCTGCGGTACAAGTAATGAGCAGATTTCCCATCCAGAAAGTAGTGTCCAGTTCATACGAAGGGTTCGTGATCGCCAAAATCAACGGGATCTTTGTATGCAGCTGCTATGCACCCCCAAGGTGGACCATGGAGCGGTTCCACCAGAGGTTCCACTGACCGAGAGAAAGAAAATTGGTCGCCATCGGAGGAGAATTTTCAATGCTTGGGTCGTGGCGTGGGGCAACAGATGTAACAACGCTAGAGGGTGCAGTCTGCTAGAAGCTCTGGAACAGTTGGAAGTTACACTATCGAACGTCAGCACTTTTCGCAAGGACGGCCGTGAATCCGTCATCGATTTTACCACACACAGGCCATGCTAGGGTTTCCACATAGGCCCTCTTGCTGCGATTTTTAACAAATGTTGGAAGCTTGGCTACTTTCCATCTTGCAGGTAAATAGCTAAAGTAATCCCTATTCGCAAAGATCCTACCAGCACTAAAAGTTATCACCTTATCAGCCTTTTGTTCTCCATCTCGGAGTTGTTCGAAAAGCTGATCCTCACTAGATTACTAGAGTTGTCTGGCACGATGGTCTGGTGTTTAAGCTGCATCGATACAACTTCCGGATATATTTGGTTAAGATCATTAAAAACTTCAACACCAAGTTCCCAAAGAAGGATCTGTGGCTGACAACCAGCGAGAAGGGAAAGGCCAAGTCGCTGATATTTCATTTGGGGCTTGTGGTGAACGGGGAGATAAACAGAACGAAGAACCGGTCGGAAGTTGCCACCTCCATCAAGAAGTATCACGCGAAAGAAGATGTGGTCTCTTGGCCAGACCTGGCCTCGGACCATTACGCCAAGTGATCAGTGGAGGATGGATGGATCAGCTGAAGGTAAACGTTGTACCGAAGATAAAGTGACCAGACGTCCCACATTTTCACGGGATAGTCCCGCATTTAAGTAAAATGTCCCTCGTCAAAATGCGTCCCGCGAATTGTCCCGAATTTGTCCCGTACCCAAAAATGTCCCCAAAAATGTTCCCCAAAAATACCCCCAAAATTTCTGCTTTGTTGAAGTCATGTACATGTTTCATCATGAGCGATGTTCAAAACACTATTCACATCTTTTTCAATATTATCGAGAACATGTCACATCTCTAAATATACATTTGACAGCTTCTGCCTTCAACACAAATATTCTCGTTTCAGTCGAAAACCGAATTTATCGACTAGCGACAATCGATTTTACTGTCGATCCATACGATGTACCTAATTTCGGCGTTGTATATCGCATCAGATGTGCCATACAGCGCACTACTTCCGACATTAGGTATAACGTACAGAACAAGATTAAAATCAATGGTCGCTAGTTGATAAATTCGGGGTTCAAATGAAACCATAATAGTTTCATCGCATGCATTCGTTGCATCTGTTGTCACTTTCCGACCTGATCGTATGATATGTGTATGAAAAAGAGCGCGAGAAACTAATCATGTAGCGGATAAACTGAAAAATTTGAGGGGGGGGAAAGGAGGGGGGAGAAAGAAATTTGAATTAAGAAGAAGTAAAAAGAAAACCAAAATAATATGGTTTGAATTTTTAATTTTGGTGGTTTGGGGGAAGTTGAGGGGGGACCTCATTATCGTTATTCAAGAGTATTTTTTTTAAATCATTTATTTGTACAGGCTCAATCGAATCAACTTTACAGAGCCAAGATTTCATATTTATATACATCAATTATCTTAAAACTAACGTTAAGGGGATAGAACCGATTACTCGCGGCCGTCTCGAGGTTAATAGGAATAACAATTGAACGGATGGGAAGATGGGCGGGAATTTGAAGTGTGGCTTACAAAGCACGTTTATTTTAGATTCGGAATTGGCCAAAAACTTATAACAATACAACTTTTGTTTTTTTTATTTGAATATTTTTGAGAAAGAATAAAAACACAAACACAGATAAAAAAAAACTTATAGTAAACATACAGGTTAACCTAACTACAATCTAAGTCAAAAAAACATAAATGAGTTTCATAAGCTCCAGATGACGTACAGCAAAAATATCTCGAACCGGTACATTGGGTTGTCTACCTCGAGCCCGAAGGGAATCATAATGCTCAGATCTGACTCCACGATGCTCGGCACATGACCAAATAATGTGACCTGTCTCCTGGTAACCTTGTCCACATTCACAGAGATTGCTGTCGCTCAGCCCAACTCGGTATAAATGAGCGTTCAAAGAATAATGATTGTACATGAGGCGAGACATCACACGAATGAAATCTCGACCCACATCCATCCCCCCAAACCAAGATTTCTTTGACACTTTTGGGATAATAGAACTTTACTCCATTTATGCTGCCAGCTGACGAGTGACTGTTGACGAAAAATAGTAAAAAATTCGTTGAAGGCGATTTGTCGATAGTAAATATCGCCTTCTATAGCGCCCACCTTTGCAAGCGAGTCCGCTCTCTCATTGCCCGGAATTGAACAATGAGATGGGGCCCATACAAAGTTGATGATAAAATAACGCGAAGATAAAGAACTTAGAAGCTCCTGTATTTTCATGAGAAAATACGAGGAATGCACACGAGTATTCTGAAAGGAATCTTTGAGAAATTGTCGGACGACCTCAAACAGGAATTTCCGAATTCCTGAATGAAAACCGCCAGCAACGTCTTCTGTAAAAAGTGTAGCAGCGAGTGGAAACATCGAGTCAGGAGGTTAAACCGATATTAAAAGGCTCGTAGCAACTTGTTCGTAGCTTGTTCGTTCTCTATTTGAATCAAAGTTTTCCTGATTGCTAAAAATGTCCTCGCTCCGTACTCTGTCTAACAGGTTACAGCGAGTATGAAGTTACATACAATCTTCTCCGATGCCTCTAACCATAAGGAAACACAATTTTCCCTCTGTTGTTAGATTTTGTATCTCTTCAGACATAATTGGAGGATCCATCTATATGACATTTTGTGTAAATACAATACGCAGGGAAAGGTAGCTCTTAAGATATAAGCAGCACGTTGATGAAATAATCGTAAAAGCGAAATCGTAAAAAGCGAAAAGCAGCACGTTGATGAAATACTCGTAAAGAGCGAAATCTAACTTTGGTTGCCACAGTAACGAACCTACAGAGCAATGCGGGATTACCAAAAAAAAAAAAAAAAAACAGATGACCCCGACGTGATTTGAACACGCAACCTTCTGATCTGGAGTCAGACGCGCTACCGTTGCGCCACGGAGTCCTCTTCAAGAGTTGATGACTTATCTGTCACTTTCGCCAGAGCAAAAGGGTGACTGGTTTTTTTTTCAAAACGTTGAATTATTTGAATTTTCTGTTTATGTGGCCCCATAGCTGATTAAGACGTCGTAAGTTCAATCCTCACCGGAGCCAACCAACTTTTTGCCCATGTTCTTCCCTGAAATAATCAGGCACAAATCAAAAGCTTTTCGCCTCGCTGGTCGAACTCGGGCAAAGGCAAAAAAAAGGAGCTAAACTTTTTAATCTCTTCCTCATTGTGACCAGAGCGAGAAGTTGCGAAGGAAGGGGTTAGCGTACCCGGCCGGGTGGGCTTAAGTGAATTTTAATTAAAACTACAACTAAATTTCATTAAATAGCACTACCGACACCGGTTGCGTGCTGCTAAACTGCTGAAGCCGGTTTCGTTGTGCAGTTGTTTCAATAGGGAAAGAGAAAATAGTGTAACAACAAAAGGCAGGACAAACCCCCGGTGTTCGGTCAATATACATACATTCGACAAAGCAAGGACGAGGGTGGAAACTTTTAATTGAATTTTCTTCATTGAAAATTCACATTTTTCTCCGTCTTTCACCCTATCTTGTGTCTTGTTGTTGTTGTTGTTGTTATCTCCGAACCTCGGCGTAGGTCGTAGCATCGAACTAATTAAAAATTGACGAAAATCCGGCGCTGCTTTTGATTTCTTGACGAATGATGACGGAGGAAATCTTGTGTAGCCGTTATCGGGATGTTGAATTACTGATTGGTAGTCGATGAATTATTCAACACCGGGTGAAGGTGCTCTCTGTAACGGTGATGATGATGATGATGACTTCGCCTGAACGACGACGGAAGCGTGGAAAATTTCCATTTCGGAAGCGCAGACATTATGTGCGCTTGTTTGCGCACTAATCGCTTACATACGTGTGTTACATTCGCTGTATCGACAGAAACACAAAGCACATTCAGTGGACGGAATTGCTGGCAAAGAGTAGCCCAATTAATAATTCAAAATCATAATTTCCGCTTCACCCGTTCCTGGGAGGATGGATAATGTACTCAACTAGCTATTGCTAACCGGTTTGGATTTTGACTTCCCCTGGCATCGCACCACAGAGTTTTAGTTGCTACCTCAGAAAAATGCGAAGCTCAAAAGGCTTATCCTTCATCACGCCATCTATTGTCGGAGCCAGAAGAGCCAGATGAAATTGTAGTCATTTAGGCGTAATAATCCTCCTCTTTCTTCTCATGGGTCGAAAGTCGTTGGTCGATCCGAACCACCAGGATATGGAGTGTGCAATCAATTTTGAAATTACACACTTTTCTAAACCGGTGTAGAGAGACACGAGTGCCAAGAGTCCTAGAAGCGTTTGGTCAGACCTCTTATGCTATGACCAGTGTCACGCTTTTCAATCGCCTTTATCGAGGGAGGGAATGGAATGGGGAATGCTTTTAGTTCACCTGTGGTACGGCGAGCTGATGATGATGGTGTTCTCTTTTCGTCGTGCCTAGAGGTATGCAAAAAGGAATACGCTTATGGTGTGCGACCAATGACAGATGTGCTTCTTTTTCCTTGCGCGGCGCGCGTTGTCAATTGGATTCTCTGTAGCAAATGGCATTTTTTTCGTGCACTCTTATCTTTTTGCAGGGAATTTACGATGTTTAATTAACTTTCAACTGGCACGAGACTCACGACGACGACCACCAGCATCAGCAGGTTTTCCTTAATTGGCCATTCCAACAGCCTTTCGAGACTATGCGAAATGAAAATTCGTCAGACGCGATTACAAAGTCGTAGAATGTTCATTTTTATTGATTCGGAGAAATAAGGAACAGCAAATGGAAGATCGAATTGTATGTAAGGTGATACGAGACGCTGTATATATTTTTTTCTATCTTCGGTCCCTTTCTAACTATTCCAATTCGAGATTTCGGTGATTGTAGCGAGGACGATGAGGATCAGATCAAAATTTAGTAATTTTGTTCCGGGTGAATGTGAAAAATTATAAAATTCCTGCCAGAAACACAAATATTAGGTAGGGTTCGTTAATTGTGAAATACGACTTACTTCTAGTGATCTTTCCTCGAATTTCCTCTCTCATATAGTTATGCTGTAATTCCTTAGTTTTAAGTATTAATAGATTTAGAAAATAACGAATCGGAACTGGTTTTAGAATCTCTTAAATTTATCCACAATACTCCTTCCATTTGTCTCTCTTCGATGACAGGTGGTGGTCACATTCTCGTTGCTTTCCATCCCCTGGATAGCATCGGGTGTGGCGCACAGTGGCTCAGAATCTAAAGTGGCATTAATTCATTAATTTTCGACGGGGCGCAGTCAACAGTGATGTAAATAGATCATTGCACGATAGCGTCATCAATGCAGTTTTGACAGTTCAGGGAGCTTGTTTACGTGGACAGAATATTTTCGGTAAGATCGGTTTGAGATTTTGTGCTCAGAATTTATTACGATTGAAGTAAAATGGCCGGAAAACAGACAGCAGTGCTTATTTTTACATCATTTCCTGAATCTAATCGTACAGAATCCGGAAAAAGCCAATGAAAAATTGAGTTTGAGCGGTTCAAATTCTGACACCTTGTAAACAAGCTCCCTAAACTGTCAAAAAAGTGAGGTTAATACAATCCGTGCAATGATCTATATCGATATTTAGTGAATAGATATTGCTTAAATCTACACGCTAATTCTAAACAACCCAAAATTAACTACGATCGACTCAAATCGGTCAAAAGTATGGCTACTCAAAAGTGAGCAAAGATAGTTAGGAGTAAGACGTTGACAATTAGTAAACATCGATCGGATTCAAGCCGATGTTGAATGTTTGTCATCTTTAATCAATTTTGAGTAGCCATACTTTTGACTGATTTGAGTCAAACGTTCTAAGTTTTCGGTTGTTTGAAAATAGCGTGTATATCCCTATTGATATAATTTTCAGATCGAAATATAGAATAGAAACGGGGATTTGCATCCTCGAAATAACGAGATGATGGCTGCCGGGGTAGCAGATCCGTCCCGTTTTCTTCTAATATAACTAAAATTATGTGCTTTTATATTCATCAGCGGGGAAGTGGCTTATTCTGACATTCGGTAAGCAAAACACAAATTGCAGACAAACTTAAAGTTTAAGACAATAGAAAGTAGTTTGCAAAAAGAGGGGTGATTGGATGCTCAATTTTCTATGTACCCAGATTGTTTAAAATCGATCAATGTTGCTCCATAATACGGTACCTAATTTATCTTCAAAAAAGTACAGAAAAGTTTCTTCCATAAAGACATTGGCAGCCACTACGAGGGTTATCGTACACTAGCTAAACCCAGTGCAAGCGTTGCTACACTTGGAACTAAATGAATGAAAATTTAAACTGGCGCGTTTATGGTCGTTTTTCGGAATGAGTTTTGTTAAAATATTTTCGTTTGCTAATGTGTGACTTCGATTAGAGAGTTTTATTCTTTTATTTTGTTTTCGGTTTTATTTTAATTTGTGTTTTTAATGTTACCCTCGGATCGGTAGTTTCAACCATGGTTTTTCTTTCTATATAGAAGCATTTCATAGACAAATTTTTTGTCTTCAAACTACGCCGTATCCTGTCAGTTTGAACGTATTTTTTTCTTGCATAACCTTAGATTAACTTCTTGTGCATAATGTAGCACTGAGAGTTGCTCAAGCATCCCCCTTTCTTGACTAAAAAGGGGTTCAAACCTCTATCAGAACATGCTTCTTACCCGAGATATACACATTTCGTGTTTTAGTTGCCTTCATGTTTCGTTGAAATTTGTGCTTCCAGAGGGGGCAGGGGTCTCGAAACATGTTTTGCCTCCGAAAATCCTCACATGCCAAATTTGGTTCCATTTGCTTGATTTGTTCTTGAGTCATGCAGAAACTTTTGTCTTATTTGTGTGAGAGCCCCTCCTTTCAGAGGGGGGAGGTGTTTCGAACCACCACAGAAACATTTTTTGCCTCCAAAAACACCCACATGCCAAATTTGGTTCCATTTGCTTGATATGTTACGGAGTTGATCACAGATTTCTGTTTCATTTGTATGAGAGTCCCCCCTTCCAGAGAGGGAAGGATCTCAAACTACCATATAAAAAAGTGTGCCTCCAAAAACTCACTCTTGCCAAATTTGGTTCCATTTGCTTGATTAGTTCTCGAGATATGCAGAAATTTGTATTTCATTTGTATGGGGGCCCCCCTTACATAGGGGTCTCGAACCTTCATAAGAACCTTTTTCGGCCCCAATAACCCCTGCATACAAATTTTCACGCCGATCGGTTAAGTAATTTCCGAGTCTGGATAATGCTCATGTTTGGTATTTCATTTGTATGAGAGCCCCCCTTTTCAGATGGGGGAGGGGTATATAACCACCATAGAAACACTTCTTGTCTCCAAAAACTTCCACATGCCAAATTTAGTTCATGATTTGTTCTCGAGTTATGCAGAAATTCGTTTTTCATTTGTATGGGAGCTTCCTCTTCCAGAGGGAGGAGGAGTCTCAAACCATCAAAATAACCTTCTCCGGCCATGCAGATCTTCAATATTTCAGGAAACTTTTTCCAGAAATTCAGTGATTTTTTTCCCAGAGGTTCAGGAATTTTATTTTCCAGAAAATAAGGATGTCTTTTTAGTCCATGTTAAGACTTACTCGTCACCGAATTTCAAAGATTTTTTTCTTTTCAGAACATATGGTGATTTATTTCAAAAGCTCAGGATATTTTTCCAAAAATTCAGGGAACTTTTCCATGCGCTTCGGTGACTTTTTTCATACAGTTTAGGGATTTTTTCAAGAAACTTGTTCCGGAAGTTCTGGGTTTTTCTTTCTAGAATTTCAGAAAATCCAAAAGTTCAGGGAACTAATTCTCGAAAGTTCACTCATCCTTTAACCAGAAATTCCGGGATTTTTTTCTCAAACAATTAAGGACTCTTCTCACAAGTAACTTAGGTAACTTCTTCCAGAAATTCAGAAAATTTCCATAAGTACAGGGAACTCTTTCCAAAAGTTCTTCAGAACTTTTTCAGAAGTTCAGAGAACTTTTTCAGAAGCTCAGAGAACTTTGTTTGGTGAATTTTTCCAACAGTTTAGGGAACAATTTAAAAAAAGATTTTTTCGGGAGTTCAGAGATTTTTTTTTCCAGAAGTTCAGGGATTCTTTTTCCAGGAGTTCAGTTCATTGTTTAAGGGTATTTAAGATTTTTTTCTTGAAATTCAAGAAACTTCTTCTAAAACTTATTCTTGTACGTTCGGTCATCTTTTTCCAGATATTCTGGGTACTTTAATTAAACCTTCTAGGACTCTTTTCAGAAGTTAAGGGAACTTTTTCCAGAAATTCAGGAAACTTTTTCCAAAACTTCAGGAAACTTTTTCCAGAAATTCAGAGAACGTTTTTTAGCAATTTGGTGACTTTTTTTCCAACAGTTTAGCAAACTTTCTTAGGAAGGGAAGAATTTCCGGGATGTGAGGGACTTTTTATCAGAAGTTTAGGGATACTTTTTCAAGAAATTCAGTCAACTGTTTCCGGATGTTTAGGAGTATTTTCTTGAAATTCAAGAAACGTTTTTCATTAGTTCAGGGAATTATTTCTCGTACGTTCGGCCATCTTTTTCCAGATAATATGAGAACTTTTTCTATGCGTTCAAGGATTCTTCTGAGACATTTAGGGAACTGTTTCCAGAATGTTGGGTTACCGGACCCTGACCAACACCGATTGGGGGGTAATTTATTGCACTGCCAGTGGGGTGGAATATTTTGGGCGCCTCCATAAAGTGGACTGTATTTTGTTGGGTTTAAGGTTTCTTTTGGATTTCCATTCCATCTACACCACACACATCACACATTCGTACACCAATCACGCATTTGTCCTTATATTTCGTCCGTTGCGCTCAATATTCTGACATACATTTTATTTACAATAATTACATTTACTACAAACTATTTTACTGTACTAAACTCAACACAGAACATTGTTTCCCATTGTGGCTCTGCTCCCATCCACCCTTCTCGAGAGTCAGAGCCGACACGACTTTTGCACAGCAGATCATCTACTATCTAACAACCAGATGATCCCTGATGTGACGTCATCGATAACGATCGCCTGTGATCGCTTTCGCTATCGGTCGAAGAGTAACGAGAATACCGTCTCGATTCGGTGGAACGGTCGTAAGAGAGAAAACCCTCTCGTTCGGCAGTGGCGTAGCAAGGGTAGGGTGATGTTACTCCCGAACACAGGAATTTAGGATTTTTTTTCCAAAAATTCAGGAGACTCTCTTAAAAAGTTCAGGAAACTCTTTCCAGAAAATCGGAAAACTTTTCCAAGAACTTCGGTTACTTTTTCCCAAAAATTGAGGGAATTGTTTTCAAGAAGCTCAGAGAACTTTCTCCGGGAGCTCGGGGATTCTTTTTCGAAAAGTTTAAGGATTATTTGTCCAGAAATTTAGTGAAATTTTTCCAGGTGTTTAAGGATTTTTTTTTCTTGAAAGTCAGGAATCTTCTTCCAAAAGCTAAAGCACTTTACTCAGAAGTTGAGGTAACTTTGTCCAGAAGTTCTGGATGTTTAAGGAGAAATTGTAGGAACATTTTCAAAAAGTTTAGAAACTTTTCCCAGAAGTTTGGGGATTTTTTCCAGATTTTCAGGAAAAAAACTCTAGAACTTTGGTGACTTTTTCGAACAGTTTAGGTAACTATTTCAGTAAACAGTAGACATTTTTCAGGGACATTTTTTGTTCGAAAAATGTTGGGAACTTTTTCCAAAAGTTCCGGGACTTCTCCCAGCAGTTCAGGGAAATTTTTCCAGAAATTCAGAAACTTTTTCCAGAACTTCGGTTATTTTTTTCAACAGTTAAGGATCCTTTTCAGGAAGCTTAGAAACCTGGAAGCTTAGAAAACACGATAAAACAAATCTGAGTATATATTTAAAGAATCCGAAAAATGTATTATTAAACCACATTAACAAACATTTCATAAATTGAATAGTTCCCCTAAAAATAATACAAAAACTAATTTGCCTTTGGGTGTATACTCAATTTTGCGATTGACTGTATATAGACAGGTAATCATGTTGTTAAACCATGTAGGTATGCTGAGCATTTCCAGCCAGAATAGCAAAACGGTTGGACCCTACTCTCTCCGATCTGAATAAAATTTTGTCCATGTGTTGGTTTTTACCCAAAATTACGTGTGCCATAAAAAAATCCAAATTATCCTGGACTAATTTTCTTAAAGGGCGTATTTAAAATGTGGATTTTATTATTTTCAAAATATTTTTTTTCGCAAACGTCTCATTTGATCAAAATGTCGTCTTAGAAAAAAATGTATGTAATAAAGTGTTCTTTAAGAAAGAAAATACACTGAAACTAAAAAAATCGTAAATCCATGCTTTAAAAACATAAAATGTTGATTTTCTCAAAGGACGCCCCTTTTGATCCTCCTAATTTTTTTTTAAATCCTGAAGGTATGTCCTTAAAGCTGGTGAAGAGTTTAAGATGGTCATTATTTTTTTTATTTTTTTATCTTAAATATTTTTCAATTTATTGAAAATGTTAAAAATGATATTTTTTTATTAAATCATACCAAAAATAGACTTTGTGCATTATTTTTAATTAAAAAGTATGCAGAAACTTTTTCCGTAAGCCTAGCCGTTCTCAAGTTATTGCGAATTTTAAAAACAGAAATTTATGTTTTTGCAATTTTTTGGCCCTTTTGGATTGTTAGTCGTGATGTCCACAACAAAATGTATTTTTCATAATAGATTATTGAAAAACAGGCATTTTTTTCTCAGACACGGTGGCAGTCAGACTTACCCGTTTCTGTTTGGACGCGATGGAAGAGAATCAAGTTGATGCTTTTAGATATGTGTGTGTTTCGGATAGTTTTGTTTAGGGAGGGAAGAGGCAGTATTTCATACAATGTTGTTTTGTTTTTCAATCTTCATTAAATTTATTACATTTCAGACCATTTGAATATATCAAATATTTTGTATTCATCATTAGAATTAGAAAATAGCTTGCAGTTTGGTTATTTGAAACTGGAATGTAAGAATGATATTTTTGAGTTCCAGGAATTGGTTTTGCTTTGTTAAAAATCGGATCGAATTCCTTTTCAGCCTCTTTGTATTCATCCCTATTGTAACAATTTATGAACGCGCGAAGATGGCAAAAGTTTGTTCTAAATTGTGCATCGCACAGAATTTGTTCCATATAGATAGTGCGAGCACATAAAATGCGATTTATTTTTAAGCTGTTGAGCATAAGATTCACATTTTCGTGAATCGTACAAACACAAACGTTATGGGATCCTGATTTACTAAGAAGTTTACAATGTTTTGGCCATACGGCTGCAAATGAGCTAAGGCTTAGTTCAACATCTTTATGGGTTTCATTAAAATGCAAGTATGACTCTTTGAGTGACATCGTCAAGAGACATAATCTCTTTGGCCCGACATAACTCTGTTGAAATCGTGATCTTCGTTGAATTGAACAAATTTACGTACTAAATCTGCATTCAGTCCATGTCCTAATTTGAAACGGGGTTTAAATAATATTCCATCTTCGGCGATTAAATCCTGCAAGGAAAGAAATAATAAATTAGTTTTTTGATTATTTTTTCCATGACATGACATGAAATAATATTCAAAGATGTTCATAAACCTCACCCGTGTTGCAGTATATCTGCTGACTTTGAATTCATCCACGATTCTTTGCGTAGTCCAAGACTTTGGCAATATGGACAAAATTTTAAATTGTTGATCGCGAGCACATTCAGGATGGGCACATTTTTCCTTTAACTGGTTCATTATTACATCGTAGTCCTTCGCCTTGGCGTTGAGATTTGTTTGGTCCTCATCTTCCAAAACGTCAAATATATGACGCTTAACTGCATCCCTAATTTCCTTGGTTTTTTTGCTGGGGGTAGGAAGCATTTCTCATTTTCTTCGTTGGAATTGGCGACACATGAATTCCCATGATGCCTTTGTTGAATGTCGCGATGCTATATGACAAACTGATTTTATTAACAATAGACTCCGCTGAAGTCAATGAAGCTAAAGACGTAACGGATGGGATGGTATTGACTATGGATTCACTTTCCATATCTACAGGTTTCGTTGATTGCACACCACTGGTAGAAGGCACTTCCTCATCATTCGAAGGTGGTGGTTTTTGTTGGAGACGATAAACTAGGGGACGACACTTATTGCAGATTCGCATCGAATTATCCAATGGTATCTTACAACCTTAAGATCTTAATTTTTCAATAACACCATCTGTCAAGTTTCTAGTCTCTAAACCACACTTCTTCGATTTGGGTAGAGGTTTACAACACTTGAAAGCATTATCCATGTTTGAAAATAAACTTACTTGTTTAACTTGAAAAGCTATGAAAGATAAACTAAATTGATGAGGTGAAGAACTTCCCAATACATTGTAACCTTTCAAATAGCTTCCAATAATTATTTTGTCCATTCCACCACCATTTCTAATATATTTCGAGTTTTTTGTACAATTGTAAATATTAGGTACTGAATATGCGGTCATAAACAAACATGAAGTATATTTAAATTAAATTGAATTTCCTTTACCTCCTATTCCACTCCCATTCCCTTGGTGTCAGATGCCCATTTCCCTCTACTTTTTAATTTAAATTTGAACTTGCTATAATCCCATACCCCCTGACACCAACTGACGGCTAGTATCATCCATTGCGATGATATCCGATATCCACATCATCGCCTAGCCTGGACCTCAGAGCCAGTACTGGATCTGGTATAAAAGGGGGACGAACCCATGGATCAATCTCTTATTCGTGTCGAAATTGCGCCAACATTGGCAAAGTGTCCGGTAGTGCTAACCAAGAACGCAGTGCAGTTGTGCCCGCCGAAAACTGCCGTCTACTGAGCCGTTCGACTATGCAGCTGTAGTGTGGATGGTGCTGATACTTCCGAGACGTCAATGGAGACGTTGACACACCGAATCGAGTGCATCCGACCGAAATTGCGCCATTTTTTTGGTAAGGGGGGGGGGGGGCGCCAATTTCCCCTCAAACCCGCTGGGGAGAAACAATCTGGTGGGTGCTACCGGGGAGAAGGGGGGGTTTTTTTTTTTCCTCCCCTTTTTTTTTCTTTTTTATTTATTGTGGAAACGAGTAGAAAAAAAAATTTTTTTTTTTTTTTTTTTTTATTTTTTTTTTTTTTTTTTTTTTTTTGTGTTTGTTCTTTCCCCTCCTTTTTTTTTGTTTTTTTTTTGTTTGGGGGATTTGGGGGGGGGGGGCTTAGTATTTTTCCGGGGGCCCGTGGGGGCGGCCCGGGGTGGGGGGGGGGGAAAAAAAAAAATATTGCTTGTTGCTTTGAAAGTTGGATTTTCGGTGCACTCTGTCGATCACACTTTTTTCCTGTGTAAACACGGTTGCCATAAACATTTTTATGAAATAAAAAAATAAAAAACTTGTTACATGATATCAATTTAAAACCCCGTGTAACTGGCAGCCCTGACCGTGCATCGGCAAGTGGCAGAAAAGAAAGAAGAAACATCAACAACATCAAACCCGTTTTTCAACCTCCCGCGAGTTTCTCTACTTCTCAGCGGATTTCGTTGTTTTGCTATTATTGCCAGGTAAATTTGTAAAAAAAAAAACATTTTCAATAGCTATTGAGAATTTTTTTTTTTTTATTTACGAGAATGTTGAATGCGGAATTTATGGACGAGAATGTTGAATGCGACAATGGTGCATGTCCCGCAGAGCAGGAGGAAAACAGTGTTAGTTTGTACTCAGGTTTGTACGCCTAGGACGTAGATTCTGACACCTACTCAATCGAAGCTCTCGAGGATGATCCTTTGGTTCCACCGTCGGATCCAGATGATGGCTCGGGTGGCGAAACGTTCACAGATATGCAGTATGAATCGATTGAAAAACCAGCTAAATGCAGCCGGAAAAGCAACTTGTCGTTGTGAGCTTCGTTCTTCAAGCGGCGATTCGTTGGCGAAACATCCGGCAGCCTCGTAACATCGAAGATTCTCTCTGGTGATTCCATCGATGAAATCCTGCAGGAAATGTGGGCGTTGTTAAATCGATCGTTCACAAGGAAGTAATATTTGTCGATGACAACGGCAACCAACTTCCAGCCTGGAACGACAACGAACCGTTGTTCGACGACATGGGGAAATTCGTGTATTTGCAGAATCAGGAAAACCGAAGACGCATCAACATCGATCAAATAAGTAGCAAGCAGCTAATAAGTTGGAGAGGCAACGACATACGAGTGCACGTACATATTTATTCCACGTCTGTTTCGTGCAAGCAACTGTAGGAGCTGGTTGACAAACATTTGGTAAAGTTCCAGCAAAGCGACCGAGCAGGTGCCCCAAATAATCAATGTCTGTCCCAGTTGGCGGATGAACTTCGACAGTTACATGGAATGCATTTCAGTGGACAGGCAAGCTCGTGGAAACTGTGGGCCAATTACATTCACACTGTCCCGGCGCATGAAAGGGAAAAGAAGAAAACAGAGCTACGACCGCAATCCATCATCAAGTGTTTCCGATCGGTGCCTATTTCGGAAGCTGTTCAACTGAAATGCACCCGCAATGGCCTTTCCGTAGCGCGTACGACTAATGACCCGTTTTCGTCTGAGCTAGCTGCACTGGAAGAAGAAGCTGACCAATTGATTTCCCTAGGACAGAGGGTCAAACATCGCATCAGTGCATTACGAGCACGATCGTCAATCAATTCCAGCCTTGTTTCTGCGATGCAGGAGTTTGCACAACCAGAAGATAGTTTCCTCGCAGACAAAGTTTCGGATATGTTCGACATAGATCACATGTGATATGATTTGTTACTGATGAAGTTTTTGTATTTGATTTTATTGAAAAAGTAAAATAAATGTTTTGTTGATAAGAGTAAACCAGAGTTCTGAAAGCTTAATCGCGATCAACTAATTTATTTTCGTTTGACGCTACCGATGGATTGAATGTTCCGCCCGGTAAATACCCACAATGTTTAAAAATCTCTCTGCAATCATAGTTTTCTAACCCCATGAACGTTTCACAAGCTGGTAATGATAGTTTTTCATTTTTATTCTCAACATATGATTTCCTAATTCGTGATTTTGTCATCCCAAATATTAATTCAACAGGGTTGTAGAAAGGGCAGTACGAAGGTAAGAACACTGGTATAATGCCAATGGAGCGTAGATAAAGGATTATATTAAGATCACAATGAATCCTCGCTCCATCCATAATCCACACTGAATTGTACCCTGGATATCGGTTTACTCGATTGTTCTTCAGTGCAAATTCACGGCAGCAATCGAAAAATATTTTCCTGGTGAAAGTTCCCTCCGTTTCAAGTGAGTCCAAAACGCCGTTTAAACCGAGAAAACACAAAAAGGATGCTCTAGGACGACGCACAAATTCACCGTGATAAACCAGTCGTTTTCTTTTGACCCCATATCCGCGAGTCCTTAATACACCTTTGTTGTCCAGTGATACCTCATCGAGGAATACTAGATGGTAGATGTCCCAATCGGATGAGCTCATTTCTGAGCAGAATCGAAGTATCTCGTGCTCCTTTATTTGGATAGCCCTGCACTCCAGTGTCTTCCACGTAAGTCCTCCACTATGCAAAATTCTGCAGATACTTGAACCACTTATTTTGATCTGATACTTTTGGTAGAAAAGATCTCTGCATTCTTCTAGGTACAGTACCGGATTTCGGTGGTACAGTGCCACGATCCACTGCCTATGATGAACACTGAATTTCCGGAATACATGTTCTCGCTGCTTGAAAGAAAGTAAACCATTTTCTTCGTAGTCTTCAACCCAGCTGCTGATGGTTGATTTGATCTTCCGGTAGACAACGGCAAGCTGAGCCCTTGTAGTTCCAAGAAAATAGTAGTCGTAGAGACAATGATACTTTGTGTTCGTACTAGCATGTTTGTGTTCAACATTCTGCAGAATTACGTTGGCCATTAAATACAAATCAATTCAGATTAAATAATAAACTCTTATTAAAAACTGCAAAGAAATTTGGTATTTATTCTCGAATCACAATTAGTGAAGCTAAACAAAATAACCGATAACGACGAGTTGCTCTCCTTTGACATTTCTGCATGTCAAAAATCTGTCAACCCAAAAGGGTTGTACTTTTGATCACACTTTGCAAGTGTCACACTTTCAAACTGTGCGGTTCGATTTGGTGTGAACTGTGCAATAACAATATAGCACTTTGTTGACTTTGTACCTATCAACGAGAGGCTTATTAAGCGTTTTTGCAAAAAAAAGGGGGTGTGATTTTTGTTTTTTGTTTTTTTTTTTTAGATAGATTTCTTTTGTTTGCCTCCCTTGCGTTTAAACAGAGGGGGAGTCTCGTTGTCTGAGAAAGATTTGTTTCTTATTCAATAATCTATCATGTAACAAACATTGTTTTGTGGACATCGCGACTAACATTTGAAAATGGCTGAAAATATTGTTACAGCTAAATTTCCTTTTAATAAAATTCGCAATAACTTCAGAACGGCTGGACTTACGAAAATAAGCTTCTATGTGCTTTTTTATCAAAATAAACACGTGAAGTCTATTTTTGGTAAAGTTGTATTAGAAAATACGCGATTTCACAATATTCCAAATATTCATAAAACTTTAAAAACAAAAATTTAAACTCTTCACCAGATTTTAGGATATAAATTCAAGATTTTTCAAAAAAAAATTTAGAAAATTCGAAGGTCAATGCTTTATATTTTTTTAGTATGAATTTACATTTTTTTTTAGTTTCAATGTATTTTTTTCTTGAAGAACCTTTAATGACCTACTACTTCTTCTCAGACGACATTTTGATCAGAATAAACGTTTACATGTTATGATTTTTTGAAAAAATTAAATTCATATTTTACATAAGCCCTTATAGAAAATTAGTCCAGGAAATTTTCGGATTTTTTAATGAAAAATGTTTTCTTGGGTAGAAACTTACATATGGACAAAATTTCATTAAAAGCGGAAACTGTCGCGACAAAATAAATATATTTTTAGCGTTTCTGGCTGGAAATGCGCTGGTTTAATCCGCTTGGTTGTGTTGAGGCATGCCGACAAAGTCTGTACGGATAATTTGCAGACACCCTATAGAAGGGTTTAAATTCTTCTAATAAGGCTAATATATACGCTGTAAAATTTCGGCCACATTTAGTTTCTATGTTTTCCATTGTGAATTGATCGTAATATTTCAGATGAAATCTTTAAACACGTTTATAAGGCATTAGAAACGTTCAAATGCTCGATTTCTCTTGTATCTGGATTGGTTTAAAAAGCTTATGTTTGCATCCGGTTATATTATCGTTTTAGTTGAAAACCGAATATACCAACTAGCGACAATCGATTTTCCTTCTATCCACACGTTGAATCTAATGTCGGAAGTAGCGCGCTGTATAGCGCATTAGACTACTTCCGACATTAGGTATAACGTACAGAACGAGAGTAAAATGGATTGTCGCTAGTCGATAAATTCGGTTTTCAACTGAAACCATAATATATAGAACAACAGATCCGTTATAATTCGTGTTTTGGAATGAGAAATCACTTCTCAATAGCTTGTTTTAAAGAAGATGCGATTATGAATCCTGGAGATATGATTATGTTTCCACTGAATACGGCTTATTCCGCTTCCATATTTATTTGGTCGTTTATTTTCATGACAGCTCGTCATGTTTTTGTTTTTTTTTTTTTTTCTAAAGTTTGAGCTTTCCAATTTCACTTGTTTGTATGGTGTCCCATGTTCCTTTTTTGCACAGTCGAATTTACTCGGGTAGCTGAAACTACCAGATAGAAAAGCGTCAATTTTCACAATCCTGTTCAAATCTCCTGCAACGGGACAATGGTTTTCGCCTGTCACGCTTCCTCGTAAATTCAAATAAATAAATAAACACATTAAAACAAGCGAATGTAGTTCCCAAGTTGCATATTTTCCATTTTCCGACGCGCAAACACAACACTTGAAGCTGTGGGTACAAATCCTCTTTACAACAGGTGGTCGCTCATTCATTCAACAGTAGATAAATGCAGTTCACAGCCGAAAGCCGTCGCCACCGCCCTGACTTTGATCGCATAAATTAGACCGAAATGGAGAAAACGCTGTGCTCCATCACCATCACAGTTAGAATTAATTCCAGTGTTCACATACGTACATGACAATTGTTTTGCCGTTGTTTGCTTATTCAAACACCCACAGAGAACGCAAAGACCAAAAGTTTCGAATCTCCGATGTCACCGCCGTTGTCAGCCGGTTTGTTTGTAATAAACTAGAGTGACTAATTTGCCTAAGCTCGAAGCTGTTGAATTTTGATTGGATCGGACCACTCTGCTCGCTGGCCGTCTGTTAGTCGAACAATGGCGGCCAATCCACCATTAATGGGAAAAGTTTTTCTCGGCGCGATTTACGGGACCTGGAGAAAACTATTCTTTTCCAATATTTACCAATTAAAATAATCCTTTGCGCAGAAAAACAACTTTCGAAAAATGACGACTTTGCTAGACTGGAAGAGAAAGTTGTGCCTTCCTTATTATAGTCCTACTTTAAGGACTGCTCGACCGAGGCAAACAAAGGCAGAAAAAGAGTTAATTAAACCCAGGCAAGCTGTCCGTTAATTAACACGCCAAACGGGTCCGGTGGTCCTTGCAAGGGAAAAGCTATTAACTGAATTTCTTTGCCTGGGATCAACCGAAGATGTTCCTGTATTTAAACAAAATCTGATTACCCCTATTTTGAGACATTGAAACGAAGCAACCGGGATGAGACAACGCGGCAAGTGCAAAATCAACACAACCAAGCAACCATCATCAAGTCGCTGGCTTGTGTTCGCGTCAAGCAAAACGTGACGGTAAACAGAAAACCCTTCGGTGACACTTATTCCGATCCGATTGGGACATCTGTTTTTCTTGTTCTTCAACGATACTGCTGCCAGAAAGCTGATAAAATTGAGTTTGATTAGCAGTTTACTACCGCTTTTGTTTCCACCGAATGGCGTTGCCTGCCACGTCCAAACTGGTGCGATAAGGAACTCTGGCCGTGTCGGCAAATCGTAAATCGAGCGAAAGAAATAAACAAACCGTGATTTGTGCCGCGAGTGAGGGATAGTTCGAGGCGGGAGATGTAGTGGGACGCTTATGTTTGTGAATTCATTCTTTCATCGTACCTTCGATAGCTCAGTTGGTAGAGCGGTGGACTGTAGAAAGGCAAATGCCAACGAATAGAAATCCATAGGTCGCTGGTTCAAATCCGGCTCGAAGGATACAAAATCTCTTTTTTATGTAAAAATTCCATTTTTAATTTTACGGGCAAATCAAATCCGTTCAAATCCAATTGTGGACGACCACAGTAGTCAGATCTACGCAACAAATATCCCATCATGTTAACCAGCGGAAAACGAGAGAACTAATCCCCACCTTCGGCAGAACGACCGTTCGAAACTCATTAAAATTCTGTACAATGCGGCTTCCACTTCGACTGCACTTCAACATGGGCCACCGGGGTCCAAGCATCCACCGGTAAAATCGACCTGGCAGCCACTCACAATTGCCACTACCTTAATAGAGAACTAAAATACAGTTAAAATTTCATTAGGCATCCTTTCTCCGTATGTTCCGGGGCTTAGCCACAACAAACCAGTAGCCAGGCAGCCAGCCGAGCCATTTCCACTCTCTGACAAAACTGTCATGATTCAATTCATTAAAAATAATTGAACAATTCCATTCCGGGCCCGCCGCATTGCTTTGTGTGAGTGTGGTGCTGTGCTTTGTGCTTTCCCTATCTCTTTCTATCTCTCCCTGAGTCTATTAGTTAGTCCGATTCCGGCGAGATCCGATCTTCATTTTCACCAACAAACCAACCAACTAAATAACTCCAATGCCTTCTGCCGGAACACGGTCGGTTGGGTTGGCAGTAGAAACGATTATCCTTCCTACAATCGGCTATCAGAGGAAGAAGGGGTTGGCACCGGCAGCTGCCAGAAGTGATGATAAAATAATATTGTTAAGTTTAAATGAATTTATCTTCATCACCGCCATCATCACTAGAACTTCAGCATCTAAATCTCTCTAAACATGACGACGTGTCGCATGCAGCATAAGTGTGAGAATCGCAACTGCACGCGCCGCGCTATCCTTGAGCTGTGTATAGTTCCGGCAGGAGCCCCTTAAATTAGCATATTCAGCTCACGTGTCTGGACGTATGGCTTCTTAGGTGGTGAAGTGCCACATCCCGGTTTGTAGGTTAGGATACGATAATGGGGTGTGTAACTGATAGATTAAGTTTTCACCCGGCCGTAGAGTGTTGTCATCAGGAATCAAATTGTCAGTACTGTCGGTTCGCCTACTGAGCATTTGATTAGATACATGGAAAATGAATTTCGTGCAGTTGGGACCCAGAGAATTTCCGGTCTTTATTTGACAAAGTTTTAGTGTTTTTGAAATGGAAATATCCTTCTTATCAACATGAAACCCTAGGAGTGAACAGCATATTCTTGCTTGAACCAATGATGTGAAGAAAGTATTGATAGGTCCGTTAAAGGTTGTATGGAATCAAATCGCACCACTTTTAAATGGCTGTTACTTTTTACCCGTTGGGTATTTTCTATTAAAATTTTGGGTGGAATTAGTTCAATGTGTATTTGTTTACGCTGTGTAAGTTTCACTAGCAGATGTGCAATCGTTGCGAAGATGGAGTCGGAAGAAAAACAGCGGCGCAAAGGAATTTTGCGCATGTACCTTGAAAATCCGGATCTTTCTCATCGTGCTATCAGCAGGAAGCTGAGAATGGTACATTCTACGGTGTCTCGTGTTTTAAATCTGTACCAGAAACGTTTGACCATCGATCGGAAAGAAAAAATTGGCAAAAATGGATCTCCGTATAGTGTTAAGGATCACAAGCGGGTAGTTCAAGCTTTCAAGAGGAATCCCAACTCCCAACAGTTCAGTTCGAGATGTAGCGAAGAAACAGAATCTAACCAAAACTTTCGTGCAAGATGCGAAAAAACGTACAAAGTCCAGAAGACGTCTAATCGCGATGAACGGCAGAATACGATAGGTAAAACACGTGCACGGAAGCTCTACACCCAGATGTTGAAGAAACCACATTGCCTCGTTATGGATGATGAGACGTATGTAAAAGGAGACTTCCGGCAGCTTCCTGGGCTCCAGTTTTTCACTGCTCATCATAAATTTGATGTCCCTGAGGACGTTAGAAAGCAAAATATGTCAAAGTTTGCGAAAAAATGTATGATTTGGCAAGCAATTTGATCGTGTGGAAAGCGGAGCACCCCATTCGTGACAACTGGAACGGTCAATGGGCAGGTGTACCTGAAGGAATGCCTTCAAAAGCGTCTACTTCCTCTTCTGAGGTCACACGATGGTCCTACGATTTTCTGGCCGGATTTAGCCTCGCGCCATTACTCGAAAGAGGTTTTGGAGTGGTACAAAGCTAAGGAGGTCAATTTCATGCCGAAGCATCTCAACCCCCCGAACGCAGCACCGGAACTGCGGCCAATTGAAAAGTACTGGGCCATCATGAAGCAGGCACTTCGGAAGAATCCTAAGGAAGCGAAATCAGAGGAAGATATGAAGAAAAAATGGATTGCCACGCAAAAATAAAGTTGGACCAAATGTTGTACAGGACCTTATGAGTAGTGTAAAGAAGACGGTTCGTGCATTTGGATATGGAATTGAAATTGAATAAAACAAACATGGGAAACTATGCATAACATGTTTTATTTTACTCCCTGAAAGTTTGAAGAAGATTGGTTGAACGGTAGCCATGATTTCAAATAGGGGGGTTTTTTTTTAGAGAGAGAGAGAGAGAGAGAGAGAGAGAGAGAGAGAGATAAAATTACCAGTGGTTGCACATACTGAACAATTAACATTAACGGACACTTAACGGACAATCCAACGCCCGGTGGACCAGTAGAGTAGGGTCATTTTCATGTTCCACCAGATGGAGCGGGAATGGAGCCCTCACTAGAGCGTTTTCAGCCGAAATGACCTACCAACCAACTTCGAGTGTCTCCGATTTAATTGAAAATTTTTACACACGTATAACCGACGAAAGTAATTTTTTTCCACTGATGCAAAAAAAATGTTGGGCTCAAGAGTCAGTTTTAAAAAGGGCTTAAGCATTTTGAATACCACTTCAATTAACAATTTATAGCTCGAAAACCTTTGGTTGTACAAAAAAACTGTCTAAGAACAAATTGTGACCCTATGTGTGAAGGTTGTGAAAAAAATATACACTGAGAAAAAAAATCGGAGAAAAATTAACAATTAACATGAAAATTTAAATATCTCAAAAACTGATTTTTTGATTTTTTTTATTCTTTGACTGTATACATTTGAAGTTATTACGCAAATTTAAACGAAGATTTCAGGATGAAGATATGTCAGGAAAAAAAGTTTGTAGACCATCAACTTTCAGTGCATTTCTCAAAATTTCAATACTTGCGAGAATAAGCGTATTTTGATTATATAATCTGATTTTTGAAGTATTTTTAAATTTTTGAACTGGTAATGATGACCTTCGGAAGAGCATCCGTTCTCGAGATATTTGCGATTTAATTTTATCATACTTGAATAATTTTCGAAAATACGACCTTTTCATGAGTTTTTCTAGGTTCTCCAACAACAAGAGTTGGTTTTTCGAAATTTATAATAAATTTATATACCAAGTACATGTAGTTTTAGATTTCTAGGTATAAAGGGTGATACGGTCAAAATTTGGTCAAGGGAAAACGCGTGTAAATCGGTGAAATCGTTTATTTAAAAAATCAAATTAAATTTCTTTTTCAAGTTCAATTAGTATAAAATTCAGGAAAAATATTCAGTTAGGCTTCCGCTTTTCCAAATCCGAATTGCCGGGCCTTACGCTTGACCCCTGCCATCAGATTTTGTACAGCCACCTTGTCCACCTTCTTCGCCGCAGAAAGCCAGTTTGCCTTGAACTGCTGCTCGTCCTTAGCAGTTTTTTTGGTCTTCTTTAGGTTCCGCTTGACAATAGCCCAGTATTTCTCAATTGGGCGGAGCTCTGGCGTGTTGGGAGGGTTCTTGTCCTTGGGAACCACCTGCACGTTGTTGGCGGCGTACCACTCCATGGCCTTTTTACCGTAATGGCAAGATGCCAAATCCGGCCAAAACAGTACGGAACAACCGTGTTTCTTCAGGAAAGGCAGCAGACGTTTATTCAAACACTCTTTCACGTAAATTTCTTGGTTGACAGTCCCGGAAGCTATGAAAATGCTGCTTTTCAAGCCACAGGTACAGATGGCTTGCCAAACCAGATATTTCTTTGCGAACTTTGACAGTTTCGTGTGCTTGAAAATATCTGCTACCTTTCCCCTTCCTTTTGCCGTATAAAACTCCTGTCCCGGAAGCTGCTTGTAGTCGGCTTTGACGTAGGTTTCGTCGTCCATTACCACGCAGTCAAACTTCGTCAGCATCGTCGTGTACAGCCTCCGGTATCGCGCTTTGGCCGTCGTATTTTGTTTATCATCGCGATTTGGAGTCACTACCTTCTTGTAAGTCGATAGTCCGGCTCGTTTTTTGGCTCGATGCACGGTTGTAGACGATACACCCAGCTTATTTGCGGCATCTCGGAGAGATAGGTTAGGGTTTCGCTTGAAACTACCGGCAACTCTCTTTGTCGTCTCAGCGGCTTCCGGTTTTCGATTTCCCCCCGATCCAGACTTCCTGGCTGTCGACAAACGTTCCCCAAACACTTTAATTACATTTGTAACGGTTGATTTGGCAACTTTAAGCGATTTTGCCAACTTTGCGTGCGAGTAGCTCGGATTTTCGCGATGCGCGAGCAAAATTTTGATACGCTGCTCTTCTTGCTTGGACGGCATTTTGACAACTGAAGAGTGAATTCCAAAATCAAAATAGGAGCAACATTCTACACACACACACCTTCAAAATGAGGGGTGTTCAGGTTTTTTAAATGCAAAATTGAAAGAAATACGTCAAGTTGATATTGACCAAATTTTGACCGTTTATTTCAAATTTTGGCCCTTTATTTCTTATTTCCTTTAAAAAATAAATAATAAAATATTGGAACCCATAATAAAATTCTAAAAATAAAATCAAAACTAAGGGGGGGGGAGGTATTATTGAGTCTTACTTCCCCTCTTTGTACATTGAAAAAAATACTCGAGATTTTTTTATTTTGTTTTGCACCGTTGAGCCAGTGCTGTTCCAACGATATCAACCGTTTTTCAATTGTGTCCATCGCTTCATGCATGAGGGTGATGCCTTTCAGATGATTTATTATTATATGTTGGCACTCCATCTGCTTGTCTAAGTTTTTTCGTAAAACTACCACTTCGAGTAGATTAGTAGCAAACTTTTTATAATTTGCTAGCTCAAGATTCCTCTCAGGGTCGGTAGATTCTGAAGAAATAGGCACGAAACAAGTAATAAACTTTATTAAATATTTTAATTAAGATACATTCATAGTAAGTAGTCATTGCATTAAAAAAATTGACTTTTTTCGGATGGTGATAAAAAAAAGCCAAGACAGATAATTGCTTTTGATAAATTTCCCACGGAAGGTAATTATTTAAGCTCACTTGCAAACAAATTCTACGCCCTTGCGAGCGGCCTTCCGGGAGTTAACCGGAACATTCGCCATGGCGGACGAAAACATGCGTGTAGGCATGTTTTTCAGTTCTTTCTTCGTTTTATTTATCAATTCCTCCTCAGTTTTTGCGACAAAATTCGTCACAAGTTGTTCGGAAAATTAGCAATTTGGGTTGGATGAAGGTGTCTCTGCTTCGGTTCCTCCTGGGATTTTCTTCAGAGCTATCATCTTATTGAGAGGGTAAATTCCAGTTTCTTGGAATCCTGATCGCGTATTTTGAGCCCTGCTCTTCTGGATGTCATCCATGGCAGCCTTCAGCAAACCAGGAAATCGATGTTTGGGACCGGATCGTCGGCTGCGCTTTTCCAATCTTACAGCGTTTGCCTCCAAAAGTTCTTCAATGGCCTCAAAAACACCTCATCTAGTGGTTGCAAATATGAGTAGCGTTTGGCGACAAGAACGCAAATCGGATATTGTTATCCTGGCAGCTTTTGAAGACTTTGTACGATAAGTGCGACGCAACGTTATCTCCATTTATTAACTTTGGATCGTCCTGTTTTTCAAGCTCTTGAAGTATCGCAAAGCTATTGTGTGGAACCAATTCTCCAATACCGTCGCATCGAGTGGATAAATTGGATAAATTTAACACCTTAAATAGATATCTCATTTGAACCAGAATCAAGAAATCAAAATACTCGATTCGGCTCATCTCCCTTCAACTTCTCAAACACAACGTCACAATTGATGACTTGATCGTTCCACAATTGAACTCCACCCTCAGAACCGATGTGAAGTTATTTCAGCTCGCTAATTAATTCAGTCACTCTCCATCTCTTTCAATTTCTCGAAAGAGTAATAAAATCATACGTTCCGACTCATCTCAGCTCATTCCCATCGAAAACCCATTTCGCCCTTGGCCGTTCGCTGTGTATGTACTTCGAAATCACATCCGACCAGAATACGGCAAAGCCACTAACGACGAATGACGATACACGGCCACAGAATAAACACTAAAAACTAGACCAAATTGAATTCATTTTAATTTAATTATGAAACTTTCACGTTCTGCTCATTCGGAAATACTCACCCCTCGTCGCTCCGCATCTGAATTTTCCCCCGGGCATACATTTACGTTGAACGTGCGCTGCTCGCCGGCTGCGGGCGATTCCTGGGTCTGGTCCAAGTTTTCCGCACCATATGGGAAAAGTTTTCACGCGCGGGAAACGGGAAAAAAGACGGGTGGAAAGCTGTTCCTCGCCTGGAGCTGTTTGATGTTGCACGCTCCGCATGAAGAACCCAGCGATGACGATTCTGTCAACCCGACCCGAACGAGTTGTTTTGAGTTAATTTAAACTCCCACTCTCTTTCTCTCTCTCTCTCTCTACTTGATGAGCCTGATGAGTTTCGCCCTTCCGTGGAAATATTCGTGACTTTTGGCCTTAAGGTGGTTTTAAGAAGGTTTTATGCGTTCATTTAGGCTGTTCGCTGCTGTAACGACGAAGTTAATTAATTGTATGCTTGATTTTCACCATCCATCACGGTTCCTCCTGCGGTTTCGCAATTCCTAGGAGAATCTGAAACGACGAGCAAATGAAGGAAGAACAGAAGTCAACTGTGGTCAAGAGAAAAAAAAACGTTATATTTCGTTAGCCTCCGGAGAATGAATTCCATTTGCACATCATCATGAAGATTGAGACCAAAGTAAGTAGCTTGTGGTTCGCAGGCCATTTCTGCTCAATTTGGATTAATTCGAATAACAAACATGCGGAATAATGCTAATGAAAAGCTTTCTGTTTGTTGTTGTTGTTTCCTTTTCTCAACGGCGATGTTGACTTTTAAGAAATGCTCTCCATTGAATACATGCAATGACTTTATAATGCGAATGAGATATGCCTGAGCATCTGTGTTTTTATGCTTCTGAGCAAATGGACGATGTATCTTGCTGTTTAGATGGGCACTTATTATCATTTATTAGGATTAGTTAGAATAATATAGGTGCTTTCAAGAGAAACTAAGGCGACACCCATTTATTATATAACGCTAAAATTGAGAAATTTCGACCCCGTCCGCCCCCCTTTGTAACAATTGTTACGGGTTGGATAATTGGATGGATATTCGGATATGGAGAATTCATCGAATGTAAGGTCATTCCACACTTTTGCAAGCGTTTCACCCGCATACTTAAAGTTTTTCTTCTCAAGTTCTGAATCCGTGGTTCGTAGTATGTCATCCAGATGTTATCCATGGTGATCATATGGAAGGACTAGACGAGACAATTCTCGAGACAAAGGTGTCATTCTTCTTTCCACGCGGTTGAAGGCACTTGTTGGGAGGACAACCCTATCCTAATGGATGCAACCAAAACTACTGAAGGACTCTTCAGCTGACACCCGTCAGCATGACAGATGTCATCCACGTTTTGGTGTGCGTCGTTTTGGTGGTTATACCTGATTATTGCGATTGTATCCCGCGGCTCGCGTACACACATTTTTAATCCGTTGTTAACGTAATTAATAAACTTATATTTACTTGTTACCGTGAGTCGCGGTCATTCAATATCCGATATCGCAACAGTGGTGACGAGGCGGTAGTAAATTCGCGCAAAATATCGCGCGTTCATTCCGAGAAAAAGGCGTTTCTGCGTGGATTTCGAGTAGAGATTTTTTTTTACGATGACGAACAACAATGACGGCGGTGGTGCAGCTAATCCGAGAGGCCAACAACAGAATTTCAGCGACTCGATTGTACAAATCCTTCGGAATCAACAAATACTCATGGGGCGGATGTCGGAGCAGCTGGCAGCTACCCAAACCGCCATCAAGAATCTGTCCCGCGATGAGGTTGTACTCGATTCCCTATCAAGCAACATCGTGGAATTCGTGTACAATAAGGGAAGGTCCATTAATTATGTCACGCTGTAAGGGGGGAGGGGGGATTTGGGAGAACGTGACAATCCAAAAAAAAAATATTGAAGGTCCATTCAAAAGACGTGACAAGGCGGAAGGGGGGGGGGGGGGGTTATGAAAAAGTCACTTTTTGCGTGACATAATTAATGGACGTTCCCTAAGGAGAGCGGTAACACCTTCGATGCGTGGTTTTCCCGCTAGAGCGAATTGTTCGACAAAGATGCCTCAAAGTTAGATGATGCCGCGCAAGTTCGTCTCCTTCTTCGCAAGCTCAGTCCACCAGATCACGAACAGTATTACAGTTTCATTATGCCTAAAGTAGCTCGTGAATACACGTTCACCGAAACCGTGTAAAAGTGCTGTTCGATGCAACCATTTCCATTTTTAGGCGGCGCTACAGTTGTCTCCAAACAATCTACCTTGCCTATTCGTGCAAATACTACCTCGCCTATCCGAAGGTGAAACCCGCGACACGTTAGCCACATCGACTTATCCGACGCGTACCTTCAGGTGCCGGTTGACGAAGCAAGTCAGCAGCTACTTACCATTAATACTCACAAAGGGCTATACCGATTCACACGACTATCACTAGGTGTAAAATCCGCGCCGGGGGCTTTTCAACAGATAATGGACGCCATGCTCGCTGGACTCACCGGTTCTGTTGGTTATTTGAATGACATCCTTGTCGGAGGTCGTACGGAAGAAGAACATCGACACAATCTCCACAACGTTCTCACTCGCTTGAAGGATTTTGGCTTCACAGTGCGCATTGAAAAATTTCAATTTGCGCCAATTAAAATACGTGGGTAAAATACTGGATACTGGGTAAAGATGGCATTAGAGCAGATCCAGACAAAGTGGCAGCAATTGTCAACATGCCACCTCCTCATGACGTTCCTACGCTGCAATCGAATCTTGGTGACATTAATTATTATGGTAAATACGTAAAGGAGATGCGCTCACTTCGGCAACCGATGGACCAGCTGCTCAAAACGGGTGCAAAATACGAAAGGTCGTCTGCCTGCCAGACCGTTTTGGAGAAGTCCTTCAATCACCGTTGCTACTGACACACTACAACCGGGCCATGGATATCATTGTGTCAGCAGATGCATCATCGGTCGGGCTGGGAACCCGCATAGCCCATAGGTTTTCCGACGGATCCATAAAAGCAATCTATCACGTGTCTCGTAGCTTAACAGCCGAAACGAACTACAACCAGGTAGAGAAAGAAGGTTTAGCACTGGTGTTCGCCGTAATTCGATTCCACCGATTGTTGTTTGGCAGAAAGTTTACCTTGGAAACCGATCACAAACCTCTACTGCACACCAAGTTGTTTATACTGAAGTTAGTAAAAGTTTTACTGACTTTCAAACAGCTGAGCGTTCAGTAAGCAGTTCAGTAAAAGTATTTTTACTGAACGATCGTCAAACTAGTGATGAACTCTCAACTGTCAATAATTACTGAACAACTCAGTAAGCAATACCAAAGTTCAGTTAAATTAACAGAAAAAAAAACTGTGAAAATAGAAGCATTGTTAGCTACCAAAAAGTACTGAACACATCATCAATTAATACCGAAGTTCGGTAAAATTTACAGGAACAAATGTTATATTGGGAATGCTGCAGAATTCTGCAGTTATTTCGGTAATTCATTTTCTCTTCCTATCATGCAGATGGACAATACAAAGGGAAACTTCCGTTTCTATATGAAATAAAAGCTGTTCAGTATCAGAATGCATGATAACATAGGCGTAGCCAGGATTTCAAATAGGGGGGGGGGGGGCGAGTGTTTTTTTTAGAGAGAGAGAGAGAGAGAGAGAGAGAGAGAGAGAGAATTACATCGTCTCCAAGCAGTGGTTGCACATACTGAACAATTAATATTAACGGACACTTAACGGACAATACAACGCCCGGTGGACCAGTAGAGTAGGGTCATTTTCATGTTCCGACAGATGGAGCGGGAATGGAGCCCCATTTATGTGACATTACGCCTGAATGCGGGTGGATTATCTTCTCTACTCTCACTCAAAGTATTTGACAATACCCGTCCGTTTCTTGCAACAAGATTAAACAATTCTAGGCTTGTTCTGGAATAAAAAAAAACGATTTTAAAAACTTTCGATTTTTCCCATGTTTTTAAATCAAACCACATTGAATGCCAAACGGGTCATGTTGGATTTTTGTATAGAATAACCACCGAATTTGTTTACAGTTTGTACTGAAAATGTACTTTTCATCCGCGACCCTCTCACCCAAAGCAACACAGAAGAAACACCGTTTTTTACTCACCATGCTCACACCGTTTGAATAGATTATATTTTTTTAATGGTTGTTCAAATAATAAGTGATTAGCTTTTAACAAACATACATTTTGAGTTTTGGTGGTTTATAGCTTATGGTTTGTGTCCCCTTTGCTCACCTTTAGTATAATTATTTTATCTGATATTTTCAAAACAGGAACATCAAACATAACCTTTTAAAACGACGTAAGTAACAAATGTAAGCAAGCTGTGTTTTTTGTGCTGAATTGTTGCTACTTGCATTCTCAACACACGAGTAGTTAGTAAATAATTTAAGAAATTTTATTCATCAATGACGAAAAGAAATTCATATGCGTTCCAACAGCTATTCCTCAATATTTTAAAAATAATTTATATACACATCTGCATCTGCGTTTTGAAATTTGAACCGATTTATCTTATATGATCCAACTGAAACACGTTCTGTCGAAACACGGTATATGTAGCAATTATGTGTATCTGAGTAGTATGAAACCAAAACGGTGTATCATTGAATTACATTAAAATTGTTGTTCAAATTCGAGAAATACAACCATTTTGCATATTTTTCTATTCGTGGTTATTTCAGCTGCATGAAAAAACATTCGTTTTGTTTTGTTTGCTTGTTTTTTTTTAATTACATGCTGGAAAATATTATACTTACTTTTGAAAAACTTTCGAATGTCCATTTATGGTACTTCTGGATAAAATGAATCAAATAACTGCTTTAGACTGCTTATAATTAAAAAAAAAAAACCGTATGTATTTTACCCGATGATTCGTTTTGTTATGAAGGTTCTTCTGTTTATAAACACGCGCAGAACCATCGCTTATTCTTCCGGTCTTCCTCTAAACTCTCCACCGATTGCTTGTCGATCTGCCAAACTTGGAAGACATCTGCATGGAGTTATCTCAAATTATAATAATCCGTCCAATCTATCACAAAACGTTGAGATTGGTTGAGCGGACTGGAGATAATGAAATCCATTTGTATAAGGCCAAGTCTCTCCCGGTTGGTATTAAACCGATGAGCATGGATATCAATAGAAACATAAAGTTTCCAGAAGGCACAAAATGCATCTACGGACTCTTATTTTTACGAAATCCCTCAATTTCAATTTTTAATGGATTAGCATAGATTTTTCATTAGACACTTCAACTTGATTGATACAGTTATTAGTTACAGCAGTGCAATAGATTGTAGAATACAGTAGTAAAAATTGTAAGTTACGAAAAAAGAGTTTGATTCGAGCATCGGCTGTGAAAGGTTGTGTCGATGCTTTATTACGCACTATTTTCCTATCGAGCATGGCGCGTTTCGTATTGTTTCGGTTATCTATAATTCGGTGTAACGAGTGATCGAGTGAGCACAGTAAGAGAACAACAAAGCGTCTCTCAAGCGTTCATAAAATTATCCTTGTTTTCCTAACGGAAAACCACCATCACACTTTGTGAGTGGCTCCAATAGCATCCTTATTATTGGTTTAACTCAGATCAAATCAGATTTCCAACATTATAAAAAATCACCTTGTTTTTCCGATGAAAAAACACCATTACACTTTGTGTGTGGCCCCAATAGCATCCTTACTGTTGTAATCGGTTCGAATCAGAAATCGGTACTAGTATTTAAATATTTTACTAAACGAAGCGTGAATTCAGCTTATTGTTTACCAAAACGAACCCTGCTGCCACCCAATCTTGTCATCCAAAATCCCAGTGATTTCTCGTGGAAGTGCGGCGGTGGTCTCGGCTTCCAATAAAACGTCCAAATAAACGTTAACGCATTCCTACCCTTTCCTTATTTGACCTGCATTCGGGCGAGGCCAGCGCCGGTATTGCCTTAGTTTGGGATCACCAGTTTTACACATTGAGCATGTTTGCATCATCTGTTGATCTTCTGAGTAATAACAGCTGAACTGGCAGTAACGGAATAACAACTTCGGGCGGTCAATCATTCTCATTATCCTGCTCATGCTCATAAAAACGGATAAATTATTTGAATAGGATAAGACAACTGCAACTTCTCGCCCTGACTAGCTTGCTGTTCTGCTTCTCACACGCTGACTCAAACTGTAAGATATGATCAACATATATTCTCAATAATATGAAACTACAGTACCCTAAAACGGGGAAAGCGGGGTAACGGGGCGGTTTGACCCATGCCATGAATAGTTCAAATAAATATTTTTCGTTGATACTTTTTCTAACTATCAACTGTGTTTCTTAATCTAGTATTATTTGGCTTCTGAAAGCTATAGCATAGGTTTGAATATTCAGTTTTTTGATTAACCAAGAACTGAACATTGAGCATAGCTTCTTCAACTTTCAGCTAGCGGATTAAAAAATCAATGCTTATCTAATAGCTAACATTACAGATTAAGAGATATTTCCCTAGTAGCACATTTGTTTCAACCCAGTAAAGGTGACTGCTCTGTGACTCAATTAAGTCACAATAGAGCTGCTGAAACCAGTTTTGACTGTTGTGTGCTGCTTGGGGTTTTTAGATACTTTAGGCTACATAGGTTGGGTTCTAGGTTAAAGGAAAAATATTGTAATAAAATTGTTACTCGTTACTATTTCAAAACTATTATATAATTACAACTTTTTTCTCATGGATGTCCATTTTTTACGCTTTTTTGCTACAACTTGTTACAAAATCGAGGCAACTTCGCGTAATTTGGCTTTTTTATTTAGGCAAAGGAGCAATCTGACAAACATCCCAAGCAACACAAAATCGTCATATTTGGTTACAGTGACTTGATTGTGACTTAATTGAGTAGTATTGGAGTAACATCAACTGTATTGCAACAAGTTACCTTGCAACCTTCTAGAGATAAAAAATAAATAATAATATATTGAAACAAATAATAAAATTCTAAAAATAAAATCAAAACTTAGGGGGGGGGGGGGGGCAACGCCCCCCCCCCCCCCCCCCCTCTTAGTTCTAGCAATAAATTACTGTCCACTCCTAGAGCCTCTCATGTTGATGGGAAATTATCTGCTTCTGACAAATTTCATCATTAGATATCGTTACTCCGCGCATTCGGAGAATACAACAAAACAACAATCAAAGTGCCGAAATAATTGTCAATCGTCGTCAATATCATTTTCTAACTGAATAAATCCAACAGGTATCTTACAACATCCTCGCAGATTCGCGCTAAATAATTTTTCAGTTTTTGTTGGGCTGGCACCGTCGACTCAGCAGAACATTTAACACAGGAGCTACCTGCAGTTTCGGCTGGAGTTTCCTTTTCACTGTTTTTAACATTTGCTGCCTCCGATGTACCCTTTGTCGTTGGTTTACTAGTACCTGCTTTTGCCCAGTACTGCAGTAATTTTTCCTTACTGATCCATGCTCTTCTTCTCGAAATAAGAAATCTTTTCCAACACCAACGCTATGAACTCTTTTGGATCATGATTTTTCAATTCATTACATTGAGTCACAGCTACATCTTGTGTTTGCTTTTTCGTTTTTGATGGGTAGGCCTTCACATCGCTACCACACAGTTCCTGGAAAAGCTGATTACGATTCATTTCCACTTGCTTTTTCACTTTTAAAACAACTTTCTTTCACCGCGATGGAAATCGATAAATCAAATATCTCACCGGAAATAAGTAAACAAATAAGAATCATCTTTTTACACTGTGACTCGTTTATACTCAAAATTATGTATATTGTCATTAATTGTCATATTGTCATTGACCACTACACACACAAAAAATACAGTGGAGACTAACAAATTTGAGGGATTTTTTTTAACTAGTTTATTTATTTGAGAAGCTCAATTGCGTTAGCTTTACGGAGCCGATAATTCATTGTTTTTTAACCCTTAAAGGTGAAGGACGGATTTTTTATTTTGAAAACGATATATCTCAATGATGCCTTAACCTTTCCAGCTGAAACTTTCACTCAAATCAAGGATAATAGTAGTCCTAAATTTTGGATACATGTACCCTCCTCACCCCCCTCTTTTTTTTTTTTGGTTATAAGTGGTTGGGGGTTTGTTTTTTTTTTTGTTGTTGTTTTTGTTTTTTTTTTTTTTTTTTTTTTTTTTTTTTTTTTTTTTTTTTTTTTTTTTTTTTTTTTTTTAACTTAATTGTTTATTTATAAGGCTCAAGTGCCTTAGGCATAACGGAGCCGAGTTCCAATTCATTTTTACAACGATAATAACTTACTTACTAGGTTAGTTTTGGAAAGCCGAAAAACTCGCGGCTTGGTCGAGGTTAGGGATTACAATGATTCAGGAAGGAATGGGGAAGTAGGAATCTTAATAATGGCTTTCAACAGCAGATTGGCGATGCTATATTGTTGCTGTAGGTCTGGCGTAGATGTTGCATTGCGTTAAGCTGTAACGATACAATAGAAGCGGTATTACGGGGGGAGGGGACGAGGTGGACATGTTAAAGCGACAGCTAAGAGAGGATCAAACGAATACATCTATTTGTTTCAAGAACTTGTAAATTAGCCCCATATAGTCCAAGTCCAGCTTACCCAGCACGTCTCTAATATCTTCCTTCTCTGGTTTCCCTCGGGCCCGTAGGGATGCGCAAAGATCAGATCTGGCAATTTCGTAATCGAGGCAATGCCAGACAACGTGGTTGATGTCCTGATAACCTGCACCACAGCCGCATTGATTGGTGTCTGAGAGACCTATTCGATAGAAATGAGAGCCTAACGAGTAGTGATTGGACATTAGACGACACATTACCTTGATAAAATCCCGGCTAATATCCAACCCTCTGAACCACGATTTTTTCGATACCTGTGGGAGAATGGAATGTAACCATCTGCCCAAATCCCCTGCATCCCATTTTTGTTGCCAGCTGATCAAGGCCTGTTGACGGAAAATAGCAAAAAATTCGTTGAAGGCAATTTGTCGATCATAAATATCGCCTGCCATAGCGCCCACCTTGGCAAGTGAGTCCGCTTTCTCATTACCCGGAATGGAGCAATGAGAAGGGACCCAAACCAAGGTGATGGTGTAGGAATTGTTTGATAGGGCACTCAAAAGAGATCGTATTTCGCTAACGAAATACGGTGAGTTCCTTGTCGGCCTCATTGAACGAATAGCCTGAAGTGAGCTGAGACTATCCGTAAAAATGAAAAATTGATCAGAGGGAAGAGAGGCGATTCGCTCTAATGCATAGTGTATAGCCGCCAATTCTGCGACGTATACGGAGCAAGGATTTTGAAGTTTGAAGGAGGCGCTATGAATTTCGTTAAAAACACCAAATCCAGTGGAATCATTTGTTTTTGACCCGTCGGTGTAAAACTTTCTGTCACTTCTGATATGGCCAAACTTGCTTGCAAAAATTGATGGAATGTACTCCGAACGGAGTGGATCTGGTATTCCACGAGCTTCTTGCTTCATGGTTAGATCAAAAACTACAGTAGAACTAGAGAAGTCTTGGGAGTAATCACGATTAGGAACATTCGAAGAAGGGCTCACCTCCAGAGTCATGTACCAATGGTACAGTGTCATGAATTTAGTTTGAGGATTTCGTTCGATTAGCTTTTCAAAATTTGCAATTACCAATGGATTTAGCACCTCACAGCGGATGAGGAACCGGAACGATAGCTCCACAAAACGATCTGATAAAGGAAGAACTCCTGCTAATACCTCCAAACTCATAGTATGAGTTGAGTTCATGCAGCCTAACGCGATACGAAGACAACGGTACTGGATTCGCTTCAGCTTCAGAATATGAGTTTTCGCGGCGGATTGAAAACAGAAGCTACCGTACTCGAGAACCGACAGAATCGTTGTACGATACAGCTTTATCAGATCTTCCGGGTGGGCTCCCCACCATGTTCCGGTGATAGTACGCATGAAGTTTATTCGCTGCTGGCATTTCTGATGCAGATACTTAATGTGCTTTCCCCAGGTGCATTTAGAATCGAACCAGACCCCTAGGTATTTATAAGACAAACTTTGAGTTATTATTTTACCCATGAGTTGAAGCGGTATCTGTGCTGGATCACGCTTCCTAGAAAAAACAACTAACTCTGTTTTCTCCGGGGAGAATTCGATACCCAGCTTTACAGCCCAGGTAGACAAATTGTCTAGGGTATCCTGCAACGGTCCCTGCAGGTTGTTCGCCCCTGGTCCTACAAATGAAACAACGGCGTCATCCGCAAGCTGTCTTAGCGTGCAATTTTCCATGAGGCAGCTATCGATGTCTCTAACATAAAAATTATAAAAAAGGGGGCTTAAACAAGAGCCCTGGGGGAGACCCTTGTAGCTAATTCGTGAAGTTGTCGAAGACCCATGAGAAAAGCTCATATGTTTCTCAGACAACAAATTGTACAAATAGTTGTTTAATAATGGTGAAAGGCCACACTCGTGGAGTTTGTCTGAAAGGACGTCTACACAAACTGAATCAAAAGCCCCCTTAATGTCCATGAAAACTGAACCCATTTGCTCATTTTGAGCATAGGCCAGCTGTATTTCTGTTGAGAGCAGCGCAAGACAATCGCTCGTTCCTTTGCCTCTGCGGAAACCAAATTGTGTATGAGATAGAAAGCCATTAGATTCAATCCATTTGTCGAGCCGATGGAGAATCATCTTCTCTAGCAGCTTCCGTATACACGACAACATCGCAATTGGGCGATAAGAGTTGTAATCCGACGCGGGTTTCCCGGGTTTTTGTATAGCTATAACTCTAACCTGCCTCCATTCATCCGGAACAATATTGCTTTCCAGGAACTGATTAAATAAGTTCAGCAAGCGCCTCTTTACGACGTCTGGGAGGTTTTTCAACAAGTTAAACTTGATTTTATCTATTCCTGGTGCAGAATTGTTGCATGAAAGAAGAGCAAGTGAGAATTCGAGCATCGAAAAGGGCGCATCCATTTCGTTACGATTGGTTTGAGTATCGCGAGCAATACGTTGCACCGGAACCGAATCTGGGCACACTTTCTTGGCGAACGCGTAGACCCACCGGGAAGAGCTTTCCTTGTCTTCATTCACCGACGACGCATTTCGCATTCTTCTCCCGACGGTCCAAAGAGTTCTCATCGACGTTTCACGCGATAGCCCTTCGACGAAGTGACGCCAATATCCGCGTTTCTTGGCCTTGGCGAGGCTCTTAAACTTACGCTCAAGAGCAATGTACCGCTCGTAGTTATCTCGCGAACCGCGCTTCCGATATGCTTTAAACGCGACTGATTTTTCACGGTAGACCTCAGTACATTCGTCATCCCACCACGGAGTGGGCGAACGTCGGCGAATTGTTGATCCTGGTACCGGTCTGCGCTGTGCGTCGATCGCACACTTGAGAATTAACCCGGATAAAAACCGATACTCTTCCAACGGAGGAAGGACTTCGACCGATTGCTCGCCATCGATGATCGCTTCAGCGTATTTACCCCAGTCGATGCACTTCGTGAGGTCGTACGCAATGTCGATCGAGCGAGATTGACACGAACCATTGGTGATTGAAATTTTGATAGGCAGGTGATCACTACCATGGGGATCTTGAATCACTTTCCACGTGCAATCCAATGATAATGAATTCGAACAGATTGAGAGGTCTAATTTGCTTCCAGGGTTTGGAGGTGGAGCCACGCGTGTTACTTCCCCAGTATTCAAAATAGTCAAGTTGAAGTAGTCCATGAGGTCTAGTATCAATGCAGAACGGTTGTCGTCGTACGGTGACCCCCAGGCTGTACCGTGAGAATTAAAATCTCCTAAGATCAACCGTGGCTCTGGCATTGCGAGGCAAATAGTTGAAAGGTCCCTGCGGGATATTGCCGTATTCGGCGGCAGGTATATGCTGGCTATACTAAAACTTTTGCCTCGAATAGTCACTTGGCATGCAACTACTTCAGGGCCTGTCATCGGGGGGAGATCAATTCTATAAAAGGAGTGGAGCTTATTAATCCCCAACAGCACCCCTCCATATGAATCCCCTCGATCCTGCCGAATAATGTTAAAATCGTGGAAAGAGAAATCTTTATCAGAAGAGAGCCATGTTTCACAGAGAGCAAATACGTCACAATGCGATTTGTGAACTAAAAACTTAAAAGCGTCCAAATTTTTTAGAATACTTCTACTATTCCATTGTAGTGCTTCGATTATATCCCCGACCTCATTGGATAAATTATCCATCGAAAGATATGATCGAATCAAGAAGAGGCCATTTTGAAGACAGTTTCTTTAAAAGAGGTTTTACAAATGTAAGGATCATGTTGATGAGGTTTCTCGTTGTTAGTGAGACCTCGAAAATGGTGAAGATGAATTCCACAATCCCAGAAAGAGACATTTTTTCGGATTCTTCGACTTGACACGGTCGAGATTCCAGATGTCTTGGTAGTTGGCGTTCTGGGCAAAAAACTGGAACAACTGGGGTTTTAGATGTTCCCGGAAGTGGTGGAAAGTCACCAGCCAGTGGTTTAAAACCTGGAGGAGAAACTTTTTTTGTATTACCACCACTTCTTGGATTGTTCAGAGGAGGGTGGGGAGCCTGTTCTACAGTCAGCGCGTTTTGAGATGCTTGCTGACGGTGCCGTTGACGTCTTGCTGTAGCGCGCTTTCTCTTCGCTCCCGTCTGAACAACAGAGTACTCCTCAGCATCCTCAAAGTCTGAGCCATGATCATCAATGGGCAGGGAAGAAAAGATATTGTTGTCAGGTTGGGCTGGTGGAACAGCGGCCGGTGCGATCTTTTTAAGTATTTCGGCGTAAGAGCGCTTTGACCGCTGCTGCAACGAACGAATTTCATGTTTCTCCCGCTCTACATACTTCGGACACGTAGAGAGATCATGTGGAGCTTCCCCACAGCATATACACTTGGGGTCCATACTGCAGGGACCCTCCACATGTTGCTCACCACATTTACCGCATCGTGCTTTGTTACAGCAGTAAGGTGCAGTATGACCAAACTGCTGGCACTTATCACAGTGCATAACCGTCGGTATATAGAGGCGAACAGGTAACCAAAGCTTCCCGAGCACGAGGAAATTCGGAAGGGCAGCTCCAGAGAAGATCACTCGATACGAATTTGAAGGCCTTTTTTTGCCGTCGGAAGACACATGGTTCATTTGCCTGACATCAAGAACCTGAACTGATGGAACGGCACGATTTTTAAACCCACCAGTTCCATGAGCCTTGATGTCAGCGCACGTCAAAAACGGTTCGGTGATCACTCCGGCTATTTCAACAACGTGCGAGGGAAGATACACATGGTATTCTAGGGAAAAGAGCTCTGAGGCAACAATCTTGTTAGCTTCTTCGCGATCACTTAGAGTGATGCGAAGCTTACTGCGGCTGGGAGAGGTTATTTCCTGAATGCTCCGAAACGACTTTGCCAGATCTTTTTCGATTTGGAATTTATTCAACGGTTTACTCTTGGGCCGAAAAAAAACCAGAAAAGGACCTTTAGATCCGGTTGGATAAGCTTTCCGGCGGGGGAGCTCGGAGGAGGATGTACCCGAAGTTGCTTCTGTTGAGTTTGGCTCCGAAGCTTTTTCTGTCTCCATTAAGGAAAAATTAGGAAAAGGTTGTAGAATAGGAGGAATATCATCATCCGAGCAATCTAACTCCTCCGAACCCCGGCTCGGATTATTTTCATCCATCGTGGGGACTTAGAACGCCCACGAGGAGAATAAAACAATTGTGTTCAGTTCAATATCAGAAAAAAATAAAATTCAGAACAAAATATAATATCAAAATATAGGACACAATAAAGATTTTCGTAACTGATAGGTGGGTTAATTATGTATGTTATCGCTGCGATTATATTCACCTAAAACATGCTCAAAAAAAATCCACATACACAGCTCCTATCACAGAGAGGAAAAAAAAATTAAAAAATAAAGAAAAATGAGATTATTTCCACTTATAGGTGGATTAATCAATAATTTGAAAAAAAAAAGAAAGGGAAAATAACAAACAAAAAAAAAAAAAAAAAAAAAAAAAATAATAATAAAAAAAAATTATATAATACTAACAAATGTTTCCTGTTATCCGGGAGGATTAATCAACAATATTCTTCGTCGAAAAGAATTCAAACCAAAAAAAAAAAAAAAAAAATTATTTATATAAAAAAAAGCAATAAATTTTACCGGAAAAGTACTTCTGCCTGCAAGGGGGATTATCCTCTATCTTCAGTCAGTAGTGGAGCAAAGTAGAAATCAAAAGAAGTGTTTACCTATTGTTACACAATTTGGTATGATGCGGCAGCTACTCGTGTCGGTCTGTAGATAGGCTATTGAAAAGCCTCCGGGTGCGTGTGGAACAAAGCCTTGACCGACGCGATGGAATGGTGCGGTGATGATGATGATGATGATGATGGTGATAGCCGTTGTGGGGGAGAACGAAATTCTTCACACTTTCGGTGTCGATGACGGGTCGTTGGATGGTCCTTTACAAGGCTCGCCTGTAAAGGCCACTTCCTTCGTTCCGAACGTCGCACTGTGGCACTATCAAACTAGCTGTTACACCAGCTTTAGTGCAGAAAAAAACCACGATCGTGGAAAAAAAACCAAAAAAGTAATTCGATTGCGGAGCTAACCAAAGTTGAACTTGCACACTCGAACGTTCGACAAGGAATGGGTTTTTAGTTAGTTTTTAACACAAATGGTACATAAAAAGTATACAAATGGGTATATAATATTTTTGGGGGGGTTTGGGGGAGTGGGGAGTGGGGGGTGGGGGGGGAGAAAAAAAAAGAAAAAAGGAAAAAGAAGAAAAATTGGACGGGGGGGGAAGTAGAAGGGGGGGGGAAGAGAAAAAAAAAGGGTAATTTTTGTTCTCCAAATTGTGCTGGAGTTTAGATAATTCGTTGCCATTAGTTCAACTAAGACTTATGTAATGCCCCTAACATTGGATAATGTATTGGATAATAATGAATGACTTAAAACTAGCATTAGTATGACTTGGGCCGTTTACTCACGATTTACCCGAGGTTAAGGTGACACTTTTTTGGGATGGATTGGACAGAGGAACATGGAAATGGGATGCTGTAGTCTCATCAGATAGTTGTCGCCAGCACTTTAACATTGTGCAGTCTGGTCGAGGCTCCTTTTTTGTGTATAGCCGGTTGTGGTTACCATTGGGCGACGATGCAACTCCTCAGATGTCGGAACAAAACAAACATAAACTAATAAATAAAGAAAAAAATCAGTGGGGATGTGTTTAACGCGAGACCGGTTGACGCAGACTACGTTTGATTAGTTTCTTTAATTTCGTAGTGTACTGTTCTAACAGGACGTTGAGTTAGCATAAGTAAGTGTGAAAGTATGTTAGAATATGCTATGAATCGCATCTTAGAAATTATTTGGCGGCCCTGGAAAGCGACGTTCGGTTTGAATTTTGGTATGATGAAAGGGCAACGATTAGGCTGGCCGTCGTGACTGTGTTGATATGATCGACCGGCTGAAGACCATTATCCTTATCGCGTTATACAGTTGATCGCAAAATTGAGCATACGGCTATAACGGTTTCACTATTCTCAATTGGTTTTGTGTAATAAACAGAAAACTCAAAATACATTTACCACGTTTCAATTTTTCTACATTTTTATTTCTATTTCGTCTATGAAAATGAAAGTTTATGAACGAATTCAGCTGAAACTTACACAACACACAAACTTCTATTTTACCACAGCTAAATTGAGCATACACTTCAAATTTTAAGCAAACAAATGCGCAAATTCAAGCAAAATTTTAAATAAAAAAATGTCTTTTAGTATTTTGTATGACCACCTTTAGCATCCAGTAATGCTTGAAAGCGGCGCGGCATTAATCCCACGAGATTCCTGGTCACCGTAGATGGAATCCCAAGTAACAATTTTAGTTTTATTCCAGCCGTATAGCCGCCTCCCGGCTTTGTTAATAAAACTACATTCAAAACTGTTTTGTCTACCAACACCTCCTCTATGCTTCTTTAAAGCCGAAATTTGTACAAAGTGGCCCACTATATAGACGGTTGTGAAAACAAGTTAATAAAACCTTTATAAGAACATAAAGATTTTAAAAATGTTCCAGTGAAAGATGTTATGACCACTTGACAACCTTCATAAAACCTTTTGGCTGCCATTAAAACCAGAATGCGGCCAAATGGCCACATCGGTCAAACTTCTCTGTGAAATCGAGGTTGATTTTTGTTGTTATGCTTTGTTCGATTCTTTGCTCTTCTGATTCATTTAGCAGTATAAAAAAGGTCTAGTGTTGCGGCATTATGCTCCCAATTATGTGCGCAATTATATTTATGGTGAATATTGGCACGATAAGAGCAGAAAATTAATGCGCCTCGGAAATTATGGGAATTTACAACAACATAAATCAAATTAAAACAAATATATTCGATAAATTAATCATGAATTTCTTGAAAAGTGCATGGAATTGGATGAGATTATCTAAAAGAATGCCGAAATTAGTCTCCGATCTGCTGTTTATTTGCATACCATTGAAAATTTGATGCATTTATTTTTCCACATTTCATTTATTTCTTATATTGCAATATGGCGATTGGAAAAAAATCACAGTTTTTCCATAAAGCCAATTTATCTTCGCAATGACTATTATAAAACTATTTTGTCTTATGGTGACTTCTTTCAATGCCAATTTGCCGTTTAATGCATTTACTGGAGGCAAAATGGTTTTAAAATGCTTTTTCAACTGACCATAATAAGATAAAATCAATGACCCAACAAACATCGGTGTCGAATAACCGCTTGTTCAAACAAATTTGGAGAAGTTGTTCAGCTTTTCCTTCTAGAAAGCTGAATAACTTCTCCAAATTTGTTTGAACAAGCGGTTATTCGACATCGATGTTTGTTGGGGAGTCCTAAAACGGCATTTCAATACAGCATTTTTTGAGTTAATAAAGTCGAAATAAAACCTTTGATAGGAGTAAAAGTAATTTGAGAAACAAGGTTTTAAGATTGTTGTAAACAAGCTGTGTGGGTTTTCATAAACCTGACCTGGCTATGAAACCTATTGGCACCTCTTGGTGCCATAATAAAACCAAATTGATTTCAAGTGGCTTTCATAAAACTTTAATAAAACTTAATAAAGCAGGATGGTGTTAGCAATGTTACTTGGGATGCTATTCCAAATGCCCTCTATCGCGGTTTTTAGTTCTTTTTTGTTTCTTGCTTTCTTTTTCTCACCGCTGTTCAACAGGTGCTTATCCTCCCACCATAGATGCTCGATGGAATTTCAAGTCCGGTGATTGAGGAGGTGTTTTTAGTTGTTTTGGGGCATTATGTAGCAACCACTCGCGTACTAAGTACGGGGTGTGCATGGGATCGTTGTCCTGTGGAAAGTAGTAATCGCGAGGTAAGTTCAATTTATTCACGGCAGGTTGTAGGTTTGTCCATGGTGGTATCGATAAACTACATAGAACCGGTTCCACTAGTTGCCATTGAACCCCATAACATAACGCTACATCCACCGTGCTTGACTGTTGGCGTCAAATGTTGGCTCTCAAGCGCCGAATATGCTTTTCCACACACCATCTGCCCTCCATCAGACCCAAACAAATTGATTTTAGTCTCGTCGGTGAACATAACCTTGTTCCGAAACTCTTGTGGCTTTCCAGCATACTCCTTTGCCAATTTCATTAGCTTCTTCATGTTAACCTTCCAAAGGAGTGGCTTTTTTCGAGCTGTCCCGACCTCGCAGATTGTTCCTGTGAGCCACTCGTCGAATGGTATCCGTACTGACGGGTCTTCCTATGATGTCAGAAACTTCCTTTGTCAGTTTCGAAATGCTTGTTTAGGATTCTTCCGTATTTCGTGCACGATTCCCCGTTCATCGCCTGCTGTCAAGATCCGTTTTCTTCCTCTGCCGGGCCGATTTTTCAGTGTGCCTTCGTACTTCCACTTATTAACAATTTTCTGCACTGTAGCATGTGATCTTCCGACGGCAGTTCCTATTTCTCGTAACTACCTTCCGCGGCAGCATATACTTATTATCAGAGTTCGCGTTGCATAATCCGTTTCTTTTTTTTTCGATGCCATTTACAAAAAAAAATTAGTGGTGGGTTATATCCGGAATATAACCGCAAGGTTCACGTAGGACCAACGCGGTTTATAGTAATAATGGTATCATCTAATTTGTACGTATCATTACACATATGGTTGGTTAAAATTTTAATAAATAAATTTTATTATAAATGTTAATAATAGACCCGTCCTTTCTAATGAATTTTGCTCAATACTGCACTTTCTTGATCCTTAACTTTCTAGGCTATGCTATACAACGCTAGTATATAGCAGGCGAGACAAATCGAAATGATTTCATAAGGGACGAATGGCCAGTTTTCAGTTGCCCGAAATTTTATCATTGCATTGGGTAGACATGGAAAACGGTAACTGTCCGATAAGGCAGTGTTGTAAAACTTTTTTTTTTCTCCCACAACCGGGGGGGGGGGGGGGGGCGGGGGGGGAAAACCCTGGGCGGACCATCAGGTGGGAGGGGGGGGGGAAAAAAAAAATTCTCTTGGTGTGTCACGCGTGTTATATACTAGTGTTGATAGCATAGCTTGAGTGAAGAGAGGAACGAATAAAAAAAAAAAAAAAAAATAAGGAAGGGGGGAAGGGATTAAATTAAAAAAAAAAAAAAAAAAAAAAAAATAAAATTATTGGGGGGGGGGGGGGTTGTTTTTTTTTTTTTGATTGTAATGAAAAAAAAAAAAAAAAAAAAAAAAAAAAAAAAAAATTGAAATCTTTTGTTGGTGGTTTTGGGGGGGGAGAAAAAAGAAAAAAATGTTGCGGCACCTGGCATCACTGCGTGACTGGTGGGTGAAAAATTGGTAGCTGAAATCTGGTGGACGAATTCATCGCGACGTGCGAAACTGTCAAGAAGGAAGAAAAAAAACAAAACAAAAATAACATGATTTGGAGAAGTTTATTGCAGCCATTGAATGATTGATGTGCAGATGTGCTAAAACCGCGTTGATTTCCCAAAGTTTGGACCTGAAAAATACAAATTGAAATTAGTGAAGTTTATATGAATTGGTAGAGAAATTATTGTTGAAAAATTAGTGATAGTGGAAAGAAGCGAAGAAGGTCGATTAGCAGTAGCGAGGAGTGAAAAACTACTCATGTTTGTAAAGGTAAAGCATTAAGGTTATGAGAAAATTAAAATATAAATTTATTACAGTTTTGAGCTGCATCACCAGAAGCTGCTACAAAAATAGTTTTTTTGAGATCCGAACATTCTCAAAAATGAGTAAAGGATCAGATTCTCGCAACACGGACGGAGTAGTCGACCCGAATGAGCGGCAAGTGTAATCGGCCGGATGAGGACGAAAGCCAGATGGTGTTCTGCGATAGCTGCCAGCAATGGTATCATTTTGGCTGCGAAGGAGTGACGTCACAGGTACAGGACGAACACGATTGGGTATGTACCGAGTGTGCTGCTAAACCCCCGGGGGAGACTGCTGCTGATAATCTTGAGGAAAAAGAGCTCGAAGAAGAAGAAAGGGCCATTGCTCTTGAACGCGAAAAGCTGACAGCCCTGATAGAGAGGAAAAAACGGTTAGCAATCATGAAGTTACAGTTAGAGCAGGAAAAAAGGGAAGCAATTTGGAAATTGGAGAAGAGGGAGTTAGAAGCTAAGGCAGCAGCAGAAGAGGAATTCAACGGAAGGATGAAAGCAGAGAAGGAAAAGTTACATCGCAGAATAGATAAGGCTCTGTCAGAACGTGCCGAGTTAGAAAAGGAGCATAGTACGATACGATTTTGTAGTAAGACGTCGACTCCGATGGTAGGATTAGGAAGGGTGCTTGAAAGTCCAGGGGTCCAGTCAAAAGTCAACGCGAAGTCAGGTCGTTCGAAAACTGCTAGCGAGCCGAAGTCGTCGTCGGAAAGTGAAGGTGAAGATGATGGTGATGGTGGTTGTGGAGAAATCGAAGTGGTGCCAACGAAGGCTCAGCTGTCTGCGCGACAGTTCTTAGCTCGACGATTACCGACGTTCACCGGGAAGCCAGAAGAGTGGTCAATCTTCATTACTAGCTTTGAGACGACAACAAAGGCGTGTGGTTTCTCGAATCTAGAGAACTTGGTTCGGTTGCAGGAGTGCCTGAAGGGAGCTGCACTGGAAGCAGTAGGATCGCGACTTTTGCTGCCGCAGTTCGTCCCAAAGGTGATCCAGGAACTTCGGGAGCAGTTTGGACAGCCCGAACAAATATTGGAGACGCTACTGGTGAAGGTTAGATCCACTGACAGCCCGAAGTCAGAAAAACCAGCTTCGTTCATCACCTTCGGTCGGCTAGTTCAACAACTCTGCGACCATATGGAGGCAACACAGTTGGAAGATCACCTTATGAATCCGTTGTTGATTGGCGAGTTAGCGAAGAAGCTTCCACCGAGCACGAAGATGGATTGGATCCGGTACAAACGAAGCGAAGTCAATGACCAGAAGAAGATCACGTTACGTACCATGGCGGATTTTTTAGCGGAGATAGTTTCTGTTGCGATGGAGGCGATAAATTTGGTCGATGGGCAAGCCAGCGGCAGTCGTGCGTCCAATGCAGAGCGTATTCGAGAGCGTAACAAAACGAAGGAGTCCGGAGGATTTGTGAATATACACAATGAGGATGAAATGGCGCCGCAGGAGGATGAACCGCAAAAGAGAATTCCGTGTGTAATGTGTGGCGAAACAAATCACAGATTGCGAAACTGTGATGAGTTTCTACAGCTTGATCCAGCGCAGCGACTGCAAGCAATAGATAAGTGGAAGCTCTGCAGAAGTTGTCTAAATGCACATGGCGACGCAAAGTGCAAGATCAACATCCGTTGCAAGGTTGCAAATTGTAATGGGTTGCACAATACGTTGGTACATCAACTGCCAGTGAACTCCAATTGCAACACTCACACCGGTACAGCCGTATCGCCAGTGATTTTCCGTATCGTTCCAGTGGTGGTGTACAACGGTTCGAAGTCCCTCAGAATATTGGCGTTTCTGGATGAAGGCTCATCATACACACTGATCGAAGCGTCGGTGGCAGAGGAGTTGGGTTGTAACGGAGTCATACAACCATTACGAGTCTCGTGGACCGCCGGGATGACTAGACTTGAGAGAGAGTCCAAGGTGATCAATCTGGAGATATCAAGTGTGGAGTCAAGCCAGACAACCGAAATGCGGAGTGCACATACAGTGAGAGAGTTGGGGCTACCGAAGCAGACGATGCAGTTTGCTAAATTTGTGAAGAATTATCAACATCTACGAGGTCTTGAGGTAGCTGATTATCCAATGGAAACACCGCGCATCCTGATTGGGCTTAAACACCTGCACCTGTTTGCCCCGTTGGAATCTAGAGTTGGAAATCCGGGCGAGCCAATAGCGGTGAGATCAGCTCTAGGCTGGACAGTGTATGGTCCTCAAGAAAAGTCACAGTTTGGGACCACCTTCGTTGGTCACCATACATGTGCTAGTGTGTCGAACGAAGATCTTTACCAACTTCTAAAATCCCATTACGTTTTGGAAGACTCAGCCGTGATGGTAGATATGGTGCCGGAGTCAGACGATGACCGCAGAGCCAGGGAGATTCTGGAGAAAACAACGGTGCGGATCGGTGAACGATTTCAGTCTGGCTTACTATGGAGAGAAGAAGGTATCCGGTTTCCAGTTATGGTATGGCGAAGAAGCGGATGAGGAGTCTCGAAAAACGATTGGCAAGATACCCAGAGCTACAGCAAAAGGTTCAGAACCAGTTGATGGAGTATTTAGAGAAGGGTTATTGTCACAAAGCAACTCAACAGGAACTACAATCAACAGAGCGACACAAGGTGTGGTATTTGCCGTTGAATATAGTCTTGAACCCGAAAAAACCCGGCAAAGTTCGCTTGGTATGGGACGCAGCAGCCGCCGTTCAAGGTGTCTCCCTGAATACAGTATTGTTGAAAGGTCCAGATCTACTAGTGTCCTTGCCATCAGTGATCAGTCAGTTCCGAGAGCGAAAAATTGGATTTGGAGGTGACATTCGCGAGATGTTCCACCAAGTGCGGATCCGTTCTGAAGATCGTCAAGCGCAACGCTTTTTGTTCGGTGGAGAAGTATACGTGATGGACTGTGCCATTTTTGGAGCAACGTGTTCACCAAGCCAAGCACTGTATGTTATGCAGAAGAACGCGAAAGAGTTTGCCAAGGATTATCCGGAAGCAGCAGATGCGGTAGTGAAGAAGCATTATGTCGACGATTACTTCGACAGCGTTGATACCGTTGAGGAGGCAGTTCAACGAGCTAAAGAGGTACGAAAGATCCATTCCCGTGGTGGTTTCCACATTAGGAACTGGGTTTCCAATGCTGAGGAAGTGTTGATAAAACTCGGAGAACGGCAGGCAAGTCAGGAGATTCACTTTCATCGTGATAAAGAGACTGAACATGAACGAGTGCTTGGAATTGTTTGGAATACGAAGCAGGATGATTTCACATTCTCTACTCAAGTCAAAGAGCAGCTACAGCCATTTATGACGGGTGCGCTTAGGCCAACGAAAAGGATTGTATTGAGCTGTGTGATGAGCTTCTTCGATCCCCTTGGATTACTAGCGGTGTTCACGATTCACGGACGTGTCATCATACAGGATATATGGAGGAGCGGTTGCGACTGGGATGAAGAGATCGACGATGAAGCGATGGACAAGTGGAAACGTTGGACGATGTGTCTGAAAGATGTCGAGGCTGTTCGAATTCCCAGATACTACTTCGGTGACGGTGATGGACTTGATTACGGATCACTTCAGCTCCACATATTTGTGGACGCTAGCGAGAGCGCATATGGAGGAGTCGGTTACTTTCGTATATTAGCTAGAGGAGTTCCACGATGTGCATTAGTCCAAGCTAGATCAAAGGTTGCTCCAATCAAACTGCATTCTATTCCACGTTTGGAACTGATGGCAGCAGTATTAGGCGCTCGCCTGAAGGATACAATTCTGGGGTGTCATAACTTCGAAATAAAAAGGGTGTTCTACTGGACCGATTCCCGTACTGTTCGGTCGTGGATTAAATCGGACGCTCGAAAATACCGTCAATTTGTTGCGTTCAGGATCAGCGATATCTTGACGCGAACGAAGGTACCGCATTGGAGGTGGATTCCAACGAAGCTAAATGTGGCGGATCAATTGACAAAATGGCCAAAGAAGTGGCCTCAAGAATCGTTCCTAGGAGCAGGAAACACGTGGATAGAAGGACCAGCATTTTTAAGGAAGCCTGAGGGCGAGTGGTTGAGCGACGATGATGTGGAGCCGAACGATCCTGAAGAGCTTCGAGCTGCGTGCTTGTTTCACAAGGTGGAAGTTGCAACGTCGCTAATAGATGCATCAAGGATCTCAAAGTGGAATGTGTTGGTGAGGACTGTGGCATGCGTGATTCGGTTCGTGGAGAATCTCCGCAGGAAAGCAAACGGGAAAGCAATAGAAACGCTTTCCATACCCAATGTCAACTGTCGAAGAAACGTGAAAGCTGTTCGGAAGTGTCTACAGAGGGAGGAATTCCGGCGAGCTGAAGAGATCCTGTGGCAGCAAGTGCAAGGCGAAGCATTCGAGGATGAGCTCTGTATCCTACGGCGTCTCCTAGATAACAACGGAAAATGTGAGCTGAAAATTGAGAAAAGGAGTCCAGTATACAAACTCTCACCTATTTTGGACGATAACAACGTACTACGTGTGGAAGGTCGTACTGCAAATGCCGAATTTCTACCGTTCGAGATGCGTTTCCCTATCATCCTGCCAAGAGGACACTTGATTACGTCGCGGGTGATCGAGCATTACCATCGGCAGCTTGGTCATGGACATCGAGAGACAGTAGTAAACGAACTGATGCAGAAGTTCTGTATCCCGAAAATTCGAGCTGAGGTTACGAAGGTGATGCGCAACTGCGTATGGTGCAAAGTGTACAAGTGCAAACCAACCGTACCAAGGATGGCACCCCTACCTGTGCAGCGAGTGACGCCATTCCTTCGTGCTTTCACATACACAGGTGTAGACTTTTTTGGTCCGATTGCAGTCGTCGTTGGTCGGCGAAGTGAGAAACGATGGGTGGCGCTGTTTACGTGCTTTACGACTAGAGCAGTGCATCTGGAAGTTGCGAGAAATCTGTCGACAGCATCCTGTCTAATGGCGATTCGCCGATTCGTGTGTCGGCGTGGATTCCCAATTGAGTTTTTCTCGGACAATGGGACAAACTTTGTCGGAGCTAGCAAGGAAATTGTCAAGAATATCACTGAAGAATGCAGCGAGACCTTCACTAATGCGAGAACAAGATGGAATTTCAATCCACCGGCTGCACCACACATGGGAGGAGTATGGGAGCGGCTAGTTCGGTCGGTGAAAGAAGCATTAGGGGAGCTGATTGATGGACGATCCCTTTTGGATGAGGTGTTGGAGACAGCGTTGGCTGAAGCGGAAAGCATGATAAATTCAAGACCCTTAACATTTGTGTCCAAGGAGAATGCGGAACCAGAAGCACTGACACCGAACCATTTTTTACTTGGTTATCCATCTAGTGGGCGTGAGGCAAAGCAACCATCTGGCAACGAAGCAAAAGCGTTGCGAGATCAGTATGAGCGATCACAAGTGCTGGCGGACAGACTTTGGAAGCGATGGATGAAAGAATATCTACCGACGATAAACTTGAGGTCAAAATGGCAAGAGGAGCAAGATCCGGTGCGAGTTGGAGCTCTGGTGTACAAATTGAAATTAGTGAAGTTTATATGAATTGGTAGAGAAATTATTGTTGAAAAATTAGTGATAGTGGAAAGGAGAGAAGGGGGGCTATGAAGAAGAGAGGGGAGAAAAAAAAACTTATTTTGTTTGAAAAAGAAAAGGATATGTGAAAAAAAAAAAATAAAAAATATATTTTTTATTGTGTTGTGCTACACCACGAGGGCTACAAAAATAGTTTTTTTGAGATCCGAACACAACCTGTTCATACAGAGATTTATATGGGAGCAAAAGTCGGTCATTTTTAAGTAAAAAATTGAACTACTTTTACTAATAGCACTTAATTGTAATTTCAATGTAAAAATTTTGCAAGTTTTTCTTATAAAATGGTGTATGAATGAAGTCATTGTGTTCAGTTGGACGAGAGTTATTAGCGTTCAAAAACCTTTCACTCTAGCGTAACGCTCTTATTTTTCAAAAATTTGAAATGACACCCTGTATAGAAAAGAGAAACGTAGTCCTACGTTGAAACTACAGCTACAGGAATATGTTTACTGCCCGTACAGCTAAGGTTGTTTATATTGACGGTGAAGAAAAAACAAACGCAAAGTTCAACTATTTTCATGGCACGCTAAGTTTTTTCTGAGAACAAGGACGCTGTATATTCAATTTTGCGATGCCCAAAATAGAATATTTTTGCAATTTATTCTAGTTAATAAATTGTAACGATATTTCGTGACGGTCGATTATCTTGAGATTTTCAATTGACACCCGTAAGACGTAGTCTACGTTAAAAAAAAACTTATTTTAGAACTTACATTTGAAAGAGCAGCACGAAAACACGAAAAGTGAGGCAAAAACAAGCAACAGTTGTTGCTGATACTAATAAGCTACCAAATACCAGAAGACAATTTAAACAAGAAATTGTAGAAGTGACTTTAACGACCTTTCATTAGAAATAGAGACATGTTAGAGACTTTTTTTTAGACGGGATGGAAAATCTGCAAACAGACTCCTGAAGAACTCAGGGTGTGGGGATGAGGGCGCCAACTTCTCGACCCACTAAAAACCCACCCGTGCCTCGAGCCACGGCCCTCCCCGGAACCACATTTCGGTATTACCTCAGGGAGGGGGCTAGTGTGCTTTACGCACCCACTATGTCTAACTACATACATTCGATCGAGATGCAGCTGGATCCAAGCATGGCTCGGGATGTTCGCGCCAGATCGCCGGAATTTCCCTGCCCGACCACTTACGGTACCTGCCGAACCTCGTGAACTTGTCGTCCTTCCTCCGATCAAGAAAGCCAGGGCCAGGACCGGGGTTGGAACGTCTGGGGGCGGCTACCCCAGGGTCGTCCGTGTTCCCCATGTCACAACCGCTTACGGCTTCCTGCCGGATCCCACGCCGTATGGCGCTTCCTTCGTTGTAGTTCGTTTCGCCGTTAAGGGGAGCTTAACGTTTCCAGGGTGCACCGCGGGGAGGCGAACTACTTCCACACCCCCAACATGTTAGAGACTGTCATAAAAATAGTGACCATGTCTCTCATACGAGGAATTCTACCAGCCCTGTGACTTCGGCAAGCTTCAGTCGTTCCAGATTGTACCGTGGCGGACGTCCGTACCGATTTCTGCTAACTACGGCTCATTTATGGCAACCTGTGGTGAACGATATGTTCTCTCAACAAAAGCAAATCCGAACGACAGAAAACACCCACCTGAACTAATGAACAAAAAAAAAGGAACATTTTCATAACTTCTCAATTCTTGAAAGGAAACCCTCCCATTCCCATCCGACTTCCTTCCATCCTGCGAGGCATTTGTTTTCCCATACAACAAAAACCATCCAACAAGAACCCATATCAATTTTTCCCTCATCAAATAAATTTCATGCGAAAACTTTGTAGCCCCCTTCTTTTTGGCTGCCCTCCCTGTGCAAGGATAGGCAGGCAGAACATACCACCGCATTAGTTGAAAGCATACTCGTACCTAAATACCACCGATATGGGAGGGAAAAACAACAATCATGTCTTTATTCGTTCACGAGTATGTGCGAATGGAAACCGCTCAGTTCCAGTTTGTGGCGGTCGGTCGTTCAGTCGGCTCGTGGATAGAGAAATATGGTTGGGGAAGGGTAGGGGAAATACAGCCGAGGGCAAAGAAGGGCGGGCGCATTGAAATAAACTGCCTATTTTGTTCATGACTGACTGTCGGGAGCATATGTAATCTGGTGTTGGTGGGTGATAACCTGACTGATAGTCGGAAGTCATAAGTGGAATAATTATCTTGCGAGTTAGAAGCGTATTTATAGCGTCGGTGGTGTAATGGTCAGCATAGTTGCCTTCCAAGCAGTTGATCCGGGTTCGATTCCCGGCCGACGCAGATATTTTTGATGATGATGATGACGGTCCCGGCACATTCTTCCCCACACAAAGGTTTGTTGAGCTGAGGACGATTGATTTATCTTTAAGTTAATTTAATATTGACCAATAATTTAATATGAGCATGAGCAAGATGGACCGCCAACGGATGCTACTTCGTTATTGCAGATCAGCTGCAACGTTTGCATTAAAAAATATAGACTTTTTTTTCGGATGGCGATAAAAAAAAGCTAAGACAGATAATTGTTTTTGATAAATTTCCCATGGAAGGTAATTTTTTAAGCTTACTTGTAAAAAAAAGTCTACGCCCTTGCGAGCGGCCTTCCGGTAGTTAACCGGAACATTCGCCATGGCGGACGAAAACATGCGTGTATGCATGTTTTTGAGTTCTTTCTTCGTTTTATTAGTCAATTCCTCTTCAGTTTTCGCGACAAAATTTTTGGAGTAGATCTTACGCTTCAGGTTGGCCCAGAAATTCTTGATGGGACGCAGCTAGGGGACGTTGGGCGGGTTCGCCGACTTTGGTACCACATCGATATTCGGCCGCTCCATCTCCTCCAACGATCGCTTCGAATAGTGGGCTGACTCCAGATCCGGCCAGAACACCGCGTCTTCGCCCTCATGGTATTTCTTGATGAACGAAGCGAATTCCGGCAGGCATTTCGTACTATAAATTTCCCCTTTCACGGCCAGTCCGGAGCGAAAGAAGAGCGGCTTTGACATACCCTTCTCGCTGATTGTCAGCCACAGCAGCATCTTCTTGGGAACTTGGTGTGTGAAATGAACTTCCCCTCGGAGGTCACTTCCTTCGTGGGGGAAGTAAAATACGAAGTGCCCTGCCAGTCGTGGCCATCCAGGGTGAGATCAACCGCCACGTCGCGATTCGCCGGGAAAATCGAGTTGACCATCTTATTCAGCCGCTGCCGCTGCGTCATTGCCTGCAGCTCCGAAACCAGTGGAGGCGACTTCAGCTTCCTGACATGTATATTCATGTTCGCCAGGTACTTTTTCGCTGTTTGGCCCGTTGAACCGACCTCCCGGCCAAGCGATGTAGCCACTTTTCCCTCGGTTTTCCTCTTCAGCATCCTTTGGAGCTTCTTGTCGCTCAGGGTCGTCGGCCGTCCGGAACCGGGCTTTCTTTCGATGCTCTGATTGTTGTCTAGTAGTGCCAAGATGTTGTAGATGCCGGAACGGGCGTATCCGGCGTCCACAAAGTGCCGCACGATGTCCGTTTTCGACGCGGCGGGGTGCCGTTCTTTGAACGCGCATACTTCTGAACGGAGTCGCTTCACTGTTTTTGCCATCACGGTTAGAGTTCGACTGATAGAGCTGTCAAATTTTGTCTGCTGACTCATGGGTTACTATGATTGATGCTGCATGGGTAGTTTTGGCAGTGCGGGTGAAGGTAAACCCATTTAAAATCGGCAATTTTTGTCCATTTTTTTTAAATGCAAACGTTACTTAAACAAAGAGCTGTATGTTGTTTGGGACTAACATACAACCTCAATGTTTAAAAACTGGTGACCCATTTTGTTTGTTGTTGGGGCGTAGAACCACTGCATCCACTGAATTGAACTTTTGTGGTAAAATGGTGACCCATTATGAAGCAATTCCGGCGCCGGTCGAGCTCGAATGCTGGCCAAGTAGGGAATGGGAAGGAACATGTTGACGTGATACTCGCTTTGAAGGAAGCCGAGAAATCCATTGCACTTCCACGAGAAATCACTGGAATTTTGGATAGTTGGGAGAAAGTTAGCAGTAGGGTTCGTTTTGGTAGACGATACGCTGAAAATATGTAACAAGCACTATCCGCCAAAATCATGGGACTGGTTCAACAAGCAACAGAACATCGAACGCCAGTTGCATCGCACCCCGAATAGTCCGGCATGACCTAATCACCGTAAACTCATAAATAATGGTGATCGCTTTTTCTGCCGGTGTGGGTAATATTTTCCCAAGAATGCGTTTTTTTCTGAGCGGTGGCATGCCTTCTTTTCTAAGGATATCCTGCAATTAGAGATAAGACAAGTTGGGCCGCCCCTCCGATTGGTGGCCCATCATAGCATTAGTAAATGATATTGATTCTATTGATTCCTACGCTCATTATTTTGGTACCAACCGGGGGAGACTTGGTCATATACCCGCTGCTTTCCTTATCGCCAATCCGTTAATCTATTCACAAAAATTTTGTGGTAAACATGGTAAATAATTTGTTCTTCAATATGAGGTCATGATTTTATGCATATGTTGTGTTGGTGTTGTGAATACCAACAATTTAATATGATGTGCAAACCAAAACAGAAACGATCCGATTTACATTTACAAATATAAACTCCTAAATCACTTCCCTAGTAGCACGATTGTTGCAAATCAGTTAAAAGAACTGCTTTGTAACTGGTTTGAGTCATAATCAAGTTGTTGCAACCTATTGCATATTTTCCGATCGTAAAAAAGGGGAAACGGGGACAACCGTCTTTCCGTCTCGTTTAACGAAAATACTACTACAATTACATTAACGAACTAAAAAAAATATATAAATCTATCCAACAAAACAACAAACCAAAGTTCGAGGCAAAAAGTATAGTTTGTTTGTGCCCCATGGAAATTATTAAAGCTTTGACAATAAGATATCCGTAGCTGTGCAAAAGCAGCAATTCTGGTGCAGTGTAACGCAGTGAATCAATTTCTAATTGCTAGTTACCGATTGAATGTGGATAGAGTATCCCATGCCTTTGCTTTACCGTACAAGAATCTTTGTTTCGCTGAACAGCACTGGTATCTTTGATTTTAATTAAGGCTTTTCCGCTGACGTTGACAGCAAAGTGCAAGCAATCAAAATGAAGTTGTATGCAAAGTAGCATATTTTGAGTATTGGTAAAACCTCGTTGCGAGTAGGATGTAACGATTTCATTATGAGTAAGTATTGATTGAAGAATGGTTGAAAGCAGTTTCATACAAATAAAGTGTATAAGAAATCCTAAGAAACATTTCCAAAACCACCCAGCTTTATTAAGTTTTATTAAAGTTTTATGAAAGCCCCTATAAATCAATTTGGTTTTACTATGGCACCAAGAGGTGACAATAGGTCGGTAGCCTATTTTTTATTCAGCAATCGTTCCAGTGCATCTGAAAAACAACATGTGGACAAAATTTCGATTTAGGGCTAAGAAAACAGCAGCATTTTCGAGTGCTAGTGGTTTATTGCTTACCATTTGACAGGTAATCAATTTTAATTTAAATAACCAAGTTATCATGTGAATGTATCCAGTGAAGTGCTTTAAAGGTAGAATGTATATAATTAGCGGTTTGAAAATGGGTTGCCGAAGCCAACATTTCCCTAACCATTGGACGTAAACATCAGTTTGAAATCAGATGCTCATTGTTATAGGGTATAACGCTTGCATTAAAAAAAGAAATAAATTTCGGATGGATAAAAAAAAACGATAACATTTATCAAACAAAACAAATTTTCATCGATTCCTGTATTAGTTCATGCTTTTACAAAAATGACTCCGCTGACTGTCGGGCGGCCTTACGGCAGTTGGTCGGAACTTTAGCCATATATGTCAAAAAGAAAGATGCTGACATATTCTTCAACTCGCCTTATTCATCAGTTCCTTTTCGGTTTTTGCCACGAATAGATCCTCCGCTTCGAGTTCGCCCAGAAATTTTCAATTGAACGCAGCTGAAGCACGACCGCTTCGCGTAATGTACCGAGGCCAGATCCGACCAGAACACGACATTGTCCTTCGGGTGGTGTTGCGGAAGGCTACAAATGTACCTTTTTCTGGAACTTTATTTGGGGGATATACTTCACGTCACTGCTCATATCCTTCCTGGGGGACGTGAAACATCCACTCATAGCCATTGAGCAGGTCAGGTCAGGTACGTCTCGTCGTCCATGATCACAATCAAGTAGAGGTTCCAACCCGGGATATCCCGGGACAAAAAATCCCGGGATCTTGAAAAATTCGGGATTTCCCGAATCCCGGGATAAGATTTTTCACCGTCCCGAAAACCCCGGGATTCCCGGGACACACATTTCTTACATATTTTTTCGCTTTAATACTTCCCACTAAATTTCAGTGTACCGTTTATATAACCCATACAACGCCAACATGTATGATGTATGATATGTACTACCACCCATTGTAGCACGGAAACTAAGTCCGACAGCAATGGGCTCTCCTCTCTGTTAGACTTGATCAAGCTTTAATAACCACTGATTATCCTAATCATGCCGTTGTATGAAGGGCCAAAAAGGGGTTGGGTGGATCGATATGCAACATCACTTATACGTATCCACAGGGATATAAAGAATCTCCTTCCAACAACAAGACTGAACAATTTGTCAAAAGAGCAAGCTATCTAACATGAGGATGCCCCAATGGGCGGGGAGAAGAGCCCGCCCTCTATTCACAAACTGTTAGCAATGGGGAGTTGGCATTCCCACTCTCCCCATCCAGAGTGCTTCAATCGGGTGCCCTGATGGTCCCTCCCATTCCCATGAAATATTTATATAATAGTGTATATATTTATGTAAATAAAAAATACTACAAGCATTCGTATCTATAATATATGATCTTCATTCGGTTGATCCTGAAATGCAAGAAATGTTGTAAAATGTTAAAGCGTAGGGTTCTGTGGTTTCGCGCATAAGCACGTTTTCGTTCGTTTTCAGCGATAGCAGCAATTCACCAAAATCTTGATATGAGGTATCCTGAAAAAGTTTGTTAAATCTATTGAAATTTTACAAGACTAACATTTATTAATTCAATTTATTGTTGGATGGAAATAATACGATGTTGTAAAGAAATACTACAAAATGTACATATAACAATTAAATGCCGCTATTTGCCACTTCCGCTGCGATCTTAGATGATTGAAACTCTAAAATAGCGAAAATTCCAACGCGATATAATGAAATAAAGTGGATCACCTGGCAGCCTAGCAAAACAGCAAAGAAAATTTAAGCAAACAATAATGCGAGATAAATTTCATATGAGTATTATTACTGCCCAAAAACGGAAACTCAATAAATTCAAAACGAAAATTTTTTTTTTTTAACTAAACGACAGGAAATTCCTCGATAACTTTTTTTTCCTACTGGACCCATAAATGATTCTTTTTGTCTGTAAAATAGAAAATGTAGGATCATAAACAATGTTAGTTTTGAATTAATTATTTTGGACGAAGAATTTTTTTTGTAGAATTTGTCGTACATAATCCTCTCTCTAAAAAATATAAAAACCATCCCATCTTTTCAAATACATAACGTTAGTTAGATGGGCCAAAACTTACAACGATGCAAATGCGAAGCTGAAAATAGCATAAAAAAATATTGTGAAGGGATGTTATAATATAAAATGATAATAACAATTATATTTGTAATGGCTGCATGTCTACTGATCCTGCTGCATTTGTAGAAGGACTTGCATTATCATAGCCACGGGGGAAGAAAACAATTCAAAATTATTATACAATACTTGGGAATGCCATGGATTATCTGAAATTATATACGGTATAAAGAATACTTCCATTTTTCGTGGTAGGGTAAGATTTCAGCATGCTACTTCACCGGGGTCACGCTGCCTACATCGCCTTGGTGCGGCTGCCACCTAATGTATAGTTGACGCGATACAGCGTTTCTTACTTAACCGCTGGATGCCCGGACAGACGCACCTCCTTGGTGGACAGACGTTCGGCACGCACCTCCTCAATCTAGCTGAAGTCAGAAGGACAACAGTGCCCAGGCTGCACTACCAGCTAAGTACGCAACCCTTAGCTGGCGGTCTTTGTCATCTCCTGACCCGTGGAAGCATGAGGTAGGAACTTGTGAGGACCATAGCTATGTTGCGGGGACGCACGCACGCTCCATCCCAGTTGTCTACTCACCATTTTGCAGCCCATAACCCATAGAACGCCAACATACATATTTACTGTTCCTACATCGATGTTATACATCATTCATGAAAATGCATCATTCCTTTTGTGTTGGTGCAGTAGGCATTCGCATTTTTGCCTACACATTTAACACACACACACGCGCGTGCGCCAATACGACGCAAGCTGTCATTTCCATTCAAAACATTGTTTTTATTCACTGATTACTGCTTCTGTGTTCATTGAACAATTTCGGATTGCCGTAACATCAAAGTAAGTAGTAATACAAAATTTGTGCTAATGTAGCCTTACATCCAATTATTTTAAAGGCATGGCTGAAATTTGGAAACACTTCGATAGAATTGCGGATGACAAAGAAAAAGCACGATGTCTTCGACCAGTGGCTCGCTCCGGCACATGAAGAACAAACACGACATGGATTCCAAACCCCCCACAAATCTTAGTGAGTCTGCTGCGAAAGTTCAATCATCCACACCGAATATCCCAGTGAAACAATTATCGATGCTCAAGTTCGTTAAACGTCAGTCACTGGCAGAAATTGTAGCTCGGCTGTCAACAGAGGACGGATTTTCGATCAATGCAATCACCAACAGCAAGCTCATCAGACAATCGATCGCAGATCGTGGATATTCTCTGCCAACGTCGAATACATCCATCATGAAGCTGGTCGCCAGCAAACGCGGGATGAAATAGTGACGCGTATCGATAGCGGTGAACTGGTTAGCCTCACTTTGGACTGTTGGACAAGTCTATGCAACAAGCGCTACTTAAACGTGATTGCCCATTTCGCTGACGGATCATTCTACAACCTGGGTCTCGGCAAAATTCGTGGATCACTACCTGCTGAAAAGTTTTTGGAAATGGTCAATCATATGGTCCGGAAATTCGGGATTAAGGATGGAAACATTGTAGCATCAACGACTGACGGAGCTCGAGTGATAACGAAGTTTGGAAGATTGTCGGATTACCTTCATCAGCAGTGTTACAACCATGCGATTCACTTGGGGGTTTGCGATGTCCTGTACAAGGATCAGCCACCGGTACCAATTGAAAATGAGGATTCAGATAGCGACGAATCGGATAGTGATAACTACGATGATGAAGTTGGTTCTTCGAGTAAAAATATTGGAATGTTCATGTTCATAATAAAGAAAACAGCTAATTTATTTCAATTATAGACTTGTACACCACGCGATTTGGAGAGTCTCTGAAACGTATTCGAAGAGTCGTGAATTTTTTTCGAAAATCGCCTGTTAAGTAAGAATGCACTGCTTCAAGAAAAAATCACGAAAATGTTACATAAACCACTTCAACTGTGTGTGGACGTCAAAACTCGTTGGAACTCGACTGAAACGATGCTGGAGCACTTCATTCGCGATTTTGATTGCATCAAAGAGACACTTTCCGAAATAAGCCCTTCAGGTCTTATGTTGGACAGTGATTTCGAGGTTGCGAAAAACCCGGAATCCCGGATCCCGGGACAAGCAACAAATTTTATCCCGAATCCCGGGACAAGCAAATTGGTCGGGACCTCTACAACCAAGTTATGCTTCACAGGGAAGACATTCTTGACGAACACCTTCAGCCGCTGCTTTTGGGTGGCCGCTTCCGCTTGCGCACGGCCGGCCTCGACATCCGCATCCGCAGGACGATGTCAATTTTGGCCAAATACTTTCGCACACTAAAAATGAACGGTCGCACCGAACTCCAGGGGCTTATTATGGTTTTCACTTCACGGTGAAAACGAAGGGAAAACAAAAAACTTACGAATGTCACACAAGTGACAAAATATGAAAGAGTTCATCTGAGGTGACGATTCGAATGAACCCCGTGTTATTGTGGTTGCCACGGCATCATCACGCCACCGAAAAAAGTGACGCAAACCGTGGATTTATCTGAGGGCTACTACGATTTTCACTTCACTATCACTTTCACCTCAAGCAGTTAATTTGAATCAAGGTGACACCAGTAATAGCATAAACAAAGTGGAGTGAGCACTTTGTGTCTATCGGATACAGCCGAGCGGTCATATAGAAGATCCTGGTGCTCCTGGTGAAAAGTGAGAGCATCGACCGCAAGCTGGATTTCGGCCGTCAGACGGTTTTGCTTGACCGGAAGGTGCAGTAAGTGTGAACCGGAATCCTTCCGCGCCTTGGGCCTGGAGTTCGGTGCGACCGGCCAGACGGTCAAAAAGTATTTGGCCAAAATTGACATCCTCCTGAGGATGCGGAAGTCGAGGCCGGCCGTGTCGGAAACGGAAGCGGCCACCCAAAGCAGCGGCTGAAGGTGCTCGTCAAGAATGTCTTCCCTGCGAAGCACAACGTGGTTGTCATCATGGACGACGAGACGTACCTGACGCTCAATGGCTATGAGTGGATGTTTCACGTCCCCCAGGAATGTGTAATTGAAGGGAAAGTGAAAGTGAAGGTGACAACCGCAATAAGCCCTATATTACGAATGTCACACAAGTAAAAAAAAAAACATGAAAGAGTTCATCCGAGGGAGTGGATCACGGTGATACCAGTAGTAGCATAAAAAAGTGAGGTGATGTGTAAGTGAAGTGAGATTTTAAGTGAAGGTGAGAACCGTAATAAGCCCCAGAATATTTCGGCTTGGTGTGTTCACCTAATGAACTAAATACTACTCAAGAACTACGTCTATGAAAACCATGCTAACGCTGATTCCCAATAACATTAACACAAGATTTCACCCGTAATTTACAACCTGACGTAGGACTTGCGTCTCTCATTTCTATTCCTGTATCGTAAATCGACTACGTTACGCAGGATTGGAGATTTTGAACGATAATATCTCCTTCTGACCCACGGAAATTTTACGATAAGTATTTCATTCGAAATGTAGAACCAAAGCTAAATCCCTGTTTCTAATCTAATTCATTACATTTGTTCAAACTAATTAAAAAGTACTTAAAAGAAAAATGTCTAAAAGCACATAGCTATTTGTCGAAAATCATATTTGTACCACGCTCTGACTGGTTCATACTGCCACAGTTACCATGCCAGCGATTTTAAAACATGTGGTGACGTCCGACCAACCATCATTCTCAATTCAGATTCAGGAAAGGAAAGGTTGACGGAAAAGCAAAATCCCGTTCGAACCACGTCGTATTGCAGTTCCCAGTCGGTCGTATTCACCGTCTGCTCCGGAAAGGCAACTACGCCGAGCACGTTGGTAGGAAACGCCACCCGTGACGATAAAAAGACCAGAATCCTCCCACGTCACCTGCAGCTGGCCATCCGCAACGAAGAGGAGCTGAACAAACTTTTCTCCGGTGTGACCATTTCACAGGGGTGTATCCTGCCAAAAATCCAGGCCGCCTCCATGTTCCCTCCATAAACATCTAAAATCCGTCCTTTTCAGGACAACCTAATCAATTTGCCCAACTAAAGAGTATGTTTGATTGAAATTTCTCTTGAGCTCATCGAAATTTCCATTACCACGCACCGGCTCAACATGGCGTTGCTTGAAAAGCCGCGTCCCGCAGAAAATGGTCAAACTTTTGCTATAAGTATCCATACATAAATTCCGATTCGCCATTTACCCCTAGCAAGCACGTTGGACATTCAATAAACGAAATATTAATAACAGTTAACTCGAGGTCTGTATCCGCAATAATCCGGACCCCTCAAAACATGAATAAAACATAAATTTCGCATTATATTTCCGTCGTTCCAGTCTCTTCAGAAATCGTAGAAGCCGTCTTTGTCCAAATTTGCTGGAAGTGTTTGATGTCTTTGATTCCTTGCTTCTTTCCAGAAAGCTTCCGCTTCATCAGAGCCCAATATCCCTCGATAGGTCGTAGCTCTGGGCAATTTGGCGGGTTTGAGGTTTTTGGTACAATGTTCACTTGATTTGCTTGGTACCACTCCATCACAGTTTTAGCATAGTGGCATGATGCCAAATCGGGCCCGAACAATGGTTTTTCTTTGTGACTTTTGATGAAGGGTAGCAATCGCTTCTGCAGACACTCTTTCTGATAGATCTCCTTGTTGATTGTGCCTGTAGTGACGAAAGATTTACTCTTTTTGCCACACGTGCAAATTGCTTGCCACACAAGGTATTTTTTGGGAAATTTCGATGCCTTCTTCGTTCTGAAATGCTCAGCTGTAGCATTTCTGGCCATAGCAGAATAAAAAGTCAGCCCTGGAAGCTGCTTGAAATCCTCCAGGACATAAGTTTCATCGTCCATAACAACGCATGAAAACTTCGTCAAATATTCGCAGTACAAACGTCGAGCCCGTGATTTTGCTGCCAAGTTCTGTTTGTCGTTGCGATTTGGAACTGTTTTTACTTTATATGACTTAAGTCACAAACGTTGTTTTGATTTTTTTTTCATTTCTACGTGCAATATTTCAAAAGTTACAATGATTTGAAGGTGTCCGGATTAATGTGGATACAGACCTTACAAACCATCGAACGTAGTTGCTTCACAGCTTTCGCCATGGCTGCCGTAAGCGAACTGATAGAGCTGTCAATTTTTTTTCTGTATAAAGCCTACTTAAATTTATTGACGATTAACCTGGTGGACCCACAACCAGGTGGCAATATAAGCACATGAAAAATCTGTGAACTTTGTCTTGTTTTTTTTTTTAATGCAAGCGCTAAGAGAATCTTTCGGCTGGTGTTTTCACCTAATGAACTACTACTCAAGAACTATGTCTATGAAAACCATGCTAACGCTGTTTCCTGCGATAAATGAAATAGGAGTGTTCACTCATTCACAAGAAGCACCATTATCCTGTGAATAATGGCGATTCTTGTGAATAAGTGAACACACACTGATAGCATAGGGTTTCATAGTTCTTTAGACTGAGTAAAATATAGTAGAAATGTCTTAATTCGATGACATCAATTTCTTCACATCAACATGGAGTCCTACATCAACTTTGCAGTTATGTCACTGATTTTCGTTTTTTCACACATTACATCGTACTGATCCAGATTCAAGATTTGGTTGGTTTGGGATTTCTCACCAGAAAAACACGATGAGAGAACTCCAATTAGCGTGAAATTCCTGTAGGATCAAACTGAGTGAATCAAATCCTGAGGTTGCCACTCCACAGCCACTCTGAACCGGGATTGAAGTGGTTTTCCGTTCAAGTGAAGATGAAAGTGAATTTTTAAAATTCCTGCACTCCGTGATCATTTAGCTTGTCGCAAATTATTAGGGCGTGATGATGATGAGAAAGATGACGACGGAAGTGAGAAGATGAGCTTTATTTACATAATATCTACTCCTGGGGAGTTAACTCTCGTCCTCGAGCAGGCGAGGGTGCTAATTACATTCCAAATAAATCGCTCACCCTTCCAACTTGAATATTCAGAGCAGTAAGTAGCACTTGGGTTTATCTTCCGAGGCAAAGTGGTGGCTAATTAATCATTCATGGACTCGGAGGTTCGTGTAACTTGATTCCATTGAGAGCGCTTCCCGTTTAACTACCAACTGAATGTGACGGGCATTCGAGTGTACAAGTTCTAACATGGGAATTCGTTCGACATTTGCATCGAAGCCTAATTTCATGATAATATTTATTTTTATTCATTCTTATTGCTAATGGTCTTCGTCATAGTAATTGCACACTGCACACAGTTTCACGATATGGGTTTCCAAATAATTCCATGTTAATAACATCGCAGGAACACTTTTCCAACCAACTCCTCTCTACCCTGTTGATGTGTGTAAAATTTTACATCGTCTTTTTCGACATCCATCTCTGAACCACCTGGTTGTTTTCGGTCGGGTATTATACTCGAGGAAAACGTACACTCTTATAACAAGGAACGATGATACACATCAAAAAACTACATGCTGCTCGTGAATTTAATCATCGATGCTATTTTGCATTTGTTGGGGGAAAGCGGAAGGTTCATACTGGGACCGATATTTCCTTCGAATATTGGCTATGCAACTCCATATTACGAGCACCTTCAATAGGTTCATGGGAATTTTTTAATTAATTCCCTTCATCTGTTTCGTTTACGAAGCTAATTTTGCTAGACACCGTTCTCGCTAAAGAGGTACACTAAGTTGAGAAGTCATGCCACCAGGGAGATTTAAACGAATGCTATAGAAATGTAGAATGGCAATTGAATCAGGAAAATGAAATCAGTAAAGGGTCATTTTTTTCACGTGGAAAAATGTGGAAACACCTACCAGGAAAATAACCTTGTTTCTATGATTTTAATAGCTTTTGAATAACAACATTTTCAGAAAAGTGACTTTTAATACAACAGATGCTATTTTCGGTTTCTCAATATAACACGATTCTTAACGTAGGACTACGTTTTTTATTCCTATTCTGGGGTGTTATTTCAGAATTCCTAAAAATGAGAGCGTTACGTGCTGTCATGGCAAATTTTAAACATTAATATCTTCATTTATTCCGAACAAAATGCACTGGTAATTATTTTATTTTATATGTAAATAAAACAATCTGAAGTCATGTTTGCTACTAGCTAATATCCGAAAACTTGTTTAGTACTTTGTTCGCACTACAACTCCGTTTGCATCTATGCATCTATTTTTCACTGAAAATAATGTGCATGTCATTTGATATCAAGATATTCTATATCACGTAATATAGGTTGTAGTGCGAACGGGGTATAAAGACTTAAAAACGTTTTGGAATGTAACCTATTACAGTGTGTCTCACAATAGGTTTCACCTTTTTTCAGTCTTGGTTTATTTCAGCTGGGTAATTTTAACAGCGAAATTGATTATACCCGTTTTGAGTGTATTATTTTGACAGCTTATCGCTGAAGATAAATAAGCGAGTCCGTTTGTTTATATTTATCAGCTACCATGGAAGCCATACGGGAGCAAGTTTTAAAATTACATTTGAAAAAGCTTAGACCGTGTCAGATAGTGTCAGAGAGTAAGTAAGCGTTTTGTTTTTCATTTTAGTTCTTGAAACGGTTCAAGAAAACTGGAAATGTCCATATTCAATACAAAGGAGGTGCCAGACAAACTGCCAGAACGAAGAAAAAGATCAAATGTGTGAGGGAGCGAATAAGACGAAATCCTGCCGTATCTGGCCGTAAATTGAGCAAACAATTTCAAATGTCCCCTGCTTCAATGAACAGGCTCCTCAGACATGATCTGGAAAAAAAGCCGTACATGAGACAACGGGTTCTGGGGTTGACGGAGCGTCAGAAGCTGAAATCTTTTGGTTCGGTATGGTGACTGCGAGAAAACTTCCTCTTCTTTTCATAGAACCTCACGTAAAAATCAACACTGAATATTACATCCAGCAGGTTTTGAAGAACCATCTTCTTACTCATGCTTCAACGCTGTATGGGAATACACCATATTGTTTCCAACAGGATTCAGCTCCAGCTCACAATGCAAAGAAGACACAAGCGTGGTGTGTGGAAAATTTGCCCGATTTCATCACAAGTGAAAAATGGCCTGCATCTTCACCGGATCTCAACCCATTTGACTCCTTTGTTTGGGGTTATATGCTTAAACATATAGGCCCAACGAAAGGGCTTACTTTACATGGATTCAAGAAACATATGGTTGATATTTGGGACCAAATTCCTCAGGAAATCGTGCGTGCCAGCTGCGATGGGTTTACAAAGCGTTTGCGCAAAATTAACTAGGAAAAGGGCGAGAAACTCGAATTAAATTGATACGGTTTATTTCTATAAGATGTATCTTTCAAATGAAAAATAAATGCTATGATTTGGTTGATTTGTTTTGCTGTAATCCCATTTTGTTTTAGAGACACCTAATGTGAGACACCCTGTACATTCGCAAAAATTTATAAATATGAATCCCAGCTCTCAGTTTTACTTCGTCAATCCATGCGAGTCAAGACTGTACTTGAAAAAAATGAGACACAATGATTAGCTTATAACATTTTAGCGTGTGGGTAATCGATGACATTTTGACTATATTTATTTAAGAGTGTAATGTTTACGTTGGAAAAATTTCATCAAAATCTTTCCAATCGTTATCGAGATGTCATCGAAATGAGAGCAGATCCACCAAAAAATTTCACCTTGAACGACTTCATACCTTGCCGGTGATTGGAAGTATGCACGAAAGTTGGGGACAGTTTTATTTTTCTAGCCACAGTACGTACCGAAAGATCTGGTCTCTTGTGCAATATTTGCTTCACCTTCGCGTCCTTCTGGTAGTTCCTGAGATCCGTTTTTGTTCCACTCCCAGCCTTCCTGGCTGTTGTCAAACGTATATCGAGAGATTTAAGAACGTTGTGGAGAGTGCTTGCAGGAAAACCAAGCTTTTTTGCAAGTTTTCTTACTGACCGATCCGGATTTACATTGCGACCACACACAATTGCTTTTCACAGTTGCTCTTCTTTCGACGCCACATTCGATCTAAAAGCTTGCAGTATCACCCAGAATTGATTTTAAACAATGAACAGACATACGTTCATCAGTCTGCGAAAAATTTCACGCGTTGATGAAGTATTTACAGAGATATACGTACTTAGGGGTGTTCAGATTTTGTCGCGAACAAGCCTTAAACACACCACCGAGGATAAGAACATTTGAAGTCCACCGTTTGGCCAGGATAAAAACACTTGAAGATCGCTTCAGTGAGTCTATCAATCGATAAAGGGCACGCTGCCAAACATCGGCCCACCAAGTCATTCGAGACCTCGTACCTCGACCCCAGTATTTTCAAATTGTTATCTTAGTAGTTAGGTAGGTTATGAAATTATTTAATTATAAAAAACTAAACATGGCATTAGCGAAAATTTAAAAACACATAAAACCTAAAACACAATAAAGAAGACAATACTAACATGAAGATCCCTTATGGCTACAAATGCAACGATTGGAAACTCGGAACGTGGAATTGTAAGTCTCTCAATCTCCTGAAAAGGTCTATTTAGCCAGGACCGTTTGTTTTCGTAAAGTTTAGGTTTCCACACCTCACACTGCACAATCGATCAATTCAATGTTTTCGTTGAGTTTAGTCCAACAGTCAAGGACCACTACTCTCAGGTTTAGCGTCTGCAGAAGAGAGATTTCTCGGTTATCAACGCGATAATCCTGCTCAGCAAGGCCAATACGGGTTCGTCCGTGACGCGTTGATAACTTACCTTACGAATAAGACTAAGGCCGGTGTGGCCTCTGCTGTACACAGAAGTTGTTTCCATTGTAATCGGTCCTTGGCTGTACCTCGGCAGCCTCGCTGTCTGCGGAGGGTCCGCAGGTCGCCTTCTACTTGATCAATCCACCTTGCTCGTTGCGCGCCTCTTCTTCTTGTACCTGTCGGTTCGTTTTCGAGAAGCATTGTTCCAACCATTGACAGGGCTGTCGTCCGACATTCTTACGTAGTCGACCGATTTTTGCGATGTGTACGAGCGGAGGTTCTCCCAGCAACTGGTGCAATTCGTGGTGCATTCGCCTCCTCCACGTTCCGTCTTCCATCTGCACTCCACCGTAGATCGTACGCAGCACCTTCCGTTCAAAGACTCCAAGGTCGCGTTGGTCCTCCACTAGCAATGTCCATGTTTCGTGGCCGTAGAGAACTACCGGTCTATGTAATGTCTTGTAGATGGTCAACTTTGTGGTTCGGCGAACTTTGTTCGATCTTCGCGTCCTTCGGAGTCCAAAGTAGGCACGATTGCCAGCCATAATGCGCCTTTGTATTTCTCTGCTGGTGTCGTTATCGGCGGTCACCAAAGAGCCAAGATACACGAATTCGTCTACTACCTCGATTTCATCACCGTCGATCTGAACTTGTGCTAGGAGGCTAACATTTTCTTCTCGTGAGCCTCTTCCCTTCATGTATTTTGTTTTTAACGCATTAATCACAAGTCCAATCCTACCAGCTTCAGCCTTAAGTCTGATGTACGTTTCCGCCATCGTCTCAAAGTTACGTGCTATAAGGGAACGCCGTAAATCCCCCAGTTACAACGATAACTTCATTGGCAAGCTACGACCGCCAGTTCCTTCGAGTAACCGAACCGCCATTTTTTTTTTCAGAACAGTCGAAGTGATACAAAACATCTGTAACTTCGTGTGCTCATCAACGCAGTTAGTCCATAGACTAACTCTAAGACCAGTAGGTCCCGTACAAATACGATATTTTTCTTGGCTCAGTCAGTACTAGCACATCGGTCCCAAGCTCGGTCCCAAGCTCAATGATTCGCCCCTAACAACCTAGCTCACACCAACACATTCTCAAATGTTGTGTCAAAATAACATAGTGAATCAAAACAACAACCAAGATACTAGTACCGGAAGGTACCGAAAAGCGCAAGAATTATTGCAAGGTGCAGACTGCAAGGTATACTTCGGACCTAGGGGTTCTACAACAGTGAACCAATTTCAAATCGCAAGTTGCACATTGATTGTTGGTTAGTCCATCACCGGTACACATATGAACAACGAACTCCACCAATAAACCACCACATTTATCTACGAAAACCCAATTAAATTGAAATACCCAGGTAACCAATAAGCAGTTCCAAAGCGTCTTAACGGCAGCCTATCAATTTAGTCGCTTTAAATGCAACATAAATGCCGCTTTTGGCCCAATATACGTCTGCTTTACTGCAATGCTAAGATAATGCTTCATTAATGCTATTTTGCATTCAAAATGCTGATTACAGGCTACAGAGCATGTAAATAGAATTTGAAATTCAACTTTACAACAGATAGCATTCAAGATGCTGATATAATGCTAATATAATGCTTGTAGCATCTGAAATGGAGGTTTAGGGTTGATTTACTGCATGTGCTAATGCTTATTGGTTATCTGGGTTGGGTCGACAATCATTTCATGTGCTATAAACATCGCATCGATTGGAAATATCAGGGTAAAAAAAGTCTCATTCAAACGAATTTGGAATTGTGTCTTGGATAACATGAACCTTGACGCAACTTGGTTACTTCCCGGAAGACCTAGTTTAACCATCAATTCATTAAACTGGTCCTAGAGTTGTTATTCAAATTTTCATCTATTCATCTATTCACTTCATTAGCAAACTATTCGGAACGAGAGTCACCAAACGCATTTGTTGGCTTTCCCGGATGCCATTTCCAAACAATCGCACATTGCTGCCAACTGGGGGTACTGTAGTTCTCTAATGGATTTCCTCTATCACTAAACACAGCGCCATCTACAGAGCACAGGTCGTCGTTTGCGGTTCATCGTGGAAGCGATCGGAGCGAATCGAACCGTATCCCAAAATGCAAGCAAACTCTTGGCGGTTTCGGTCGAGAGCCGCAAAGTTTGACTTTTCTCCCTTCCTCATCATCCGCGTCATCATCATCATCATCATCATCATCATCATCATCATCGCAGTCATCGTCGTTGGAGCCAGAAGGCGGAAGGGTGATGTAATGTGTTTGCTTGTGGTTTTCTAAAATGTTTTCTCGGAGTGCGAGATGGGGGAAAACGAAGGGATCTTCAAAATTCCGAACCGAAAAGCACTCAGGCAGAAAGCTTGCCCTGTTAAATATTTTCCTCCCGTTCACAGCCAGCACACAGCAGCCGGCGGCGATCTGTGAAATTGTGTTGTGCGTGCTGCCTACCTCGAAGGCGCATCACCATTCTTGTGAACCGGGCTCGGGCTAATTAATTATTGAAATGTAATTTCGTGAGCTGCGGGACTGAAGTACTGCGTATATTTGTGTGGGTGTTTGAATAAAAGGCAAAGTGCTCGAGGTAACGCATGGCTCGCCTGAATGAACTTTTCTCCTCTATCAGAGCAGGAGGAGATAATCCGATTTTTAGCCGGTGGCTTTTTGATGGAAATGCGAAAGAAAATGTTCCCTTTTTGCATTATGGAAGCTTAATTATTTTATGGCTCACTTGACGGCAGTCGGAGATTGTCTAATTGATGAATGATGCAGTTGTAAATTTCTGATCCTCCTCGGAGACTTTGGTGCGTGTAATTTTGCTTCCGAATGGAAGATTCATGCTTTTTCATACTTAATGCCGCTTTCACGGATGATCGATTGTCGATTCCCATAGCGAAGAAAGGCCGGCGTTCTGCTGGAGGAGGGTCCCCATCGTTTATAGCATACACCATCGCATCTTCATTGTCATCGTCGTCGACGTCATCATCATTATTCATAACGATTGATCCTTTCTTGAGCACTATTCTTGTTTATGTGTACACACACACACAAACCATGCAAACACATGCAAACCGATAAAAGCACTGCAGCCAACCACCATTGTTGTTTGATTTTCCATTCATCAACCGGAGTGAAGCGATGCAAGCCATGAATAAACAATCCCCGCTATACCTTGGTGCGACGTTTCGACTGCACCCTGGAGAAGTCTACCCATCGCACGAGGAAAATTACGACGACAATCGACTTGCTCCCCATCCATCGCGGTGACATTTTGCCACTTAACCTATGCAAATATAATAAAGTCACGTCGTCGTCGCCATCATCGTCTTCGGTCGACGGGTATCATCATCAATTGCATCGAATGAGTAAAGTGCCAGCTCATGTCCTCCAGCTCGTGTGGAAAATTGCAATTCCGGCTCGAACTCGAAATGACAAATGACCCTATTTTCATAAATTTCAATCCAAGCAGCTGAACTTTTTCCCGCAATCTGGATTGTAAATTGCTTTTGACCAACCGAAGTTCGCCTCATCAGGTGCAACATCTGCCGCATTTGTTTATGTTTTTGCTCGGGGAAGGAAAATTGTTTATTAGCTTTGATGCCCACTTTCCCTTCGTGTGCGGCTTAGGTGTTGCTGCTAAAACGATGCAGACTTGGCCACTGGGCTGGCACAGTCGGGAAAACACTAGTGTAATGGATGCTCTAAAGTTGCAAAGGTGTCCATGGAGGTACGTTTGTTTTTGGGATAATAACAGTTGGCCGAACAGTAGGCGGTGCTTAGTTGGAGCGCAGAACGATGTTGCCATTTGGGTGGTTGAAAACTATAGACTTGCTTGGTGGCACCGACGGATGTCAACTTATTAAAGAACCTTACTGGTTAACTTTCAGTTTTTTAAATAACACTTTTTTTAAACACTTTGACGAGCGTATTAGCAGAAACAGGTACACACACACACACATCTCTTGGAAATACTAGACCTCCCTTGTCATCTGGCAGGTATACAACAACGAATACAACACCACACACATTGAGTTGCAAACAAATTTACTATAAATACTATACCTACTGCGATGTTCCGTTCAAGTCGAGCACTCGACACTGAAGAAGTATGTAAGTCGCAGACGAAAAAGGCCAAAGCTTTTAGGATACGTTTATCTTTTCTATACCGGCTTTCATTTCAAAATTTTGAAAAATGAGGGCGTGAAGTTAAAGTGAAAGGTTTTTGAACGCTAATAACTCTCGTTCAACTAAAAAAAATCAGGGGAGCTCTCACATACACGGCCAGCCATTTTAACTTAGTTTTGAGTCCTTTTTTTGACTCACTTTCGTCATTAGTGGAGTCACTGAAATTTGAGTAAATATAACTGGTCAAGTCGACAAATCAAAAACATCGACTCAAATCAGATGGATTCGATTTGTCGACTTGTTAATCCCAGTTAGACCTGTGCGCCGATCTATTTTGAATCGGCGGCGGCGTGTATGGTATTTTCAACCAGCGGCGGTGTCGGCGGCGTGGATCGGTGCGGGCATAAATTATTCCCGCAACATTTCCTTATGCTTATCCCTTTTAACTGTTTCGCTTCCTCGTGCACTGTAAAGGCTATACAGGGTGTTGCGATCAAAATTTGGTCAAACAGTAATGTGTGTGCGTCGATTTTTATTAATAAGTCAAATTCTTTTTCTTATTCAAGCTCCTTTAGTAAAGAATACAGGAGAAATTTTAAACTAAGCTCCCCTTTTACCGAATGCGAATTGCGGGGTCTTTCGTTTAACACCTGCCATAAGATTTTGTACAGTCTCCTTGTCCACTTTATTCGCCGCAGAACTCCAGTTTGCCTTGAACTGTTTCTCGCTCACAACAATTTTTTGAGTCTTCTTATGGTTCCGCTTGACGATGGCCCAATATTGTTCGATTGGGCGGAGCTCTGGCGTGTTGGGAGGGTTCTTGTCCTTGGGCACCGCTTGAACGTTGTTGGCAGCATACCACTCCGTCGCCCTTTTCCGTAATAGCAAGATGCCAAATCCGGCCAAAATAAAACGGAACAATTGTGTCGCTTCAGGAAAGGCAGTTGACGTTTTTGTAGGCACTCGCTCAGATAAATTTCCTGGTTGACGGTTCCGGTCGCAATGTAAACGTTGCTCTTCAAGCCACAGGTACAGATGGCGTGCCACACCAGATATTTCTTCGCGAACTTTGACAGTTTCATGTACTTGAAAATATCTGCCACCTTTCCTCGTCCAGTTGCCGTATAAAATTCCTATCCAGGAAGCTGTTTAAAGTCTGCCTTGACGTAAGTTTCATCGTCCTGTACAACGCAATCAAACTTCGTCAGCATCGTCGTGTACAACTTTCGCGATCGTGCTTTGTTTGTCGTGGTGTTTTGGGGGGGGCATTTTGTTGTAGGTCGTTTGTGGTGCTCGTTTTTTTGGTTTTTTTTTGGTGGGGGGGCCCCCCGGGGGGTTTCTCTTCTCGGGGGGGGGGGGGGGGGGGGGGGGGGGGGGGGGGGTTCTCTTTTTTTGTCGGTGGTGTGGTCGTCGTCTGGGTGTTCCCCCCCGCTCTTTTTTCCGCTGTTCCGTTGAACAAATAAATTCTTCACTAATTTTGTAGTAGATGTATTGACGTTCAACTCAACTGAAATATAGGATAGCTTAGATATTTCACCATGTATATAAATGATTCTACCTTACAATTTTAGTGAATCTATTGTTTTTAGGTTAAGGATCTTCGTCCAACTCAGAAATCTAGCTCGCTGTAACATTTTCATTCATTATTCGTTTTAACTAATTATTTGATTCGCTCTTACCAGTTTACTCAATAATTCATCTATCCTACTTCGGTAAATGGTCTTCGAATATTTCGATCCTAGTTAAAGAAATAATATATATGTAAGTTTTAGCTTCATGCTATCCTTTGTTCCATACTTACTGGCTCAGTACTTAGGTTAAGCAATATATTAGAGTAAGCAATCTATTTTTAAGTAATCCTAGGCATAAGTTTACTTCTAGGTTTTTTAATATTATAAATATAAATTCAGTTTAATCAAATAAATTTTAGCAGTAAGTTTATAGAATACTATTTAAGCAATTCACTACACGTTCGTTACTTTTCAGTATTTCTTCGCTTGTGTCTCCTTCTTCCCTCGATATACTTTTACTTCTATCTATCATTTCATCTGTCATTTTCTACTGTCTAATGTCTAATTGTCCGTTGTCCCGCAGGGTTGTTACGACATGTATCGATGAAGCCAGCAGGGCGACCAGAAATACTGGTGATCGCGGCAACATTTCGACCCTCGTAACACAGCGGGTTTGACGCTTTTTTCCCCCAAAATTTTACATCTAGGATGGCAAGCTTGGAAACAGGTCTTCTCAGTAGGCCTGATGTCGTTTGAACCGTAGCCTGCCTCACTTGACCATCTGTGGCTGTGCGAATCCCTACTACTCGTCCTCGCTGCCAGTTGTTTCGTTTTCTTGCATCCGCTATGAGAACTAAGTCACCTATACCAACCGGTCTAGTATCAGTGAACCACTTTGTTCGACGGCTGATGGTAGGAAGATATTCTTTCAGCCATCGATTCCAGAATAAGTCTAGCGGATGACGAATCTGATTCCAGCTGTTCAGTAGTGCGTACCGTGGGTTCACAAAACTTGCAATAGGCTGCTTGACTCCATTTGAGCTACCAAGAAGAAAGTGATTGGGCGTCAACGCCTCCTGTTCTGCAGTCTCCAGAGGAAGATAGGTCAACGGTCTAGAGTTGACGATGCATTCCGCTTCGACTAGCAGCGTCAAGAATCCTTCATCATCCAGTTTTCTTCCTGTATCAATGCTCATAATAGCGGTCTTAATAGATTGAACCATTCTTTCCCAAGCCCCACCCATGTGTGGAGCAGAAGGAGGGTTGAAAAACCATCTGGTACAGGCGTTGGTAAACGTCTCCGCTAGCCCGCTGTTTATTTGTTGTCTGAGCACTTTCTCTGCACCTTGGAAGTTGGTGCCGTTGTCAGTATAAACCTCCAAAGGCGCTCCTCGGTGGTCAACGAAGCGACGAAAGCACATGATGCAGCTCTGAGTGCTTAAACTAAATGCGACTTCAACGTGCACCGCTCTTACAGTAAGACACGTAAATAACGTCACCCAACGCTTCACATGGCTTCGTCCGATCTTTACTAAAACTGGACCAAAGAAATCCACACCAATGTACGTAAAGGGCCGTTCGAATGAAGCTAATCTTCCGGCCGACAAAGGAGCCATTTTAGGGGTAGACGGTTGCGACTTATAGATTCTACAACGCTGACATGATCGTGCCACCTTACGGACAGTAGCTCTAAGATGAGGTATATAAAATTTCTGCCTTACCTCATTGACCACCGTTTCATAGTTCGCATGATGGCATCTTCGGTGATAGTGGTCTACAAGTAAAACTGTCATACGATGCGATTTTGGAAGGATTATTGGAAATTTCACGTTAAATCCCACATTAAGGGCTGCACCAATCCGTCCATCCTGTCGCAGAACGCCATTCTCATCGATGTAAGGAGAAAGCTTGTGTATAGGGGAAGATTTTTCTACTTCTTTCTTGCCAGCCTTCAAGCAGGAAATTTCGTCAAGGTACGACTCTTTTTGGCAGAGGCGCCGAAGTACATTTTCAGCTTTCTCCATTTCTTCAGAATTCAACGATGTTAGGTCCCGTTGCTGTTTGGTTCCACGAGCGTTACGGATAAATCGCTGCGTATACGCGATCGCTCTCAGAAGCCGGGTCCATCGGGAAAACCGCGCAAATTGCACTGTGGATTCGTATGTGATAACTTTGTGTACAAAACAGGATCGAAGTTCTTCCTCCGTATCAATGTTCTGTAAGCCACTCTGGATCGGCCATTGTTGCTCAGGCTGGTATAGAAAATCCGGTCCCTGGAACCACTTCCCTCGCGTTGATAAGCACGGGCCGTGGCCCCACTTTGTTGCTTCATCCGCAGTGTTCATTTTGGTAGGCACCCATCTCCACTCGCTGCTATCCGTTAGTGAAAGGATTTCTCCAATGCGGAAAGAGACGTACTGACGATATTTACGGGCTTCTGAACGAATCCAGGCCAGGACAGTGCTTGAATCCGACCAGAACATTCTCGATTAACAAGGTGTGGTTTTCACCGACGAAATAAGCCAGCCTAGCTCCGAGTACAGCTGCTTGAAGCTCCAGGCGAGGTACCGATAGTGGTTTGAGGGGTGCTACTTTGGTCTTCGCCGAGACTAAGTTACAAATGACGGTTCCATCAGCAAGAACAAAGCGAAAGTATGCAGCAGCGCTGTAAGCTTCCTCACTCGCGTCAACCAAGATATGCAACTGAACGGAACGAAGTGACTCGGAAGATGCTCGACCAATATAGCAGCGAGGAATTTGTAAATGCTCTACTTGATGAAGTATAGCAGTCCACTTGGTCCAATGATTGAAATCCTCTTCTCCAATTTCCTCGTCCCAGTCCTTTCCAGAGCGCCATATTGATTGGATCAGGATCTTACCGTGCACCGTATAAATGGCCAATAGCCCAAGAGGGTCGAATAAGGACATGACACATCGCAAGACTTGGCGCTTGATCGGTCGTCGACCATCATGGATGATGACAGAAATGTCTTCACGCATTTGCGTAGAAAAACTCAATTTATCCTCGGTTGGTAACCATAACATACCGAGCACTCTTTCTACTCCCTCATTTTTGTCCAGGTTTCGGTTTTTCACTTCCGGAGCCACTGCTTCTCCCAGGTAGTTAAGTACATCCTGTGAATTGGAGCACCAACCACGAATCTCAAAGCCACCTTTGTGATGAATCAATTTCACTTCCATTGCTATTCGTTGCGCTTCTTCCACGGTATCGAAACTATCCAAATAGTCATCCACGTAATGACTCTTTATTATAGCCTGCGATGCTCTGGGATAGTCTGCTGCAAAATCTTCGGCATTGATATTTTTAATGAACTGCGCACTACACGGCGAGCAGCTGGACCCAAAGGTTGCAACGTCCATGATAAAGATGTCGGGTTTCTGAGTTGGATCTTCCCTCCACAGGAAGCGTAATGCGTGTCGATCTTCAGGTCGTATGCGGATCTGGTGAAACATTTCACGAATGTCTCCGCTTATTGCCACTGGTTTTTCTCGAAACCGAAAAAGAACTCCTGGTAAAGACGACAGCAGACAGGGTCCTTTAAGTAAAACGGTGTTTAGAGAAATACCGTCCAGGCTGTCTCGTCATGGACGACGAGACGTATATCAAGGCGGACACCATACAAATCCCCGGCCTCGAGCTTTTTGTCGGTTCCGGCATGGAGGTTCCGGAAAAGTTCCGGAAGAGAAAGATGGACAAATTCGCGAAGAAGTACCTGTTGTGGCAGGCGATCTGCGAGTGCGGACGATACAGCAAGCCGTTCGTTACAACCGGCACCATAAACGGGCAGATTTATCGAGAGGAATGCTTGCAGAAGCGCTTGCTGCCCTTCCTCTGCTCTCACCGTGGTCCCACGCTGTTCTGGCCGGATCTCGCTTCGTGCCATTACGCCAAGCCTGTAACGGATTGGTACGAAGCGAAGGGCGTTAATGTGGTCCCGAAGGAGGCGAACCCGCCAAATACACCAGAGCTTCGTCCGATCGAAAAGTTTTGGGCGATAATGAAGAAGAAGTTGAAGAAAAGCGGAAAAACTTTCAAAACCGATGAAGCTTTGAAGAAAAACTGGGAGAAATTGTGTAAGGAAGATGGACAAAGCCTCGCCCAAGATCTCATGAGCAGTGTTAAGAGAAATGTACGAGCATTCAGCTTGGGGGAGGAAATTCAATAAGTTAATTAAGCCAAAGCTTAGATATAGTTATTTAATCCCTGAAAATTTGAGATGTATCCGATTTAAAATGAATTTTTGGTGAACATTTTTGTGTGTCTCATTTTTTCCGAGTCCAGTCTTTATTGTAAAATTTTCTAAGTGTGCATGCCAACGCGAACACAGGAACCAACTCAACCAGCTGGACGTTATCCTTCAAAGGAAGAAGAAGCCAAGATGGACGAGTGAAGTGATAGCTATGGCATTTACGCTAAGATACCTTAGTAAGCGCTGCTACTCGTTTCTGCGTTGTCAGCTTAAGTACCCAGCACCATATTTTTATTTTCGGTGACGCGCCCCACAACTTGAAGCTAGTCCGGAACTGGTTTGTGGGTGAAGGCTTATTGTGAACAATCTAATTCGAAAACTAATCGATGAGAGAGCTAGTTGTGAGCTGACCCAGCTGTTTGCCATTAATTCGAGCCATGTCGAGCTGAGTTCTGCTGCGAAGCAGAACGTGACCAAGGCTGCCAAACTACTGTCTCATACGACAGCAACTGTTGTGAAGCGGAACTAAAATAAAGTGAATATTCTCGATCAATTAGTGGATGGAAACTACCAGTTTCATAAGTAACGATTTTTACCCCCAGCTACTATTGGTAATCTTTTAGTCCGTTTCATCATTCAATTAGGTTTGTTAATTTTCAAACAACCGACGTTGTTCTGTTTCCGAATTTACCCAATGCTAATTCAGTTTCCAAATAATTATCCACCAAACTTGACTCACTTTGGAATGCAGAACGCTAGAGTCCAATATTTGGGCAGAGTAACTTTTCTCGCGTGAACAAAATTCCGAATGGGCTGGAAGGACGAGGGTGCCTTTTATTTTTCCATTGGTCTGATGAAGATGTAACAGATGTTCGCTCCTATAGTATCTCCCTTGAACTTATTTCAGTGTGTGTGTGGGCTTTCAAAAGTGAGAATTATATTTACTCGGAGGTGAATTATCGCTCTATGGTTTGTTCGTTTGTGGTGTAATGTGAAAGTTATCAGCTGCCACAAGTGTTCATTGGTGCCAAAGCTGGTCTCTTTATTGTGTTTCATAATGATAACGATTTTTGTGTGTGATTCGTAAAACTTGAAAAAGCACTATACTTTTTGAGAAATATTTCGCCTTAAGCATTGAGACACTTGTACACAAAAGGAAAGATTTTAGTTAAAATGAGGTTTCCGGTCGCAAGATAAATAGTAAATACGAATAACTTTTGGTAGTGTTTTACTAGGTTACAGAAGTACTAAAAATAAGAAGTGTGCTTGATGGTGATTTTAAGAATTTGGTCTGTGATTTGGTTGTCAAAAAAACACATTTTCCAATGTCGAACTGAGGGCTTAGTTTTAATAGCAATCTATATGTTGGCTTAAGCCGATACATAAATAATATGAATCTCTACACAGTTAAATGCTTGAAAACATGACCGACCAATATAACTTCGATTTTTTTTTTTTAATTTAATAATTTTGTGTTAACATCCACGATGCATGTATACAGCAATTTGAGTGTGGTGACACCGTTATGTCATACTGCAGAACTTTAATCTACGTACAACTCGTTCCGGCACGCAGCCTGTGAACAAAATCCTTCACCGTTGTCATCGCCTATCTTAATACCCACATTGCCCGACTTCTGTATGTGCAACAGGGCGAAGGTCCCCAAACGGCAGCAGTCCTGAACCGGAAAATATGCACAACCGAAAGTTATGTCGGATGTCTTACTTCTAAACTAAATCCTGTTGAACTTCCGCTCTCCCCACTCCGGTCGATGAATTCTCCCTACGGATCACATGTTTAATTTTCGCCGGGAACATCGGAAGTGACTAGGGTAAAGAAGGATCTGCTATTCTTTCACATACCTTCACATATGCATATCCCGGAACCCACGGTGGGTGAGAGAAAGAGAGAGAGATATACAGAACTGATTGTTCACTTTTGTATGATTCCAAAAGGACTATTTTACCTAGGTGCTACAGCTCGAAAGTATGATGAGGGCATGCGAGAAACAGAAGGCCATTTCAATTACATTTAGCAAGCACAAAGGGCAGAACTACATATCTCTGCGGGGGATACCGCTTTACAAATGGAATTTTATTGTCATCGACGTTTATAGCTTTGCTTGTGCAGTTTGGGGAACAGAAAGACACAGTTCTACATCTTCGAATTCACAAAGAAGATACTCATCCATACATACATTCAAATGCGAAAACTTATTCCAGAAAGTTCCATCCAATTCAATTTATCATCAAGATCTCAAATTCCGATTTAATTGTTCCCATTAAAAACAAATTAAAAATTAAGCTTCCCACGTGTGCGAGCAATGGGAAGCTGATGGCGCTTTTTCTACCGCCTGCATGTCTGCAAAGTGCAATTCAGCATGTAAATGAACACAAACACACACGGCAAATTAAAATCAGATTAATATGCAATCCGCACTGCACGACGTACGTCATTTCGTGGCGTAAGTGAGCCGTAAGCATGGGTGGACTTTTCTTCCTTGTTCGACTCAATACTTACAGTAAAAATAGCGCTCAGGGAAAGTTGGATTCGTAGTTGGTGACACGTGCATTCTTTTTGTCATTTCGTCGGAAGTAACACTCGAATTGAGCGGAGAATAAAACGGTGGTTTTGTTTGGATGGTGGAAATATTATATCCACATTAAATTTATTTTCTTTCCGAAGGAGCGAAAATAACGTGGACTTGAGTTTATTTGTTTATTTGTTGTAAATTTTCGTCTGACATATGTTTGTCTTACTGAATAAATCAGTTAACGCTAGCATTAAAATAGTATTCTTATAAAGGTAGTCAATGGCATATTAAATTCGAACAATGAATAAACACTATTAAACGCATCGGCAGCAGTACGCAGTTCGTTCATACCATAAAGATGATTACGAGGCACAAGGTGCAAAGGTTGTCGTATCACTCGTTCAGGGACATGGAGGCGCAGTTGATTGAGAAGTTCGGGAGAGTCAATATCACCGGTGATCACCTTAGCCGCAAAAATAACTTACTCTCTACGCCTCCTTCGTTCTAACGTATCGATTCCAAGCAACCGACACCAAATGTAACCCTAGCACCCTGTTTGATTCCCCGCCTTATTTGTGGATGGCTTAAGCGCCACTCCATGAGGAGACCATCCACCTGTTAGAAGCTTGCCCGGCCTGAGACCCTTTCAGGGTATGTGTTCATATGGAGGGGGAACGAGTGGACCGGATATTTATTTCGCTAAGAAAGGACTATATTCAAGGTAAACAAGAGCATCAGATTGCTATTAAGCGTAAACACAAAGAATTCTTGTAGTAAAAACTACCATTTTACCTGAATATGCCTATCTTTAAAACTACCCTGAAATTTCAGTCAAATTTACTACGTTTATGGTAAAACCTTCAACATTTGTGGTATATTTGATAGACCTCATATTGATATCAACCGCACCATGGTCGATCTAATCGCAGGCATGGTAAAATCAAACGCATTTATAGTCAGGTGAAAATTGTTGGTGTTTGCGCTTAATTTAACCCTCGAAATGGTAGTTTCTACTGCGGTTTTTTTTTGCGTGTAGAAACGATTTAAATGTTTAGCCAAACCCAGGATCACGCGATGTTTCATCACTGGCCAACCTTCCCGACCAACTCGACCTCGAAAACGAAAAAATAGAGAGTTTTCCTATGATGGTTTCGGAGCCACCTTCCCCAGTACAAAAAACCTGTAGAAAGTTACGACCACGAGCAATTTGAAAGTATCTTACGTCACGTCATCTAGTTCATTTTAAACAGTCTGTTCTGTTTGTCTGTGAAACCTATATTTATTCTACGACAATCCAAAAAGCTTTCGTTTAGATTTTATCTTCATTTATGTACACATATCTGCCTAGGCCTAGCTAACGGTTTCCCTCTGTTTGAGTTCTCTCATTCTCCTACGATGGTTGCTTACTCTCTAGAGTGCTGTTCTGTGTGCAGTTCCGTATAGACTCGAGAAGCTTTCTAGAGCGGCTAAGGAAAGCTTCTGAGCAATGCCACAAATCCCGAGTTGGCTATGTGAGCGGGCGGAAAATGACCATACGTATGGGTTTACAAGGCATGCATGCTTTGCTCACGGTTTGGACGTTGGTTGCATGACTTTCTGACTCTCTCTCTCTCTCTCCCCCCCCCCCCTCTCTATCTGGGCTCTCTCTCTCTCTCTCTCTCTCTCTCTCTCTCTCTCTGGGCTCTCTCTCTGTGCGGTCGGTTTAGGGTCGATCACTCATGGTCGATACGTTGATCATCGGGAGTCGTATGCTACGACAGCTGATGATCCTCCTTTCTCACGATTGCTGTTGATGGTACTCACTGATTACTCATCGCTGTTTGTGGCGCCCAGTTGGCGCCTCACACGCTGATCTGTGGACTTTCTAGTACCGACAAGTATACCACCGCACGCTTTCGATCGTCACCGAAAGTTGTTTAACCGTTCACGAATGAACTTATGCTGGGTTGCCTTAGCCCTGTCTGAGGTGCAAGTGAACAATTGCTACCCCCTTACGGTATTCCAAATCGAAATCATAAGACTGGATACGGAGGGCCCATCTCAAGAGTCTCTGTCTCTGTCTCAGTACCTATGTTAAACAGCCATTAGAGGCTTCTAGCATCGGTGATGGCCCGAAATTTAGTTTCCTCCACGTAATGCCGAAAATGTTGGATCGCAGACAGTATTCCTAAGCATTCTTTCTAGACGATTTCTATTTCCTCCATCCCTTGGCCAACATTTATCATCGGTTTTATTCCAAAACATTCCCAAAAGTTTACTCCCAGAATAAGCTGTCGTGAAATCTCTGGTACTACGAGAGTAGGTTCCACTTTAGTTAACTTTTTGTACGTGAAAGGAATGTTCACATAACTCTGTAACTCTGATGACGGCCGGTTGAATTTTTAAATTGTACTTTTCCACCATTTCTACCGAGTTCAGGATGCTTATACCTGCCCCCAAGTCTAGTAAGGCTTCCACTTCAGAATCAAAGACCTTAACCTTAATATGTGGACATCTCGTCCGATGAAATTTTATGTGAAAAATTTGAGTAAATCGGTCAAAGTGTGTCTGTTGCTTGGGAATTTTTGCTTTAGGTGGGTTTGATGAATTCCCTATGTCGCCCCCTATAGCTCGTTTCCCTGGTCCGTAGCAGTAGTCCCAAATTTCCGCAGCCGTAACAGAAAATAACCTTTGGTCGATTGCATTGCCACCAGCCGTGACCTTGTTCTTGGCAGTTCCAGCAGGTCATTGGTGTTGGCGTATTTTGTACAGGCCTCGTTCGTTGTTCCGTCGTCTGCCTGTTCATCTGTGGAAAGCTCCTGTTTGGTCGAGCATTAATAGCGTTGACGGACTGATCGCGCTCGACGTCGCTGCCTTCTGCCTCCACTTGATTTAATGGTCGACGTTGAAACCCAGATGACCCTTCCGTATTTTGAAACTGCAACTGAGGATCGGCTGCGTCTATTCTGTAGTTTAACCTTGTCAGTTGTTGTAAGTCCTTAACTTCTACGATGGATATTTTAGATCTATATTGCTGCCGCAAATTGTCCCAAATCACTTCAAACTTCCTGCGGGTTGAAAGTGGTTTGGACAATAAATGGGCCATCTTCTCAATCTCCGTTACGAATGCAATAAAAGGTTCGCCTCGCTGTTGTTTTCGCTCTTGGATCTTCGTTCGAATGCCCTGGTCTTTGTTGGGGTTGCCAAATCTGTAGGAGATTGACGATTCAAACTCTTCCCACGTTTGAAGATCGTCCACGAATGTGAAACAGTCCGAAGCAGCTCCTTCTAACAGCATTTGTATGTCTCTCAGAAGGATACTCCTAGATACCCCTTCTCTCTCTCTGCTAGCTTTTTAGCTTTATAAAGGAAGTTCTCCACCGTCATCGTTGATCTTGATTCTCCAGTAAACCGTAACTTCCATTTTTCAACACGTCAGTGTCCTGAATATCTTCCACCAGGAGGTTTTAACATCGATGGATTTCCGTAGTTATTCCAACCACTATCGTTGCCGTTTTCGGATTACGCTCTCATGGTAGCATTCCGCTGCTCGACTTCTGCGGTCGTTTTCCACCCTGATTTGCGCCGTCATTCTCCTTGGTGGTAAGTCTCGGTTTTGGGTCTCCCCGCTAACAAACTGCATAGTACTTCCACTATGGTCTTCACGCTGTGCTAGTTTATTCGCTAATTGTACCAAGCTTGGTCGTCATTTCTCCCACTCGTTGCGAGGTACCGAAACATACGCGGACCTATCTGTGACATTCTGTGGTGTTTCAGGAATTGTCTTGGTGAGTGTACTTAGTTCGTTGGTTTCTACTAATTGTTTCTTCGGAATAGCTCCTAAAGATACTTCTGGAGCTCCCCAAGCGACATCTGGTTTACTAAGCCCGTTTTGTTCACCGAGTACATCTGATTCATCGTCTTCCGGTAATTTCCAGTCAAATCGAGCACCGAGTGTCGATTGGCTCTGTGTTTGATATTGTACTCCGCACGCCTGGTCCAAGCCCCCCTGAATGATTGTATTTATCTGTGACATTATCGGTGACTGCGGTGGCCCGCCATGGTAGGTGGCGTAGTGCGTACAAACCTACGCTGAGCAGACTCCAGTTTCGCAATCCAACAGCGTTGATACTGACTCCGGACAACAACACTATTTTCCAGTATTGAGCGCACCAACGAACAGTACAATGATTTCAGACACAGAGGGTCCCGAAATTCAGGGTTGTTTGGAAACGAATCACAGAGTTGTTTGGAAACGAATTTCGCTGAAGTTCTGTAAACTTTTCTTGGGTAATTATTTTAAGTCTACTTTACAGAATATTTGTCACTTACAGAATGCTGGTTGCTACCTCACTACTTGTTACGTCAAACTATACTAGTATTTTCCCCCCATCTAACCCCCTTTTTAAACAAGTTATGGTGCGCTCCCCACCCATCATTTACTTCATCGTGTTTTGTCTTCGTGCTTCGTCATTGGTGTCGTTCATTCCATCGCTCTCTCGTGTGCGTGGTTCACTAAGTAGTCGAGCCAATAGTCCATTGTACGTAGAGTTGAAGTTGCCACATTCACGTTGTAGATTCACTGTCTGTTTTTCTTCCTGCTTCTTAATGTGCAATACCTCCGCGATCATCCTTATGGCTGACCCACAATTGATACGTTGCGGATGCGTTGACGTAAATTTGACACAAAACCTTTGGGAAAACTGTCAAATTCACGCAAACGCATCCGCAACGTATCAATTGTGGGCCAGCCATTACTCCTGGGTTCTTGATCCGTTCCAGTACAGTAGTTTTTTCATAGTTGAATATGTGTCCTTCCTCCATCGCGTGAACGGCTAAGCCTGGGGTGGCATTATGTACCTCGCAACGAACGACTTTTTGTACGAACGCTTGTGATAAAAAGTTCTTCGTTTCGAGATCCGCAATATGGCCCCTGATCTTGGATTCCTTTCGATAGTTTCGTAAAGGCAGTGAAGGTGGTCCTCGACTCAACATTTTTTGTTAACGAAGGCACGGTGTATGGACAGACGTTTGGCGTCCCGATGGGATCACCACTTTCACCAGTGATAGCTAATGTCGTCGTGGAAAAACTGGAACAGGAATGCATGTCAAGACTGGAAGTAAAGCAAGTATACATGAAGGTTTACAAACGCTATGTAGACGACTGTTCGTGTGTAGTGAAAATGGAACATATTCAGACGATCGCCAGTATGTTTAATAGTTTTCATGAACGACTGAAATTCACGATCGAAGTTGAAATGGGTGGGAAAATTAAATTTCTCGACTTGATGTTGGAACGCGAAAACAACAGTATCACAACGACGTGGTTACCAAAACAACCTACGGGAAGATACTTAGATTTCACCTCAAAGAGCCCATTTCAAAATAAACAAAATACGGCAATTGCCTTAATCGATCGTGCAATTAAGCTAACAGAGGGAAACAAACGTGAGGAGGCACTAAAACAAGCAACGGACATCTTAACAACAAACAACTACCCACGATGGTTCGTAAACAGCGTTAAAAAAACAACGCGTGCATAAATTCTAGAATACACTGGAGCCAGAACGTGGACCCGATCAATCGATGAAATATGTTTCAACACCGTACGTACCATGCCTGAGTGAAAAGCTACGGAAAATATTACATAACAATAATATAATCCTAGCTTCTCGACCATAAAACAAAATAAAACACAAAATATTCAGCAAAATGAAAGACCCGATTCCACCAGGAAAACAGAAGAATGTGGTATACTCGATACCGTGTGGTACCGACGATGGCAAAGTATACATAGGACAGACGAAACGTATGCTGGAAGTGAGGATTGCGGAACACAAAAACGATGCCAAAAAAAAAAGAAATCCAAGATCAGGCTTAGCCGTTCACACGATGAAGGAAGGACACATATTCAACTATGAAAAAACTACTGTACTGGAACGGATCAAGAACCCGGGAGTAATGGCTGGCCCACAATTGATACGTTGCGGATGCGTTTGCGTGAATTTGACAGTTTTCCCAATGGTTTTGTGTCAAATTTACGTCAACGCATCCGCAACGTATCAATTGTGGGTCAGCCATAAGGATGATCGCGGAGGTATTGCACATTAAGAAGCAGGAAGAAAAACAGACAGTGAATCTACAACGTGAATGTGGCAACTTCAACTCTACGTACAATGGACTATTGGCTCGACTACTTAGTGAACCACGCACACGAGAGAGCGATGGAATGAACGACACCAATGACGAAGCACGAAGACAAAACACGATGAAGTAAATGATGGGTGGGGAGCGCACCATAACTTGTTTAAAAAGGGGGTTAGATGAGGGAAAAATACTAGTATAGTTTGACGTAAAAAGTAGTGAGGTAGCAACCAGCATTCTGTAAGTGACAAATATTCTGTAAAGTAGACTTAAAATAATAAAGAATTGTTCAAGGCGTCTGATGATGGCTGAAGAAAAGTAGGCCGAAACGCGTTACGCAAATAAATAGCTGTTTTAATTTTCTACGTCACCGATAAAAACCAACAAAAAAACAAATAGTACACGTCCACGGTGATTAAATCCAGTTACTAAGCTACGGGAAATTTCGGGGGTATTTCAGTAATACTTCGAGAGTATTAAGGATAAAACATGAAAGTACTGTAGATCGTTAACAGAAAAGTACTGTAGGGTAATCTCATAACTCGCAGTTCATCCTACTAAAAATCAAAAGAAAGACGCGCGAGTGGAACAGTTTGCTATGTTTGACTTTGATTTTAAACGAAAGCAAATATTACTAGGTAAGTCAAAAAGTTTTGAAAATAACATCTATGGAGCAGTAAAAAAAACCAAAATTTCTACGCCGTTTCAATTTCATCTTTCATAAGAACGTACTCAAAACTTCAATTCGATCTGTCAATTCTTTCTTTGTTTACAAGCCATTTGATGTTGACGTGTAGTATTTTTTAACAATGGAAAAATCCGAATATCGTGCAGTGATTAAATTCTTTGTTTTGGAAGGTTTATCGGCTACTGAGATCCATGCAAATAGGGTGAAGGTATTAAAGGAGTCTTCTCCTTCACTTCCATCCGTTCACCGATGGGTTTTGGAGTTTAAGCGTGGCCGTACAAGCGTTGAAGACGATCCACGCTCAGGACGTCCAAAAAGTGCATCAACACCAGCAATCAAAGCGAAAACACAGTATATGGTTTTGGAAGATCATTGATCGACTGGGAATGTGATAGCTGACACCCTAGGCATCTCGCATGGACAAACATGGCATATTTTGGGTTTCAAAAAACTGTGTGCACAATGGGTGCCGTATTTGCTAACAATGCAACAAATACACGTTCTAATGCAACTTTCTGAGCAACATTTGGAACAATTTTGAAAGTATAAAAGGGATTTTCTGCGTCGATGAGACTTGGGTCTACCACCATGATCCTGAATCAAAACAACAGGCTAAGAACAGGTGAAGAAGAAAATCAACACTTCCCGCAAATGACGATTGTTTGGCACAAAATTAGACATTCGTTCACAACCAGAAGTATATAAAGCAAGAACAAATCACTAATGTGTCGAAGCGGTTTGTTTACCATAGGTCTAACCTTGATTCAAGACGTTTTGAATATATCAAAACCGACCAGCTCTTACAGCTAGAGCCATCTACTGACAAACAGCGAGAACTTAGTTGAGCACCTAATAGTTCTAGAATACTTTGAATTAGTTCTGGGATGGTTCAGGAAATGTTTTGAGATGCTTCCAGAATTATTCGGGGATGCTCCCAAGATTTGGGATGCTTGCAGTATTGTTTTAGAATGCTTTCAAGGTTGTTCGTAAATGCGTAATCCTGAGACAGTTCTACCTTTTTTTTTTTGAATTCCTAGAGGATAACTCAGGGATGCTACCTGCCGTCTCGAATGAACTAAAACGTCTACAGCAGACGTACAGTTTAAAGAGACGTTAATATAGTGAATCAGGGATGCTAGAAGAATAGTTCCGGTATGAGTCCAGAATATATGTTGTGAGATGCTTTTAGAATTGTTCTAGGATATTTCCAAAGTGGTTCTAGAAAACTTCAAAATAGTTCTGGGGTGGTACATTTTGCTCCCTGTGCTAAATAAAATAGATTGAGTCCGCAGTATCGATGGAAGCAACGTTCAGCAAAATCCCTGAGAAAATTCTGTCATCTCACCAAGCTAAGCAGCAAATAATATAGCAAGAGAGGAAAATGCTCCCTGTAATGCTAGTTGTAAGATTTACAAGACACAAGAGCTGATCGCAAACATATGGGGATCGAATCATGTCAAATTCAAAATACAAACCGGTACTCAAGCCGTCATGATAAGAAACAGCGTCCGAAATCACAACGAAGGGAAATCCCCAAACGTAAATAAAGCAACTGCAACAACTAAAGTTTCACTCCCCAATGTACAGATGAGACCGGTTCTCACGCTTCTCGGTTAACGCTCGGAAGCTAACAACAGTCCATCTGAGACGTTCACGTTGATCAGATCGCGTTTTTTGCCGGTTGTGGCGAGCGAGTGTATTAGTGTGGGTAGTTAGCAATCAAAATCAGATAACAAGATGACCCATAAGGCTACGGTGGCCGCAGTGTTCCTATGGGCATTACTGCTGGGCATCGTCAGGGATACGATCCAGCTTGAACTGCCCAAAGAATGTGGAAAACGGCATCAAAAAACGGTCAACCTGATCGTGGAAGGACGGCCTGCAACCATCGGAAACTGGCCGTGGCACACGGCGATCTTCCACCGAGTAGGGACGGGGACACCAGAGTACAAGTGCGGCGGCAGTATACTGGACAAGAGTACTATTTTGACCGGTGAGTGGAATGGTTTGAAGTGAATTGTTTTTATATTATCACTCAATTAGATGTTTGTTTTCTACGATTAATCGCATGCGTTGACCTCGTCGCTATTGAAGTCAGATCCCGTTAACAGGGAAACCTGTTCGTTTTTTATTTTTGTAAGATAGCTTGTTAATGTTCGCTAAAATGGTGTGGAGTAGTGCAGTGTTGCTAATCACTAATCTCATCAAAATAAGAATAATGAAAACCAAGGGAATTCCGATGTTTTCTTCAAGATCAATGTTCAGTGAGAGGCTCCAGTGTGAATGAATTAACCGATAACAATAGGACGGTTCTTTCCTTCTAAGTGATAGTACGACATAGAAGGAGATATACGATCGGCTACAATAGGTTAATTGGAGCTCCATTGGAGAGCTCATCTTCACCCGAAGTTGAATTGATCTGTCGTTTTTTATATCGATACTCGAATAGGTAGGTATTTACGAGATTGTTAATTATTAAACGACCCAAAGTGTCTTTGCGCTACATTTATAGAATCGAGTGAGGTGACTCTCCATTTGATTTATGTGGTCACCTCACTCTATTCGAAAATCCTCGACAACTTGTTCAAAACGACGTATCTGATTTTGTACACAAGGAGGTAAACAAAGAGTTAAACGAGTCTAGCGTTGCTTCACTTTGATCGTCAGAGATTGAAAGATAAAGTCTGCTTGTCGTACACCAATGGCAGTACCTTAAAGTTCGGAGCGTGGGATTTACAGAAACTTGGGCGGTGATACTCTTGTCTTGGATCCGACGAGGGTGCACTCGATAAAAGGTCCTTCTTGGAACTGCTAGTAGACTACTTCGGCGAAGTCGGATTAGCTCGCTTCGAAGAATTTATGTAGCTGGATGTCGTCTTCTGCTGTAGAGCTAAATGTCCGATAGCAGTGAGGGATCTGCAGTGTAGTTATTTCAAGAAGAAATGCACACTATGCTGACCACTTTTCGAAATGCAAGTCGTTGATTGTCCCCACCGATTGAAGATCACTATATTTCCTGAAGAAGCGTCTTGAGGTTCATTGGGAAATGGCTGATAGCGGGTTTAAAACCATCGTCAGAGTTTGTAGGACCGGACGTTTTGTTCTCACCACATGCCAAGTATCTTTTCGACCGTATTCTCGCCGCTAAGGCTTATCTCCGCTGTAGCAAACTCGTTCAGTGCCTCCAGTACCACGGATGATTTGGATGCCCAGTTACGACTTTCACATCCTGCCAATGCATCATCTTCCTCAAAACTCTTGCAGGCTTGATTTTTTCTTCTTTCTCCTGAATAAAAATAACCGTACAATTAGAATACAATAGTATAAAATAACATTAAAATCTAGTTTCGACCATGAACCTTCATTTTGATGTGACAGATAAATAAAAAATGCATATTATCATCACAATGGATATACTATTCACTCCATATGCTAGAGTTTTCAACAATTGTGAAACAATACCATTATAGTAATAGACTCAAATTTGTTCGAAAAAAAAGGATTATAATTAAGATACATAGCAACCCCTTTTTTCTATTGTCGATGTCTCAATTTTCATTAGATTCTATTGTAGAAACTATAACTCCTATTGCAATTCGTCTCAATCACTACTATTATTTTGTACAAACTATAGATTTTATTGTATGGTTACAGTACAGGGTGTCTCACAATAGGTGTCACTAAAACAAAATGGGATTACAGCAAAACAAATCAACCAAATCATAGCATTTATTTTTCATTTGAAAGATACATGTTATAGAAATAAACTATATTAATTCAATTCGAATCTCTCGCCCTTTTCCTTGACCACTTTGCGCAAACGCTTTGTAAACCCAGATGCCCTTTGATGAAGATGCAGGTCATTCTTCGCTTGTGATGAAATCGGGCAAATTTTCCGCGCACCACGCTTGTGTCTTCTTTGCCTTGAGAGCTGGAGCTAAGTCCTTTTGGAAACAATATGGTGTATTCCCATACAGCATTGAAGCATGAAGAAGCAGATGATTCTTCAAATCCTGCTCGATGTAGTATTCAGTGTTGATTTCTACGTTAGGTTCTATGAAAAGAAGAGGAAGTTTTCCTTTTCGTGAAACGGCGCCCCATACCATGATTTTCGATACATTCTGATAGCGTTCTACAGCTAGCTTATCTCTTGGAATATTGGCAAGGCTTTTGCCATACACACGATCATTTTGTTGATTATGACTGTCCTGAAGGAGGAAGAGCTTTTCATCCGAAAATAAAATCTCGCAGTCACCATGCCGAACCAAAAGATTTCAGCTTCTGACGCTCCGTCAACCCGTGAACCCGTTGTTTCTTTTACAGCTTTTTTTTTCAGATCATGTCTGAAGAGCCTGTTCATTGAAGCAGGGGACATTTGAAATTGTTTGCTCAATTTACGGCCACATACGGCAGGATTACGTCTTATTCGCTCCCTCACACATTTGATCTTTTCGACATGGAGTTTTCATAAGGGCCAATGTCGCAAACGCAAACAATGGCTTCGTCCGCAAATTTCTCTAGAATGCTAACTTAATCATAGTGAATTACCACGATGATTGTACAGAAGACGAGTTCTCCTTTACAATAGAAGTGGTAGTTTACTTGAGCGAGGCTGCATTTTCAAGAAATTTGCGGAAGAAGCCATTGTTTACGTTTGCGACACTGGCCCTTATGAAAACTCCATGTCGTTTTTCTTCGTTCTGACAGTTCGTCTGGCACCTCCTTTGTGTTGAATATGGACATTTCCTGTTTCCTTGAACCAAAACGCTCACTCACTCCGCACTGCTTAAGGCTATTGAATATCTGACACGGTCTAAGCTTTTGCAAATGTAATTTTAAAACATGCTCCCGTATGGCTTCCATGGTAGCTGATAAATATAAACAAAACGGAATTGCTTATTTAACTTCAGCGATAAGCTATCATAAGAATACACTCAAAACGGGTATAATCAATTTCGCTGTTAAAATTACCTAGCTGAAATAAACCAAAACTGAAAAAGGTGACACCTATTGTGAGACACACTGTACATTATATTGTACATCTATGAGAAATCTATGACAGCCAGCGCCTGGCACTCAGCTGAAGTATTGTAAGCGGCTGTAAGTCTAGTAATGATTGAATTTCTTCGAGCTTGCTTGTACTTAGTGGACTACAGTTGAGATAGCTGTATATATTTCTACTTAACTGTTCCGCAAAGTCAGGCATATGTTTACATGCATAGGACACACACAATTCTACGCTGTGGCATGTGCACTTGAGCCTAGATAAAACTTGACAATCATTCTTCAGAAAAGCTCCCAATGGTTTGTCTGTCCCCGACATATTGTGGGCCCCATCTCACGCATAAGGACTGTATAGAAAATAAGTTATCCACATATTTTTCCTTCAAATCATACAAAAAAAGATGTTTTATTCAAACAACTGGATGCTTTTTATTGTACGGGATTGCACTTGAACATCGTGAAGACCGGATAAAGTTAATATTATTCTTTCACGAATTTGCGAATTTTTGATCGAACACTTTTCATCAAATTCCGGACAAGTGTTTCATCACATTTTTTGGATGCCTGGGCCCAATTTTTTTTTGAACTCCCGTTTACCAGCTTTTTTTAAGACCCTCTTCACAATCGCCCAATAGCGTTCAATGAGCCGCAGCTGAGGGCAATTTGGCGGATTTATGTCTTATTCAACGAAATCTATTCCCCTTTTCCGTGAGCCAATTGAGAGTTGCTTTGCCGTAATGCGCCGACGTAAAATACGGCCAAAACAGTGGAAGGGTACTATTCTACTGATATAAAGGCAGCAACCTCTTCTGGAGACACTCAGATTGATAGATTTTCGCATTGGTTGTTCCGGTGGAGGTTGACTACATATCGCAGGAACATATTGCTTGCCATACCAGCACTTTTTGACCAAACTTCTCCACCTAAATCGACCTGTCTGCATCGCTTACAACCTCTCCTACGACGGCAGTGTAATATTCTGGGCCTGGAGGGGTTTTTGAGTCCTCTTTGACATAAGTCTCGTCGTCCATCAAAATACATGCATTCGATCGTTGCAAAACTCGCGAATACAATTGCCGGGCCCGGGTTGCTGCGCGTTGCTTCTGTTCTGCACTTTGTTTTGCGATTTTATGCTTCTTGAAGGTCTCCAGGTTGTTCCGTTACTTGATACGTTGAATTATTGCGACGCTTTATTGGCCAAATCGAGTATCAACATTGATTTGTTCTTCCGAATTAGAACTACCACTCTATGATCCAGTTTAGATTTGTAAGATCCGGGTTTTCTGCCTCTTCCTGGCAGTTCATCCAAAGAACAGTGTTACCCAAACTTGGTTATAATTTTACAGTTGCGTGATAAAATCCAAAGCGCTTCACAGATTGTCGCATAGTTACACCCTTTTCACGTAGCCGTGTGTTCTAAACCTTCATTTACGTCCTCCTCAAGCAGAAACGGAAAAAAATGAATCCAACCTCGGAAAAATATATGTTCGTTGGATACTCGTTGGACCATAAGGCGTATTGTTTTTGGATCGATCGACTAGAAGGATAATCATCAGCCGTGATGCCAATTCCGTTGAGGAGGAGCTAACTTTGTTGGAAGTGTCCGAGGGAACTAGTGAAACGCTCCTTGAAAAGATGATCGAAGTTGACATTGCAAGCAGACTGATCAATGCTGATGCTGAACCTGTTGACGAAGTTGAAGAGGAAAACTCGGACGTTAATTTCAGCAGCTTGCCTGCTGAAAAGAAGTGCGAAGTGGAAACGGCTGTTGAAGATGTTACGTTGATCAAATGCGATGACGAACCAGCAAGTGGTGTCAGGAAATCCCAACGTGAAACGAAAGGTGTTCGACCATCCCGTTATCGTGAGTCGGTCGGTGCGGCGACAAGCGAAGAACGTGAGCCACGAAGCTACATCGAAGCAATAAATGGTCCCAAACGTGAGTACTGGATGGCAGCAATGAACGACGAGATTCGTTCGTTGCTGGAGAAAAACACTTGGGAGATAGTTGTTCTGCCCAAGAACCGCAAACCCGTTGGATGAAAGTGGGTGCTCAAGAGGACGGAAGATGCCACCGGAAGCATTGCCCGATACAAAGCTAGGTTGGTAGCCCAAGGCTTCTCACCGAAGTACGGGACCGATTTCGATGAAGTCTTCGATCCTGTAGCCCGTCAAGTCACGTTTCGGACGCTACTGACCATCGCTGCAGAACGGAATCTTCTGGTTGAGCACTTGAACGTTAAGACAGCGTACCTGTACGGAACATTAGATGAAGAAATTTTCATGAGGCAGCCTCCAGGGTTCGAAACCAGCGGTCCAACTGGCGCAAATGTGCCAGTGTGCCACCTTAAGCGCAGTTCGTACGGCCTGAAGCAAGCGGCACGAGTATGGAACAAAACTATCGATGACGTGTTCAACCAAGCAGGGTTCCATCAATATAATACAGAATACAGAAAGGACTAAATTCGTTCATCCTCATCGACGTCGGTGACATCTTGGTTGTGTGCAGAAGCGAAGCTGAGTTCCTAGAAGTTGTGGACCACTTGCAACGATGCTTCAAGTTGACGATGCTAGACGACATCCAGCTGTTTCTTGGGATGCAGGTAGCTAAATCCACTTATGGTTACTATTTAAATCAGCAGACGTACATCACCAAACTCGCCGGCCAGTTTGGCCTCACAGAAGCCAAAGGGTCGAAAATTCCGATGGATATCTGCAAAAGAAGAAGAATTCAGTGGAACTACCAAGAAGCGACCTTCACCAAAGCCTGGTTGGAGGTTTGCGGTGAATTCACGGATATCTCCATTAGTGCTTCAATTCTGGGACGTTTTGTCCGCAAGCCTACGACTAAGGATTAGAGATTGAAGCAAAAAGGGTACTCCGGCACCTTGTACATACACAAAACTTTGTGGTGCAGCTTGGATTAACAAACGCTGCATTGGAAGTCTACTGCGAGGCCGACTGGGTAGATGATACACGGGACAGGAAGTCGATTTCTGGATTCCTCTTCTTCCTCGGTGGTGAAATTGTGACCAACAGGGAAACGACAATTCGTAAAAGGTCCGAAAAAAGAGAACACCAGCAGAAATAAAACGCGACGGGTTTTAACTGAACAAGAAATAACTTTTTATTGTCTGCTCTACATGAGTGAAAAGTATACGACTGAACAGGTAGCGTTAATCGCATCGTCGGCCAGCCGCTGTATCGTTGGTATTGGTGTGATCATTAGTGGCGTGTACACGGTGAACGAAGGTTACTCCAAAAGGTGGTCATTGTTCCCAAGTAACATTGCTAACACCATCCTGCTTTATTAAGTTTTATTAAAGTTTTATGAAAGCCACTTGAAATCAATTTGGTTTTATTGTGGCACCAAGAGGTGCCAATAGGTTTCATATTTTAGTCAGGTTTATGAGAACCTACACAGCATGTTTACAACGATCTTAAAACCTTGTGTCTCAAATTTCTTTTACTCTTATCAAAGGTTTTATTTCTACTTTATGAACTCGTAAAATGCTGTATTGAAATGCCGTTTTAGGACTCATTCATATTATCTTATTATGGTCAGTTGAAAAAGCATTTTAAAACCATTTTGCCTTCAGTAAATCCATTAAACGGCAAATTGGCATTGAACGGAGTCACCGTAAAACCAAATAGTCATTGCGAAGAAAAATTGGCTTTATGGCAAAACTGTGATTTTTTCTCCAATCGCCATATTGAAATATAAGAAATAATTGAAATGTGGAAAAATAAATGCATCTTATTTTCAATGTTATGCAAACAAACTGTAGATCGGACACAAATTTCGGCATTCTTTTAGATAATCTCATCCAATTCCAAGCCTTTTTCAGGAAATTCATGATTAATTTATCAAATATATTTGTTTTAATTTGATTTATGTTGTTGTAAATTCGCATAATTTCCGAGGCGCATTAATGTTCGGCTCTTATCGTGCCAATATTCGCCAGAAAATTAAATGCGCATGTAATTTGGAGCATAAAACGCTATAGAACACACAATTTGTATTGGATATTTTGCTATCAAACGAAATTTCCCGCAACTCAAGACCTTTTTTTTACTGCTGATTCATACAGCAGGAGAAGAGCAGAGAATCAAACAAAGCAGAACAACAAAAAACAATCTCGATTTCACAGTGAAGTTTGACAGCTGTGGCCATTTGGCCACATGCTGGTTTTCATGGCAGCCAAAAGGTTTTATGAAGGTTCGCAAGTGGTCATAACACCTTTCACTAGAACATCTTCAAAATCTTTATGTTCTTATAAAGGTTTTATTAACTTGTTTTCACAACCGTCTATAGAGTGGGCCATTTTGTACAAATTTCGGCTTTAAAGAAGCATAGAGGAGGTGTCGGTAGACAAAACAGTTTTGAATGTAGTTTTATCAACAAAGCCGAGAGGAGTGCTATACGGCTGGAATAAAACTAAAATTGTTACTTTGGTTTACTCCCACACTCCTCCGCAATGAGCACCGACCATCAATGGCAGAAGCCCATTCGTTCTAGCATTTCACGGAAACGGACAGCACCCAAAGGCTTAGTGAGTGCATCCGCTGTCATTTCATCCGATGGGCAGTAGATAAGCTCCAAGTCTCCTTGATCGCAGAGGTCCTTCACGAAGTGCATCTTGGTATCGATGTGTTTCGATCGTTTACTTGTACGCTCCGCTTTCACTCTGGTTATCTTCGAAGATTGTCGTTCAACGTCGTCAACCAAACCAGCTCTTGGGAGGCCTCGCTCAAAGCGACATATTCAGCCTCCATTGAGGACAAACTCACACATGATTGGCGTCGACTAACCCAGGTAACGGGACCCGATCCAAAGAAGAATATATAGCCTGTAGTCGATCGTCTGCTGCTTTGGTCGCCGGCCCAGTCGGCGTCGGAATAGCCAAATAAATTCCATTTGTTTCCTGATCCAAATTTCAGCCTAAGCTGCTTTGTCCCTTCCAGATACCTAATGACACGCTTGACTGCTTTCCAATCATTCTCCGTTGGTTGGCTCACAGATCTTCCGAGTATAGAGACGCTTACTGCTATATCCGCTCTGGCGTTGACCGCGATATACAAGAGGGCACCAACTAGACTACGATATCTCGTTGAATCCACAAGCTTCTCACTGTCTTCACCTTCGCGCATATATCCGGTTTCCATAGGCGTCTTTGATACGTTGCAATCAGTCATCTCAAACCAACTCATCAGTGACTCGATGTACCCCGTCAACCAGATACTGTAGTATCCTTCATCGCGCAGTACTTCTAATTCAAGAAAATGTCGTACTGCACCTAGATTGATAGCTTCGAATGCATCACGTAGGGCGATATAAACGGTACGTATCTCACTCTCATCCTTACAGGCTACTGTAGTATACAGAGTTTGTGTGAAGGAAATGTTAAGATGCTTTGTAGGATTTTAAGAGTAATAATTAACCTTTCGATTTGATAAAATGATTATTCGATTTGAGTATAATCAACTTAGCGTGAAAGGAAATAAAACTTGTAGTATGCTTTGCGAAATTCTCTTCACTTCGTAAGAATAAACAAAACCAACGCAACGCATTGACATGGGATGGCGTTGGCTATAAAAACCAGCTAGCTATGCTGATTCAATTCGGTCACGTACGGTCGTGTTTTTCGCTCTTCCGTAAACAAGTTTTATCCCGTTCCCCCCCTCGTCCGATTTCTCGCGATTGCGCGTCCGGTTCGTGATCTATCGCCAGCGCTTGCTAATTTATTAGCGATAGCAAGCCAGAAGAAAGTGCTGCAAAGTTGTGCAAGTTTTTCCACTCGACCTGTTGCCGTGGCAATGGGTCGAAAAAATCAACACGTGGTGACATCCACGCCAGTGACATTAGCTCCTGAAGCCATTCCGAATCCAAGCAGCTGCAAGCGGCAACGAAATGACGACGCCGATTCATCGGATCCCAACGCCCGATTACTAGTGAGTAATCGGTTTGCTGCGCTCCCGGTACAGGAGGTACCGAAAAAAGTTAAAATCCCGCCGCTTTTCACCACGTCAAGAGATATCGCTGCCCTTAGGACGGAGCTTGCAGCGATTTAAGTTAATCCGCTGTACAAGCTGTGCAGTACGGGCATGAAGATAATGTGCTCGACGGAGGCTGACTACCGTGCTGTTGGCGGTCACCTAGTCGCCAAGCAACATGAGTTCTACACTCACGACGCACCCGGAAACAAGCCGCTAGGTGATTCTGCGTGGCCTTCCAGAATTCACTCCGGAGGAAATAGTCGCTGAGCTGCAAGCGGCGGCTCTGAAACCGGTGAAGGTGTTCCCAATAAGACGCCAACATCAGGGAAATCATCGGGACCAACTCTATCTGGTCCACTTAGAGAAGGGTTCCGTCACGATGGCGGACCTGTTGAAAACACGGGCACTGTTCAACGTCATTATTGAGTGGGACCGGTATCGCCCGAGGAAACACGACGTGACACAGTGCGGCAAGTGTCTGGCATTTGGTCATGGGACCCGAAACTGCCACATGAAACCCCGGTGTGGAAAGTGTGCCGGAGCGCACGCAACTATCGATTGCGCCCCGATGGATGAAGGCGCCCCATCAAAGTGCGCCAACTGTGGCGCTAACCACGAAGGCGTCAACCGAGCCTGTCCCAAACGAGCGGAGTATTTGCCCATCCGCAAGAAGGCGTCCACCAAGTCCGGCCTGGTCAACGCCGCCAACCACCTCGAATGGACGAGGAGAATTTCCCAACGCTCCGGTATCAAGTGTCATGGGTGGTGCCAGTTCCATTGAACCATCGCCATGCAAACCGCCCGTCAGCATCCGTTCAGCAACGATTCGCGGCTGCCGCCGCCGCCCCCATGCCGGCTCCTCCTCCAGGCTGGGGCAATCCGAGTTGCAGTACCTCCACGCAACCACCCGTCGATGGACAGCTCTATGACACGGAGCAAATGGTCGAGTTCGTCCAAGAGCTTTACCGCCAACTACGTTCCTGCCGCTCGAAGGAGGAACAGCTCAAAGCCGCCACATCCGTGACGATGAAATTTATTTTCAAGTATGGACCGTAATCGCACCATCCGTATCCTCAATTGGAATGCTTGTTCCATCCGAAACAAAACAATCGAGCTCGGTGACTTCCTTAATAAGAAGGTCATCGACATCGCCATTGTCACCGAGACACATCTCAAGCCGGAACTCAGGGTTTCCATCCCAGGATACCGGATTGTGCGTCTTGATCGTAGCAGCTCTAGTGGAGGAGGAGTCGCGATCGCCCTGCGCTACAACATGAACTACCATCTGCTGCCGAGTTTTCAACTGCAGACTATTGAAGCCATCGGAATCGAGGTTGAAACCACCGTCGGCCCTATCGCCATCATCGCGGCCTATTGTCCCAAACAAGCCAGCGCCGCTAACGGAACAACAACGGTCCTAAGGAACGATATTCGCAAGCTAACTCGGAGGCAGGGGCAGTTCATCATCGCCGGCGACCTAAATGCGAAACACGAAACCTGGGGGAACACCCGGCGCAACCGAAACGGAATAATACTGCAGGAAGACCTGGATGAGGGCCATTACACCGTCCTGGGCCCGGATACTCCCACCCGGTTGAGCAGATCCGGGGTCCATTCGACAATCGACATCTTCCTCACCAACATGGGGAACAACATGGCCCAGCCGGTAGTACACCAGGAGCTCAGCTCGGACCACTATCCGGTGGTGGCCGAAGTTGGCTCCTCGATCAACCGGCATCGAATCACCAGACGGAACTACCATCGCGTCAGTTGGGAGAGGTTCCGACAACACCTTGACGACAACATCGATTTCGACATGCACCTTGATTCGGTTGATGACATCGAACGGCAGCTGCAGAGCATCGAGCAAGCGATCTCCCAGGCCCGGGAGCAACATGTACCGGTGATTGATCAGGTGAGCAACTCTGTACCCATTGATAGACCCACTAAAGAACTGATACAATTGCGCAACGCCATCCGAAGGCAATACCAGCGAATTGGTTTGCCAACGCTAAAAAGTCACTGTAATCGAGTGACGAAAATTATTAAGGCCAGAATGGTGGACCTTAAAAATAACAATTTTGCCGACAAGATCCGCTCTCTCCCAGACTGTGCAAAGCCGTTCTGGAAGTTGACAAAAATTTTAAAAACTAAGCCAAGGCCCATTCCACCGTTGATCCCACTAGACAGCAATGGCTCTAAGGATCGCTTGATAACTCCTGCAGAAAAGGCTGCCGAGATAAGTCAACACTTCGTCAGCTCCCACAATCTCGGACAAAACATCGTCAGTCCACACGAAGCTGCCGTTAGCGCGCTTATAAACAACATCGATATAAGTCCCAACGACTTCTCGGAAGAGTTAGAGATCTCAGCTGACGAATTGTTGACCGATATCAAAGCGACTAAGAACATGAAGGCTCCAGGTTTCGACAACATCATGAACTTGGAGCTCAAGCAATTGAGCCCCCAGTTCTATGTCCATCTGGCGTTGATTTTCAACCAATGCCTCCGACTTAGCTACTTCCCCTCGTGTTGGAAGTCAGCTAATGTCATACCCATCCAGAAACCTGGGAAAGATCCTTCATGTTCTAGGAGCTATAGACCAATCAGCCTTCTCTCAGGACTATCCAAGCTGTTTGAGAAAGCGATCCACCGTCGGCTTCTTTCATCTGCCGATGAGCTCAACATCTTGCTCGACGAACAATTTGGCTTTCGACGTGGTCGGTCAACAATCCACCAACTTAATCGAGTCATCAACATCCTCAGGCGGCACAAGTCTGTTTCGAAATCATCTGCCATGGCACTTCTCGATATCGAGAAGGCCTTCGATAATGTGTGGCACGATGGCCTGGTGTAGAAGCTAAAACAATACAATCTTCCTATCTTCTTGGTGAAGATAATTAAAAATTATTTGTCGGACAGGACATTCCGTGTTTCGCTGCATGGTGCAGTTTCCGATGCGCAAGAAATCCCCGCTGGCGTTCCGCAGGGAAGTATACTAGGTCCACTTCTGTTCAACCTTTTCACCTCGGACATACCCCCGCTCCCGGAAAATGGATCTCTATCGTTGTTCGCCGATGATACCGCAGTCGTCCACAATGGTAGGGTAATAAGAGCGCTTACAGCGAAACTGCAGCGAAGCCTGAATGTTCTGTCAGAATACTTCACCGAATGGAAGATCTGTATCAACGCGGCGAAGACCCAGGTCATCCTGTTTCCACACTCCAATTCTCCCAAACCTGTTCCGCCTGAGGATTGTAAAATTAGCCTAAACAACACAACGGTGGAATGGGCCAAATCAGCTGTTTACCTTGGTGTTACCATAGACAGCAAGCTTACTTTCAGGGAACAGGTTGACAAAACTGTCACAAAGTGTAACGTTCTGTTGAGGCATCTGTACCCATTGATTAACAGAAGGTCTACATTATCTCTGAAAAACAAGCTTGCTGTCTACAAGCAAATCATACTTCCAGTCATCGAGTACGGCATGCCAATCTGGGAAAGTTGTGCAAAAACACATCACCTGAAGCTCCAGCGTGTTCAAAATAAGTTCCTCAGGATGATTCTGAACACCCCTCCGAGGACAAGAACATCTGAGGTCCACCGTCTGGCCGAGATAAAAATGCTCGTCGATCGCTTTAGTGAGTCTATCAATCGGTACAGGGCACGCTGCCTGACATCGGATCACCAGATCATTCGGAATCTGGTTCCCCTCCCCTAGGTTTTTCAAATTGTAGCTATAGGTTTAGATTAAGTAGGTTATCAAATTTTGAAACTAACAATGCCCAAAGGGCTGATTTGAAAAATTAATTAAAACACAAAAGACACTAAACACATTTAACACATAAAACACTTAAAACAAAGCTGAAGAGCCCAATGGGCTAAAACACTTAATATTGTAAATTAGTATATAAGACATAGAATGCAAAAATAAACAAGAATTTTACTGATTCAATTCATTCTTGTAACGAACTTTGATAGCAACGGACCAGTAGCAGCAGCAACAGCGAAGCAACATTATCGAAGTTGGAAACTTCGGTCAGGTCACGACAGCTACGAGTAGATCATCAACGTAGATCAGCAAAATAACCATCTTCTCGCCATCATAGCGCAAATACACACACGGATCGGACTGGCATTGCTTGAGGTTCAAGCGAATCAATACTTCATGCTAATAACTTTATAATTTCTCGATGAATTTTCGAGATTGTTGTTTCAACATGTTAAACCAGATAATGCATTCACAGCCCCACTGATTTTTGGCAAAGCATTGACAGATAATCGCTTGCTACAATCGATCAATGTCGCCTCTTTTCTAAAACAGGCTCTTTAAAAATGATAACATTCATTACATGTTTCTACTTAGTCCTACTTCAACTTTGCGTACAAACCCATTGAGCTGTCCCTTGTAGTTTTTATCCTTTTTGGATGAGATGGTCCCTCTAAGACCGCAGGAGCAACTAAAAACGAAACCCAGTAATTTAGAAACCTTCTTTGCCAGTGCCTGCCGGATCAAATTGCAACATCTGATTATAATCAGTTCATTCGAACGTTTCGTTATCCATAGGTTATTGATTGCTGTTGAATTCCTCCTAAAATTCTACCTGCAAACAAAAATACTATTATTTTACAAATCTGAGACCTTAAAATACGTAACCAACGCTCACCACTCAAATATAACTTTCTGCTCTTCTTTTCAGCCGGGCACTGTGTCCGACTCACCACCGGCATTATTGAGCCCGAAAAGCTAATCGTACAGGTCGGCCGACAGCGACTCCTAGTGGCGGATGATCGAGCCCAGGAACACGAAGCGAAACGTATTCTGGTGCACAAGCAGTTCCGAATCGGTAACCTTCAGCACGACATTGCCCTGATCGTGCTGGAGACGAACATCGAGTTTACGGACTTTGTACAACCGGTTTGTCTGTGGGATCAGGGCGATGATCGACTGTTGATTCGGGACCGACAGGGTACGATTGTTGGATTCGGAGCGACCGGAACAGCGGCATCTTCCGAAACGTTGAACGAAGCGGACCTTCCGGTGGTCGACAATCAGGTTTGTATCGACAGCAACCGAGGCACGTTTGGATTGGCTTTGACCGCCGATATGTACTGCGCCGGTAGAAGGGACGGGAAGAATGCTTGCAATGGAGACAGTGGAGGGGGGATGTTCTTCGAAATCAACGGTCGCTGGTACGTGCGGGGTATTGTGTCGTTTGCGCCATCACAGGCGAGTAACAAGAATCGATGCGATCCGTACGAATACGTAGTGTTTATGGACGTAGCACGATACGTTAATTGGATCGCACAACAATTGAATGGATCGTTTGTTGAGGCTCCAGCGCGATCCGATGTCCATCCTAAGTTGAACCTGTTGAGTCAAGATGTTTGCGGGACGGACACCTTTCCTTTCACCGATGAGGCGGATAAACCCGTATTGCTAACGTATCCTTGGATTGGACTGATCGAGTACAGTCAGGAGGGAGTTCGTGAGAAGCAAACCCTCTGCCATGCGATGCTCATTAGTGAACGGTATCTCGTGACTGCAGCCGAGTGCGTCTACAATACCGGTAAGCTCAGACCGACCTCGGTTCGACTGGGTGATTATGATACTTCCAACAGCCAGGACTGTGGTCTAATCGAAGGTTCCAGTGTCTGTGCTCCACCGACCCAAACTCTCACCATCGAAACCATCACGGTTCATCAGCAGTACAATAAACCACGTTTCGCCAACGCCATTGCCTTGATCCGCCTGTACTCCAACGCGGACATATCCCGTGACAATATCAAACCCATCTGTCTACCATTGTCGAAGGAACTGCGCAGCTTCAAACCTCCCACCTTTATTCGCAGTGGCTGGAAGAACAGCAAAAGCCAACCGCAAATGCAGAGAACCGAGGTTAAGGTCGTCGAATCGGTGACCTGTCAGCGTAAGTACAGCGAGCAACGGATTCCACTGGAGAAGACATTCCGGCAGATATGTATTGAGAAGGACCCGACCAGCGATGGTGGCGCGAGCTGTGTGTTCGATGTGGCCGGCGCACCGTTGCAAGCCGTCCAAACCGTGGACAGAAGCCCTCGCTACGTACTGCACGGGATACTTACCTTTGGACCGAAGAAATGCCACCTGGACTATCCGAATGTCTACACCAACGTGGGAACGTACCTGGGATGGATTTTGGATCATATTCAACCGTAAGATCGACGGGGTTGATTTGTGTTTTAGCTTTCTTTATTGAGGACCTAGATGCCTTCTCTTAATATCGAGATATATCATATGTAGAAGAGATTATACACGTCTTAGCGATAAGAAACTTAATAATACTGATTAGAAATAAATACATCCGGTTTCAGACAGATTTGTTTGTGTTGTGATTTCTTTTTATGCTGCACAATTGGCGTCACTGGAATTCTTTTCCCAAAACGGAAATTCGATGAAAGGTGAGTGCCAATCGAAGATGTATCTGCGTTTAGGATTGAGTGTAAAATTGTGAAGATTGAGTTGTTACGATTGCAGTCTTTTCAGAATGTAGAAGCTAATAAATGCATTCCAGGATAGAACTTAAGATACTGAGTGGTGAGTAGATGAATAGAAAATTTTGTTGGAATTAGTCTCAAAATTATTTAACTTGTCGCGAAGATTTCTGTCGGAAATAATGTTTTTTTTTAAGAACTTGGCTACCATGGTCGAAAGCTCACCTGTAGCATAAAATTGTGTATCAGCTAAAATTGAGCGCAAACTTTGTTCAAGTTCTCAGAACGTATTTAAAGTACATATCTAGTACTAATCTGGAAGATCACTGCAAACCCTAATTAAGTTATATGATCAGAATTTTCCTTAGAACATTTTAGAACATTTCTGAAAACTTTCTTAGAAAGCAATATGGAAAATCTTGCTATTTTCTGTTACAGTATCTGTTATGCTATTCTGTTACAGTCATTCTAAGTGATGGCTGTTCAAATAACTTTGAGCTTGTGTCCCTGTATTAAGTTCTATATTTTATATCCAATCAAATCAAATCCAGTTTTGTGGACGTCGGCTACTCAATACCACAGTCTACTTATGAAAAAATTGTGCGGTTGTAAAAACCGTACACCTCAAAATCCGGCGCACTCAACCTCAAATACTCATCACTCCAAATTTAACTCGGAAATATAACACTACTACTTAATGGCACTCACCTCCCAACCGATCATCCCCACTTCTCTTCCTGCATTGCTCGAATATGGCCACTCAACCCCCCATGTCATCCCCTATAAAAAAAACAACCCTACTTACTCTTTATGATCATCACCTTCTTCGTTTTCCGATGCTTGCTGTGCACTTTGGCAATGTGTCGATTCAACGTGTACCCCCGGAGGAACTTCAGCCCGCAGAACTCGCAAGCCGTCACCGTAAGGCCCGGAGCCAGCTCCCCATGCACTTCGTACATGTGCCGTTTTAGGTTGTACGACTTGGTGAACCGCATCTGGCACGGATCGCACGCCAGTGAGCACCGTGTTCCACGATCCCACGCGTGCACGTTGTCCATGTGCTGTTCGAAATCGTAGTGCGTCGTAAAACTTTCCTGGCAGAGGTCGCAATCCGGTGGCGGTTTGTTCGGATCGAGCTTTCCCTTCCGGAATGCCACCCTAGAGGGACGAGATTCTGATAAGCTCGCCGCAGACGACACGGCAGCTGTACTAGCTCCTGCCGGAAGAGCGACCATCCCTGGACTGCTCCCGCCGAGCGAAATCTGATTCACTTGCACCGAGATGGACAAGCTACTCGTTTGAGAGTACAGCGAAATTTCCGCCGGTGACTGATAACTTCCATTATTACCTACAAGACTAGATTCTAATGACTGTGGTTCCCCATCCTCGTCATCTTCTTCCTCCTCATCCGGTTCATCCTTGCAGTCGTCTATCACAATTGTCGGAGGCTCCTCTGGATCTTCTTCTTCTTTAATCAAAACATCTGGCTCTACAGTCAAAATTTGTTGTTGTGCTGCTTGTGCAGCTGCTGCCGCCGCCGCCGCCGCCGCCACCGCAGCAGCAGCTGCTGCCAGCTGTTGCTGTTGTTCGACAGCCAAACGCCGTTCCTCCTCCTCCTGCCGTTCCTTTTCCAGCTCTCGCCGCGTTCGAATCATCACATCCTGACGCAGACATTCCTCACGAAACTGACAGAACAAATCCAACATCTGTAAGCATTTGTCGCAGATAACCGCTCCGGAATCCTGTGTCCGCGTCAGAGTCACCGAGGTCAGCACATCAATCATCCGAACCAGCTCGTCCTTAGGGTCTTCGTCACCGGGAGGAAACAGCGGATGTATCACCACCCCTTCCGAGGCACACAGTCTGCAAAAATACTCCAGGGTGCTAGGAGGAGGGAAACCGAGAAGGGGAGATTCTAAGTGTTAGGTCAAAGTTCACGGCGAATTCCACCCATACTCACTATTCGTCATTGTCCATGGCACGCAGCGATCGATCTGCTTAATTTCCTATAGATCAGCACTGATTTATTGCTAGTTTTCCTGGTGATATTTGATTTTTTGTTAATTTTATTTTCACTGTCTCGGATTCGAGACACCCACCAACGCACAATCACGACGGACTTTTTGTTTACAAGCGAAATGCGATGTTTTGACAGCTGCTGATGGACTGACGTTCTTGGGGCAACATCTGACTCACTTTCTGGTAACGGGAGTGAACATTAACCACTCAGTTGGGCGTGGTGAATATAAAGTAAAATCAAGACGGACATTTACAAAAATCTCGATCAACAATAGAATAGGGCCTATCAACATTTTTAAACAAACGCTTCTGAGCCTTTTTCCTCGCCATGCGTAGGCCACTCACACAAACCAATACCATCATCATGTAGGGGAAAGTTTCCCCTACACGATTATGCTGTATGTAGATGTATGTAGCGTACAGCTTGCGAGAAAAAGGGCTCAAAAGTGTTTGGTAACAAAATGTTGGTAAACTTAAACACTGGCCAGACTGAGCAGTTATAACATGTTATAAGCCTATCTTGTTGACTAATTTCTTGTTGAAATTATTTGACAACCGTTATAACATGTTATTTAGTTTGAACAAGTCATAACTGTTGGCCGAGAAATGTTGTTATTTCAAAATAAACAAAAGACCAATGGAGGAATACAGGTAACGCAAAAGTGAGGTTAAACGTCGTAGATGGCGCTCTTTTAAAATGGTTTTTCGAGCTAAGCAAAGTAATTGGTGATAAAAAGGTAAGAAAATCGACGATAATGACGATACTGACCAATTCCATTCAGTTTAAAAAATAGCTAGAAAGTCATCTCTTCTGCTTCGGTACCCAGAAGAATGCTTGGCACCAGAACACTTTCAGCTTGGTGACATCGGGCTTCTCTCCATGCCAACGTTCCGCAGGTGTTTGGTTACCTTTTATTGCTTCCGTCGGACTTCTGTTGGTAACGTATACTGCATTCAGGACCGCTTCTCCCCAGAGATATTTCGGTGCACCTGATTCCGTCAGCATTGCTCTTATTTTTTCAACTATGGTGCGGTTGAATCGTTCTGCCACGCCATTTTGTTGCGGGGTGTATCCCACCGTTGACTCAACCAGGATTCCTTTTTCTTTGTAGTAGGTCAGCTGCTCCTTAGAAAAATACTCACGGCCGAGATCGCATCGTAGGGTTGCTATTTTCGTTCCAAATTTAGCCGTCGCCATTGCCTCGTAGACCTTTAAATAATCGAATACCTGATCTTTTTTTCTTCAACAGATAAACGATTCCGAAGTGGGTATAATCCTCTACGAACGATAGAAAATAACGATAACCATCAGATGTTCCCGAGGTGATTTTCCCACACACGTCCGTGTGCACACGTTCCAGTGGTCTTCGTGTCTGCGGTCTTGTATTATTGAACGGTAGTCTTAAAATGTTAGCTTCAGCGCAAATATCGCAAAATTGAGCATTGGCATGCACATCGTTCAATCCGTCGACCATCCTGGAATTCTTCAGTTTGAGCACATTTTTGAAGCTGATGTGCCCATACCGCTTATGCCAAAGTTGCAGTTTTTCGTTGTTATCTACTGCCAACGCCGATCCATTGGGTAAACGGTTCATTCGCAGGTAGAATAGATTACCCTTAATTTTCGCAATGCCTATGGTTTCGCCGTCCTTTGTCAAGATTGCTTGATCCGGCTTAAATTCGACGTACACTCCTGCTTTCAATAACCTCGCCAACGATAGCAGGTTATACTTTAACTTCCTGACGAATAGCACGTGTCCAAACGCCAATGTGTAACGATTTTCTTTTACACGCCACTTGCCTTTCACGATACCTTCCTTGGTTGCTACTAATACCTCCCCCTCTTTTGCACTGTCGATGTGAAGTGGCTCATGTAATTCGTGGATGTCCTGGAAATATTCTTGGTTGTCGACCATATGGCTGCTCGCATCCGAGTCCAAAATCCACTCGATTTCATGCTGGTCATTACACATCTTAGCACCGGAAACAAGCGCCACCTCCTTGTCGATTTGAATTTTCGCCACCTGAGCCCGATCGGATCGATTTTTTAACTTGGGACAAGCAAATTTTTTATGCCCAAACTCTCCACAATGATAGCATTTACCGAAAAATTTATCTGATTTTTCATGCCGCTTGCCAGATTTCGCTGCCAACACAATTCCGTCCAAAGCACTCGAACCGGATTCTCTTCCAGAACGCTTTTGTTCCTCCGCTAGAAGGCGTGCTTTGACGGTCTCAAGCTTCAACTGTTGATCGTCCAAATTTTCCATCGCCGTGGTAACCACATCGTAACTAGGTGGTAACGAAATAAACAGCTGACTCACCGTGTCCAGCTCTGTAAGCGTGGTACCCGCATCCTTAAGCTGTCTACTCAGCTCATCAAATCGACGAAAATGATTCGTCAGGGATGTTCCTTCCTCTATTCGTAACATAGCCATTGACCGCCGAATGTACGTCTGAGCAGCAAAACCTTTCTTCGCGAAGGTATTTGCCAGTGACGTCCACATTGCTTTCGCATTTTCCTTGTCGCGAATATACTCCAAATGGCTGTCCGCTATGTACGCCACCAGAAGTGCTTTTGCCTTCTTGTCCTTCTCCTGGAATGCCGATTTTGCTGCCTCTTCCACAGGTGGGTCCTGTGTGATTGCTTCCTTCACTCCGTGGGCCGAAAGTTGAGTCTCTACTCGAAATTTCCACGTGTCATAGCCCTCACCGGCAAACTGCACGATTCCTGCTTTCTTTGCACTGGACATCCTGGATCTGGAATGGCTTCAAGAATGTTTCCGTTTCACTTCGCTCTTAGGTATGGCGTGTCTGGGCCCATAACCTAAAGAGAAACACGTTTTAACGTTCTAATGGTGGTTTATTAACTGAACTTACTCGAATGATACAGATGGTATTTATATGGTTATGGTTTCTATGCGGTTGTTATTTACTGTACCATAGTAACCGGTGTTGCTATGGTGTTGTTGTATATAACACGTATGGCAAGCAAGTAACTAAAAGACTAATGCTGTGATTGTCAACAGTGTCGGAAGGTGTTTTTTGTGTTTCAACATATCTGTCAATACTGCAATCGAAAATTTAGGCTTATTGGCAATCATGGACCTTTTTGACATTTTATACATAAACACTTGCATCGCTTAAATCATATCAGTGGAAGCGAGAGGGAAGCAAAACAGTGAGGAAAAAAACAATCGATTCGTATAAGTGGTGCCAGAAATGACTTGTTTTCATGTAGTGGCTAATGTGTTTGAAGTGTGGCGGATTGTGTTTTTTAGGGTGTTGACACATGGTGGTCGAGTGACTTACCCCCTGGTTTTACCTCACTTTAGCTTTAGTTGGATTTCGCAATACAAATTTTTAAATTTTCAATCTAAACACAGAAAACCGAAACATCTCAGTCGCTCATATTGACACCTATTCTGATGACAAAGTTCTAACGAAGTTCATCCAAAAACCTTATTTCTAGAGCGAATTTTCAATAGGTCGTAGGTAACAATATAAGCAAAAATGATGTTTTTTCACGAAATGATAGCTTGGGTACTCCTCAATATGACTTATACAAAACATAATATGAATTGCACCGAATTGCTGCTATATATTATTTAAAAACGATGGCTTAAGTCACAAACTACTCCATAACGAACTTTTGTCGCATTCGTCGCTTTGTCAGTTTGACTTTGTCAGTTTGACTTTTCTATGCTCCACACCGACCTATCCAGCCGATTCGTTTGGGCGTAAGCAACATGACAGGTGATTGCATGTCGAAACAGACTTGACGAATGCGACATATTATTTGCGACACGACGTAACGCATTTTCCCTTAAAAAGACTTTAAGTTCAATACATCGAATAAATTGATTTGGAATTCAACTAAGAGGAATTCTTTATTGATGTGAAGCTAAACGGCGTTATTTTCATGAGAGTTTAAACCCTTTGGCTATTTTAAATAATAGCATTAGTTTAAATTCGATTTTTAAGCATTTAGAGAAATTATAAATGGTTTGTTGAATTCCTACATGAAAATTATCCCTTCAAATTGATGACCAATTTACGTAATGATTTATTAAAGCAATATATTCTTGAAAGTAAGCTTATGTGCTTGCAAATAAAATTCTTATTATTCTCTTGAACCACAGACAAACAGATATAACACTCGAAATTTGTTCATCGAACATGAAAAGCGGGCAATTTGAATGTTTTGGTAGTTGGTAGTACTACCAGTACTACCACCTGTTGCGCGCATGGTGATTTCCATTTTGTTTGACATTGGTCCATTACCGCCATTTGTTCAAACTATTGCTCACCACAGTGTGATTCATAGATGTCAATAGAGTTTTTTGTCATGTGATACATCTGACGATTCTGTTCTATAATGATGTTCGACAGAAATTTTTTTTTTCTATTTTTTTTGTTACTTGATTATCGAGATTTTCAGCCTCGGGCTGGTTCATCTCCCGTCGTAGTCACTCAAACACCGCTTTTTGGCGTTTTCGTAACTTTTCCGGGGGTGAGATTCAAATTCGTGACTGTGGCGTGAGAGGTATGGATGTTAACCACTACGCCGGAGTCGCCCCCTTGGATATTTTAGAAGTCACTGAGACGATTCCCAACCGCCGCTTTAATATCATCATTATGAGCATCTATATAGAAAACCTCAGTACTAATGCAGCAAACGTTTCGGCCGATAGTTTAGGATAGTACCAGCGGCTGGATAGTCAAGAAAATGGATATAATTTTTGGCTCAGGAAGTACCAGCTCATCGGTCCCAAGTTTAAGGTGAATTGCTGCTCCATGTATTTTGACGTAGGACTACGTCTGTATTTTCAATACTGGGGTACACGTTCGAATTGCGAAAATTTGGAGCGCCACGAAAAATATATAGGTTATAAACGTTAATAACTAAGTCATTCCACGATTGATTTCCAAAACGTTTGCACCAATCGATCGGGACATTATCTACGCTTCGATTCCAATATTTAAATCTATTGCTTTTTAACATTCTACTATTAAAATTAACGCAAATATAAGGTGGTGTCTTATAATGCCGATTTTTCAGAGTAAATTTACCCTTCATATTTAAGTAAGGAACGTCTCCTATGCATCAGGTAAAGATATTTAATGGGGACACGTTGGAATTTTCCTTCAGTCTTTCAGCGATCTCGAAGATGTTGAGTCAGCGCTCGGCTACGCACCGTCAAGTCGACCATCGACCGACTCTATTGCCAAGTAACATGTCTGGCCGTGACAAATTTGCAGTCGGATTGCAGCTCTCACTCGGTCGCATTCACCGTCTGCTCTGGAAGGGCACTACACCGAGTGCGTTGGTGCCGGAGCTCCCGTCTACTTCGCTGCGGTGATGGAATACCTGGCCGGTGAAGTGCAGACTAAAATCATACCACATCACATACAGCTGGCCATCCGCAACGACGCAGAGCTGATGAAACTTTTCCAGTGTGAACATTTCTTAGAGTGTTGTCCTTTTTGGGCCGTCCTGCTGCACAAGAATACCGAGTAAAAAGCCTTAGTTTAATCGCGAACCATGCAATTTTGATTTCACCAGGTAAGTACTTAAATTTGTTTGAGCGATTTCTTTGTTGTTCAACACATCTTGTTTCAAGATACATTTTTAATATGTTTGTTTTCGCCAGGTCTCACACTAAAGCAGATAAAATATTATGTAGTACGCAATCTGACTGGCAATTTCAACATCAATGTTCCAAAGTTAGGGAACCTAACATGCATAGATTCCATGAAGAAGTATCTTTATCTCGACTTGGCTTCGAACTGTCATTAAACAACTACTCGTGATGAAGCTTGTGTCGGTTTAACATTCACTCTAGACCTCCGTTTGCAATGCAAGAGATATTTTGCATTTTTCTTGAATCACCGTCCAAAGATCTTGATTTTCAACGATGAAACATTTAGTAGATAATGACAACCATTATCATTATAACAATGAGCAAAACTATCATTTATTATTGAAATTAAATTCCCCAACAGATCCTCAATTATGTTCTACGCTATAAATATAGTGGCCCTCACAACCATCGGAGCAAATACAACCGTGGCCTTATCATCATTTAAACTAAAAAGCCTTTTTCAGGGTCAATAAAGAGTTTGCAATAGAATGTTCTCACATTCTTATTTCCTAATGCTGGTTCCATTAGGACCTCACCCGCGCTATTATACATACTTTTATATACTCAAGCACAGTAACGGGCCTAAGCCTTGTTTTTGATCCCCATTTCATACTGTTCAACTGTTTTGCTTTTCCTAGGTGCCCCCTAATCAGCTATACAATACCTTCAAGTTTTAAAATTTGTTAAAAATCTAAATCTCGGTAATCCGAGTATCAATTTAATCTAAAAATAATGCAATCTAAAAACTACAATAGCAATCTGTAGCATTCTAAAAACAACGCTTACTTATTAGGACTAGTTTCGGCATGAACGAATCCACCAACCCACGTCAAGTAATATTTACGTATAAAATTGTAAGCTATACTTTTCAACAGATAATAAAAGGTATATTTTTTTTATTCGTTATAAATGTATCAAAAAAAAATAAAAAAAAATTAAAACGGAAGATATTCAACAAACTGCCGTCTTCCGTAAGCTCAAAGCCATACGGGAGACCTTTTTTCCTGTGTCATCATCATTCTATTAGTATTTACGCGTCGGCATCGAGCTTCACCCGACGCGTTTCGTCTATTTCTCTCTGATTCGAAATTTTCTGCGGATGCTACTTTTTGACGAACTTTGCCTTCGATTCGTCCGCCACCCAGGACTGCTTGTGGACGTTGTAGAGATGGCCTAGCAACTGGAAGCGCCGTGGGAATCGCTTATCACACTGATCGCACGGAAATGGCCGTTCGCCGGTGTGCGTCCGCAGGTGTTCTCCGTAAGCGAATTGACTGCGGAACTGTCGACTGCAAAAATTACAGTTTATCAGCGGTTTCGGTCGTTCCTTGGCGCGACCCCGGGACCGGATTCGATCTTGGTGGGCGAGTAAAAGATGCTCCTTGAGCTGTTGCAGGTTGTTCTGATCGGCACCGCAGATGTAGCATGCATACGAACGTCGCTCCAGCAATTCGATCTGGCGACTTTCCTCGTCATCCTCGGCTGTGCCGCCGGCATTGTCGCCGTGTAGTTGTGACCCGGCACCTGAACCTGCTACAACCGCGGCAGCAGCCGCCGCTGCTACGGCTGCTGCAGTAACAACCGAATCACCTCCAACACTGCCTGCTGCCAGAGCCAGGGTAGTTAGGTTTTGCGCTACCGTCGACGGCGGTGGCGTCGAATCCGGTCCAGCATTGTGGGTTCGCAAGTGTAGCATCAGCTTAGACCGGTTTAGGAACGGTCGACCGCACAGCCGACAGGTGAAGTCCATCCGACGGCGCTTGCGAGAGTCTGTCGATTCCGAGCTGCGCCGCCGCACGCTCGCTATCCTGTAGTCGAAGGCACGATCCTCGGAGTCGTCCGTATCGTCGGAGTTTTGCTGGAAATGTGAAAATGAGAGAAGAGAACTGGATTAGATGGGTTGACGAATCGCAGGGACTGTATGGTATTTGCAAGGGATGACTAGAATGGGTTCTAATTTGTTCAATTCACTATAAAGCATGCGCATCTCAAAATACCAAGGCCATAGCCTTTCCAGCTGATTGCTGTGCTTTCTGGCGCTTTGCAAGAGGTTCACCAAATTCTGTCCACTGAGATGACGATTTATTTGATTCCGGAGTGCAAACACTCCGCACAAACACTGCTCAGAATAATCAACACGCAGCACCTACTTTGAACAGAGCTTTCTTATGGAATAATGCTCATGCAATACTGTCAAACCACCACTGTCACAAAGAGTCGATTCACTCGATTCGACAATTGTGACCTACTCAAGTGAAAGCGACTCGTTTCGACTCATTCGATTCGCGGAACAGACCCAAGTATAGGTACTCTAATTGTTATTTTTGTATTCTCCGTGCGTGGAGTAACGATTATGATGTAGAAGGAGATGTTTCGCTCATCACCATGAGGCACTAAGAGTGGACAGTTATGTTTGCTAGAATGAAAGATATGAATGTTCCGTCAGTGTACGGTAGGTTGGAAATAGAATAGAACACTTTCTCTTCATATCTTTAACATAACTGTCCACTCTTAGTGCCCCATGGTGATGAACTTGCAACACTTTCTTCTTCAGATAGTTATTTCGTTCTACAGCAATCGTCAAATAAGAAGATGCCAGTTTGAAAGAGGGTGGTTGTTAAAGTGGTTGTGGGGTGATGAGTCGCCACATACTCGATTCGACAATTTGACAAAGATTTTTCATTAGGGCCTAACTGACAAACGTAAACAATGGCTTTTTCCGCGAATTTCTCGTCATTGAAAACTCGCCTTATCAATCCACCACAGTCTTTTCGAACAGGAAGTGTTCACCTATCCGATAGAATTGGAGGCATACATGAGTAGCCTTTGTGCCACGAGAAATTTACAGAAGAAGACATTGTTTACGTTTGTCAGTTAGGCCCTAATGAAACATCTTTGTCGAATTGTCGACTGTGAGAGCGACTCGTTTTAACCAGTGCTGGAAAAAATCAATTCATCTGCTCTCAAATTAGCTGAAAATGATGACAACCTTAATGGACAGACCAACTATCTTCGTGATTTTGAATTTTGAAATGACAGTATTCTTTTGACCACCCGCTAAGAAAAAAGTACCCAACGAAGCAGTTAAGTGTGGGAAGCCAAAGTTGGGTATAATCATGTTAACCTACCGTTGGGTACAAATAACTTACTTTTGGGTAAAATTCTACCTTAAAATAAGTAATTTGTACCCAACGGTAGGTAAACATGATTATACCCAACTTTGGCTTCCCACACTTAACTGCTCCGTTGGGTACTTTTTCCTTAGCGGGCAGAGCAACCGCTGAGTTTCGAAGTTATTATTATCAGTTCAGTTGAAAGCCGAATTTATCGACTAGGCGCATCTGATGCACAATACAGCGCACTTCTTTCGGCATAAAGTTTTAAATTCAAAAAGAGAGTAAAAATTATTTTTGGTTTTTTTTTTTTTTTTTTTTTTTTCTGGTGGATGTTCATTATCAATGACATCTATATAAGGTCTGGCACAGTAGCCACAACAATGTTAGTGAATTGAGAAAAAAATATGACGCTAATGACACTAATCCACCGCGCTTATTAGGCACGCTACACAAGAGCTCGGAAAGTGCTACGCCATGCTATTTTGTTTATTCGTTCGCTCCGTGATCGTTTATTGTGTGCGCTAGAAAACTTTATTTTTCAACCGATTTCAGTCTATCGATGACGAATATTGGCTCTATATCGCTACTCGATTGTCAAGTCCCAGCGTTTGAAGGTTCCTGTGGCAGAAATTCCATTAACTCAGTTAAACTCACCATAAATGACCCATGTAATCGAAAAGAAATGCTACTGCTCAATAATTGGCATTTGTAAAGACTGTATTCGATGAAATTTGGACACACGCAATTGTTCGTAACTTTTTAGCGTGTGGGTAAAAATTATTGAAATTTTAACTGAATGTATTTCATTGTGTTGTGTCAATTGTGTAATGAGTTTCGTGAAAATCGGTCGAGTGATTTCAGTGATGGCTTCGAATGAAGAAATAGTGCGCCAACAAATTTTGGGCACTCACTTCGAAAACCCAAACGCTTCTCATCGATGGATCGGAAAACAGCTCGACATCGCACATTCAACCGTATCTCATGTGATCAAAACGTTCAAGGACCGTAAGACAACCAAGCGGAAAAATGGTAGTGGCAAAACACGTGGCACATCAAATCCGGAGAAGGCCAGGATGGTATTGAACCAATTTAAGCGTTATCCCAACATTTCGATCAGGGATGTTGCGAAAAAGGCGAAAGTTTCAGTTTGTTTTGTGCAGAAAACAATAAATTTTCTGGATTACATGTGTACAAGGTCCAGAAGGCACCGAACCGGAGCGATAAACAGAACTCGGTTTCCAAAACTCGTGCAAGAAAACTGTACAGGGAGTGGCTCACAAAACCGTTCTGCATTGTGATGGACGATGAGACCTACATTAAAGCCGACACCAAACAAATGCCAGGACAGGAACACTACGTCGCCACCTCTAAGTTGGCCGTTCCGGAGAGTGTACTGAAGAAGAAACTGTCGAAATTCGCCAAAAAATTCCTTGTCTGGCAAGCGATCTGCGGATGTGGCAAAATGAGTCAGCCCTTCATCACCTCTGGGACCGTCAACGGACAAATCTACAAGGACGAATGCCTCCAAAAACGACTTCTGCCCTTCTTGAGATCTCACGATGACCCGACACTGTTTTGGCCGGATTTGGCATCTTGCCACTATGCCCGGCCCGTCTTAGACTGGTACAAAGATAATAATGCGGTAGTTTGTACACACTCTGTTTTGATGCGTACATGGGAGAGGAAAACTCTCTCCTTTTTTTGGGTTTGTTTTTGTACACAACGACTGATAATTACTTGGTGTTTATTTTCTCGTCGTTTTCTCGCTCAATTTTCAATACTTCTATTCCATTTCCAACCTACCGTACACTAACGGAACTTTCAACACGTTCTCTTCATATCTTTCATTCTAGCAAACATGACTGTCTACTCTTGGTGCCTCACGGCGATGAGCGAAATATCTCCTTCTACATCATAATAATGTAGTTTTTGTACCAAAAGACGTCAACCCTCCAAACACTCCGGAACTTGGCCCAATTGAAAAATTTTGGGCAATCATGAAGGCAAAGCTCGTTAAAACTCCAAAACTGATAGAAAATGAACTTGAACTAAAGAAAGTGTGGTTAATAGTAAGTAAGCAAGTCGGTCCTATCATTGCCCAAAATTTGATGAAAGGGGTCAAGGCAAAGGTGCGGGCATTTGGGTTGGGAGAAGAGGTTCAATAAACCAATGATGTCAAAACTTAACCATTTAGTAGTACTTTATTTCCAGAAAGTTTGAAAAGAATCGGGCTTAACGAACAATTTTGGTGACTTATTTTGTGCGTCCAAATTTCATCGAATACAGTTTTTATCATGATTATTTCCGCAATTCAGCATTTTAAATCAACGTTAAAACCGATTTTTTATCTGAATCTAAGCACGCCCATAGAAAATTGAATAGTGTTACGTCATCAGTCGTCGGCTCAGCAATGTTTACATTAGTTTTGCTTCCAATATAAGCAAGCAGTGCGTTGGGCCAGACCTTATATAGATGTCATTGTTTCATTATCGTCTTTGCTGTTGTCAATATCAATATTCAATTTAATCTTAGTGGGGATGATTTTGAGTATCAAATGAAGAAACAATGTTTATTTCTTTTAATGTAGAACGTGATGCGTAATTTTTTAGCTCAGATCGATAGTTTACAATTTTGTAATTATGAAAATAGAAGGCAGTAAGACTCTGCGATTGGCACTATTGAAAATAATTCTTTTGGTTGAATTGAAAATGACTTTTTGATGTTCGATGATCACTTGCTATTTTAACAAAGCTGCCCTGGAAACTCAAACTGTAATGAGTATCAAGAAACGAGTAGTCATAGATGCATAATGAGTTGATTTGTTCATCACGGAGATTTGAGATTACACATTCTATGTATAAAAATCACTCACCTTCTCCAGCTATATGAAGCTGTCAAAAAGATGGGTGATTTTAAAAAACACAATGTGTATTAAAAACCCCCACCTTGAAACAACTTCCTGTTGTTCCGGGGGGTGGTTTTTTTTTTTTTTTTATGGGTGAAAATTTATTTCGTAAAAATTTGAAATTCTTCAGAGTTTTTCAGAAGTACAAGTACAAGTCTTAAACCGGGCTTCAAATAGTGAGTTGACAACTTCGAAGAAGGGTGCTACCGACCTCCGGTCCTCACAAATTCCTACCTCACGCCTCCACGAGTCATATGATCACAAAAGACTGCCAGCTGAAACATGGAGACGCTGGTTGGCGTAGCCTGGGCAATGTTGTCAAGTGAGGGGTTGCGACTGAAGATCGTGTACCTTTAAATCATATTGTATATTTCCCATTCTCATTTGATCAATAATTTCAGCACGCTTTGGAATCATTTTTGCATTCCAAAACCATGTAAGAGCCGGGAGCAACAAGACAGGCATCAAAGGCTCAATTTGTTTTTCAGCATTTCAGCATTACATTTAATTTAAAATTGCACTTCTGAATTTCAACTACTATATTCATAGAAGACTGGCATGTGCTTATAAGCAATGTAAGATTATATTTTAATATTGTGTTTAGTGGCATTATGGTAAGATAAGCCATTTATTTCAGAAATCATCAAACCGGATTCTTCGTTCACTCCAATTGCTATATTTGAAATGATACTAGAACAGTATAAAGAAAAAATATTACAACATGTCTTATAAAACAATATCTTTTATTGATATTTTATCTTTGATATTTAGAATGATCTATTCTGTTTTCAGCTTTTCCAGGACAAGAAGGATATTAATACATATCTATTTTTTATTTATTTTTCAGTAACAATCCATTGGTAGTATCATTCAAGTTTGAAATTTGAATAAATTGGCATGTTTGTCTAAAATGATATCCTAATATTTTGTGTACAAAATATACTAAATATTAAATAACATATAACGGGGAAAGGGAGGGACCATCAGGGCACCCAAGTAAAACGATGTGGATAGGGAGCATGGGACTGCCTCCTCCCTATTGTTAACATTTCGCGGAACGAGGCCGGGCTCTTCGATCCCATCTATTGGGTTTATTCTGTCAATCGAGGGCTCGATTCTAGTGCTGTGAGTGTGAACTTGCTTTTGGAAGAAGATTCTCTTCCCTATATTCGCGGGTAGGTGTCTCTGCTTACGGGCTCGCCCAAACGTTTTTGGCCCTTCATACAGGAGCTTAATGATCACAAACAATAATAGAATCCTGATCAAATCGTTTTTCAGATTATTCCACTGCTATGGAAAGTTACCTTGCTACAATAGATGGTAGTATTACATCATCATCATCATCATCAGTACAAGTACAAGTCTTATACCGTTGCACGCAACAACCCCCCCCCCCCCCCCCCACACCAAAATAATATAGTTTGGTTTGCACTTGCAAATCGTACATGTCGCCCCGCAAGTGGTTGCAAACAACAAGCAAGCGTACCATTTCAAAAGAGTCTATTTTTTTTATTCACGGTATAACTTCAGTCATAAGTAATGTATGTATTGAAAAAATAATTTCAAGCGGCTTCCCTCCGAGCAAAGGTAAAACCACGGCGTTTCCTCACGGTGGTTCGTTTCAAAAGTGTTACACCGCGTTGCATTTTGTGAACACTACGACAGTCACGCAGTGTATTGTATCCAATGAATCTGAGAATAATTAAAGGTTTTTCGTTTGCGGAGTTTTTTCAAGTGCAAATTTCGAGTGAGAAGCGCAAGATTGGAGCGGTTGCGCGGTGTTTGTGCATTTATTTTTATGTACATTATTAAAGTTAAGTTGCAGGTATATAAGTAGTGTAAATATTGGATCAAGTGTAAAAAATGTTTAAGATTTTTAATTAGAGTAATTAATTAGATTTAGAGAAGTCTAACTAATTACCTATTAATTATCTAATTACCTTGTGATCAAAAAGTTCCGGTAATTTTCAATTTAAAAAGGCCGCCTTTATTTTTTCGGTAAAATCTTTTTAGTGTAAGATGGCAACACTAGTTCTGATATTCTGTCAAAGTGTGAGAGCAAATTATCCATTAGTTTTGTTTTGACAACTGCTTTTGTTAGTCGAAAAATAGACGCTCGGCGATTTTTACCATGGATAAAAAATTGGAACAACGCGTTTGTGTGAAATTTTGTGTTGCAAACGGATTTTCTGCAGCGGAAACGCTCAGAATGTTGCAAAAAGCCTTTGGTGAGGACTCTATGTCACAAAATCGTACATTTGTTTGGCACAAAGACTTTAAAGAAGGCCGTGAAAGCGTGAGTGACATGCCGCGTTCTGGACGACCATCGACCTCAACTACCGATGAAAACATCGCTTCCGTGAAGAATTTAGTTATGGAAAACCGCTCAATTAGCATTCGGGAGATAGCTGCACTCCTTGATATCTCATTTGGATCGACCGAACACATTTTGACGGAAATTCTGGGCATGAAACGCATTGAAGCACGACTTGTTCCAAAAGAGCTGAATTTTTTGCAAAAACAGCATCGAGTTGAGGTCGCTAAACAGATGATTGCGAACGCAGATAGCGATCCCACATTCATGGAACGCATCATAACTGGTGATGAAACGTGGGTATATGAATTTGATATGCTCACAAGTCAACAATCGTCCGAATGGCGCGCCGAAGATGAGCCGAAACCAAAAAAATCACGACAAAGTCGCTCCAAAATTAAAGTTTTACTGACCGTTTTCTTTGATTTTCGCGGTGTCGTCCATTCTGAATTCCTTCCAGAAGGTCGAACGGTTAACAAAGAGTATTATTTACAAGTTATGAGACGTTTGCGTGAGGCAATTCGAAAGAAGAGGCCAGAATTGTGGCGCAATAATTCGTGGATTTTACACCACGATAACGCTCCATCACACACCGCGCTCACTATTTGTGAATTTTTGGCCAAGAACTCCACCAATACCATCAAACAAGCACCATATTCACCAGACCTTGCCCCGTGCGACTTCTTTCTCTTCCCAAAACTGAAAATTCCGCTCAGAGGTAGGCGTTTTGAATCGATTGATGCGATAAAAAGAATTCGCTGGAAGAACTGAAAGCCATACATTCATCGGCCTATAAAAAATGTATGGATGATTGGATAAAGCGCTGGCATATGTGTGTTGCCTCTAATGGCGAGTACTTTGAAGGCGATAATAAAGATATCAATTAAAAATTGAAATAAATGCGTTTTTTTTTTACAAATTACCGGAACTTTTTGATCACAAGGTATAAATTATAATACTGGTATACTGGTATACTGGTTTGGCAAACAATCTAATAATCACTTTTACCTCCCATACGTTATTTCGCTGCCAGAAATATTCAAACGGCTACCAAGTAAATATTCAAATATAATGGGCTTCATTTTTGAACGATCCCTTGAAAATCTTTCGCAATTGATGGTTGACCGCTCCCCTTAGGAAACGCTTATCAGCTCCCTCTTTCCCATTGGAACACGTTTTATATGAAGCAAATCAAAATTTTATACCGATTGTCACACTTAATACCTCTCCCTCGCTTCAGTGCGTGATGTAATTTATGTACGACACACTTTTATGTTTTCACTGGTTCCGTGTTCATTGCAAGCGTAAAATGTAACAAACTTTGCATTAACATTTTTTATCGCACGCATCATCGCAGGTCATATCCGCATTCCGATATTTTTAGAAGATACGCTAGATTTTTTTTTCGGTTTGACAGTACCACCGGACCAAATTTTTGAGTTTCAGTGACAATATACTAGAAGTGTCAAGTTGTTCCCGGGTTGGTTGCACCTCGCTTTGGTGTTTCATTCTGTTTCCAGCTTTGAATTCGGGATCCAATTTCAAGCATGGATACGCTTAGGGATAAACTGGACCCAGAATATTTCCAAAAGCGAGAAGGAAAATGATTTTTGATTTTAAGAAACACATTTTTATAAATGCGTAGAAGATAAATATTTAATTTCTACTCGTTTTATTGCTTGTATAAAATATCATTGAATAAAATTTCTTCCTTAATTTCTTAAGATTTTCCTGAACAATTTTTGAAAATAGACTTAAATCGACTTTGATTAGATGGGTACTTTTAACCCATCCAAAAAAAAAAAAACTGGCTTCGAGAAGATGAGTGAAACGTAGACTTCCATTTTGACGTACAGACGACCCCACTTATGGGTAAAACGCTTTTACCCACCTTGTGGGTTAGTCCACTTATTTCCAAGGTGGGTGAAACAACACCCATTTCTGAGTACTTTGAATCCTCCGTGATCGCCCTTGATTTTCAGAGTGGCCACACAATCTTAATTTAAAAATTGCCGCATTATTCCCGAATTTTTCCCGACTGGGTAAATAAGTTTATATAAATTGGATTAAAAGATATTTTTGAAGTTTCTGAGGAAATTGTTCAATCGGAAATTCTGACTTGTTTCATTTAGGCAACATGACGGACAGCAGCCGCAAATCGGGCTTCTTGCGTATTACGTAACCGACTTTGGTCTCTCATTTTGCAAGCGAGAACAAAGATCGCGCTATAAAAGTCATTGATCTTTCAAGAATCATAAAAATCAGAGAAAAATAGTCAAGCATTCGAGGTTTTCGAGTACAAAATGATGCTCGTACGTAGCTTGCATATTGTAGCAAGAACTTCGTGATTTCAACGTCGTTGACAGTTCGTACTATGAGTTACTAAACTGTTTCCAGGTTGATTCACCACCAGACACTTTTCATTTATTGAAAATCCTCTCTTCATCGTCGTATTTGCGACAGGATAAGCACCATTTTAACCTAATGTTGTCAAATTCGGCAGCTCCTTCTTGGAATGACCAATCAGTTCTCGTCTAAATGTGTCCAAACGCTATTATTTTCTCTAGATTCCTTCAAGCAACGCGTTTGAAGACAGCATTGAGCACAGCTGCCAAAATTCTTCTTTCACTTTGTGAAGCGCTCAGATAGTCTTTATCGGCGATCGTTTCCAGACAGCTCCAGACCCTTTTTAGCTATAGTTAGTTATAACATCAGGGTTAATGCAGATGACGTATCGCGTTAAAGGGTGTGTCAAAGGAGATTTGTGAGTAGCTTCTTCGAAAAACCATAACGTTGATAACGCCAAAACGTCTTTGTCGGATTTAATTTTATTTTTTCGCAGCTTCTTCTTGGATGACCAATCAGTTCTCGTCTAAATGTGTCCAAACGCTATTATTTTCTCTAGATTCCTTCAAGCAACGCGTTTGAAGACAGCATTGAGCACAGCTGCCAAAATTCTTCTTTCACTTTGTGAAGCGCTCAGATAGTCTTTATCGGCGATCGTTTCCAGACAGCTCCAGACCCTTTTTAGCTATAGTTAGTTATAACATCAGGGTTAATGCAGATGACGTATCGCGTTAAAGGGTGTGTCAAAGGAGATTTGCTGAGTAGCTTCTTCGAAAAACCATAACGTTGCATAACGCCAAAACGTCTTTGTCGGAAATTTCTGCAAATTCTCTCGCTTTCTTGATTGCCGATTTAGAGGCAAAACCGATTTACACTTGAAGGGCTGGTAGAAGATTGCTCACAAGTCAATTCTATTTCAATGACCGATTTTGCTTTGACTGTCAGACGGTCGGGCTTACCGGTTCTATACTTACAAGTAGTCCCGTCAAATCGTCGAAAAGAAAGGGAACTATGGGAGATTAGGTCTGGTACTCCCTGTGAAACAACTCGACCATTGCTGCAGACTTGATGACAAAATTCAGCTTTGGTACCAGCACCTTATCGTCTATCGCATCAGCCACAACAACGAACACTTTTAATCGGAATACCAACGAAAAGCTCCGTTTGGAATTCGGTTGACTTTAAGGTGACTGACACAATAGGTTTCTGTCCACTGCAGTGAAAAATATGTGTCTATTATAAAAATGGACTGAGACTTTATGGTATTTTAAAAATAACAACAGTGTTACCACCCCAGATTGGCGGAATTCGTGTTGCATATAAAAAGAAGAATTATTGTAAAACACTTTCAAAGAAAATCGTTGCACTAAAATTTACAGTAATGCATACAATGGCGATGCTTCAGTCATAAGGATCACCCAAGGAGTTCCAATCAAGTAAAATAAAAACAGAAGTAAGTCTTGTGTGTAACCTCACCTGTCACAGTCGTTTAGACAGATCTTCAAAGCGGTACGTTTTGAAACAGGCTGAACAAAGCCAGCAGAAAATGATCCACATGCCAATGTATTTGTCTTAGCCCCCCTTTGATGGAATTGTGTACGACCTGCGTCCTGCCAGCTGCAGCTACCGATGTTGAGGAATGCAAATCCCTGATTTCTCCAGTCAATTCTTTTGATACCTTCCAGTTGACAATCGGGCTATCCATGGAGCACTGAGCTATCTTCTTCAGCAATGCTGGATTTGCACAAAAACACTGTTTCATTCCGTTAATGAGATCGTTGGACCGAGTACATGACAAAAACTCAAATTATTTGAAAAAGTATGGTGAACTAAAATTCCCGACTTTTTCCCGCATATTTCCCGATGATTTTAGATTCCCGCATTTTTTCCGCATTTCCCGATTTTCCCGGGTCTGTGGCCACCCTGGATTTAGACATCTTAGATTTTCAAAACAAATCTACAAAGATTTTTCATTAGGGCCTAACTGCCAAACGGGGCATATAGTCGCAGTTACTGGCCCTTACTGAGCAAACGTCGCTCAATCAAAAAAAGAAGAAGAAGAAGAAGAACTGACAAACGTAAACAATGGTTTCTTCCGTAAATTTCACGTACTACAGAATCTACCCATGTAAGGTTCCAATTCTATCGGATAGAAGGACTCTTGTTCTTCGAAATTGCTGTGGTAGATTAATGAGGCAAGTTTTCAAGGTCGCCAAATTCAAGGAAGAAGCCCCTTTGTTGAAATAAAATTCATCTACATTGACTCGAAATGCTTTTCATTGCGTATGATAGTAAGTGATAAAAACAGACATTGGTTTCGACTCATTCAACTAGCGGAATAAACCTAATTGTACAAGAATCTAGCAACTGAAGGCTTCTATCGTGGTTCTAACTATACAAACTGTTTTAAGGGGGGGACTATGTTTCATAGCAACACACGAAGATGAAGTTCTTAGGATCATTGATTAACTAGGCTGTTAAACATTCATAACTATTCCTACGTAAGCTTCAAGTTTAATCTTGGTGAAGTGCACTGACAGATATTAAAGAAGTCGTTAAAAAGACCCCTCATAAACCACAGGACGATCTAGAGGAAGTTCATAAAAAGGTCGAAAGTAAATTTCCTAAAAATATGGGAGAAATAAACATCTACAAGCGAAACGGAAGGAAGCATGCAGAGAAATCAACTGCTGGAGGAACAACTAAATAAAGTCTATTAGATGATCAGCAACAAAGATTCTGTCAAGATCCACAAGAATCTCCAATCGCAACTCCCATAGACGTTAGTTCAATATTTTTAGAAGGTTTCAAAAAGCTCATATCGTACAAATGAATTCCGTAAACTTTATAGAAAGTTACTGCAAATTATTTGAATGAACCATTAGCGAAGAATTCAGGAAATTTCAAGAAAATTCCAAGACGTTCTGCTAGATCATAATCTTATGTCCAGCACTGTGCTTACTGATGCTTTGCTCAAGTTGCCGAGCATACCTCATGACAACATAAATTAACACTCACCTCGTTCCTCGCCTGCAGCTCCTGGAACATGTTGAACAGCATTTCACGGCTGGTTTGTTCGTTCGGATCCACAGCCACTTCATTTTCACTGTCCTCATTCACGTCCGAGTCGTTTCGTAGGAACAGACTCCTCAGGTAAGACACTTCCGGTTTCTCCGACTGCTGTTGCTGTTGTAGTTGCTGCTGCTGCTGCTGTTGTAGTTGTTGCTGTTGATTGTGGGACGATACATTCCCGCTAGACGTCGAGCTGGTTGCCGTCGTCGTTGTCATTGTCATCATTCCTGTCGAAGTGGAAACAGCAGCCGCGACGACTGCCGCTGCAGCTCGGTGCTGCAGCAGAATGGCCCGCAACTGCGAAGCCAGTGGCGTTTCGGAATGTTCTTCGTTGTGGTTTTCGTCATGATGGTGGTGATGATGGAGATGGTGGTGGTGGTTGATTGGAGGTTGTTGATCTTCCATTGCCACGGCAGATCTATGATTGAGAGTGCTGGGCCCTTCCAAAGGCGATTGACGGTCCTGATTGGAACCTCCTCCTTCCAGAAGCATTCGTTTTAGGAGCGAAGGAGAGGCTTCAAGAGCGCTGGGGTCGGCATGAGCAGGAGAGTGCGTTTCTCTGGGAGAGAACCCCTGCTGCTGTAGAAGCATCTGCTGCAGAAGGGAAGCCTGAGCGGGAGGAAGCTGAGGTTCCTCTTTCGGCAGGGAAAATTCGTTTGGATTTTCAACTTGGACCTCTTGGGGCACAGCGGCAAGACTGTCCTGTTCTTGTTCGTGTTCAGCTGAAGCGGTGGAAGTTGCTCGCCCTGACTCGCGACTCTGGAGCAGAATACTTCGGAGGATGGAAGAACAACCTCCCGGATCTTCCTGTTTGACCAATTGAGCGTGCTGATCGGTTTCGGGTGGATCGGCGGCAAGAAGCAACTCTTGCGGGTCGTCTAGCTGTTCAGGTTCTTGCTTGACTTGAACCGGGCGTTCCTGAGCAGGTTTGGCCTTGCTGCGCTGAGATTTCAGTATTTTATCGTTCTGCAGACATCGCTGCCGATAATGGTAAAACTTGTCTAACGTCTCCAAGCACTTTTCGCACACTTTTGATGGATAGTCTTCCGCCAAGGTTATCTGCCGAGAGCAAAACAAAAACAACACACAAAAAGTTAATGCGCCATAAGTATCTGAGGGACGACGACGACGACGACGCAGCAGACGGTACTTACCCGTATCGATGTGCACTCCAGAATCATGTCGATCACCTCCCGACTAGGTTCGCCTTCAGGCGGGAAGAGGGAACAAGTCAGATCCTCCACCGAAAAGCACAAGCGACAACGACCCTCGACGTCTGCAGCTGCGATGATGGCTGCCTCTTGTTCCATTTTCGCTACTCCTCCTCCACCAGCAGCGTACTATTATGTGCAACGCAGCGAGCGACTGCTGAGCTGCTCTTTACCTTTGCCTTCGATCCGGAACGTCCGAAAACACCATTCCACCACACACTTGACCAACGGATCTTCCTCTCGAAGTTCCCCACAGGCACTAGAACCACTCGTATTCCCCTAAAAATTGCCAATTTCCAACCAGAAGTACACTTTTTGACTGCTTAGTATTTTTTCCTTCTCCCGTTTGTGTGACTGCGACTGCTAAAATCGACTTCCACGAAGACAGATACCTATCTCGTACTCGGCGGACGACGACGATCGCTTATTCGCACTCACTCTCCCGCGTTTGCCCTGCTGTGAGCGAGATATTGCTTTGGATTCGAGCAACGACGTCGAAATGCACCAACACACGCGCGGCGAGGTCAATAACAAATTAAATTTTATGTCAAACTTATTCACCACTCCAGGGAAGAAGCGGCAAAATTGCAAATGGGCTGTCCCTCGGCCGGGTAGCTTCTGGGCCAGAGGGATGAAACAACGGACAGCGGTAAGTGTTCGCGAATGTGGGTGGGTGGGCGGTTTGAAGCGCACTCTCAGGGCCTCGTTCGGTTCGCGCTTATTCATTCGAGGTTGATTGAAGGCGAACCGCTCTCCTTGCTTCTTTTCGTTGTTAGTGATAGTGATACTAGTGACGGACATCGGCAGTTGCAAAAAGAGAATATTGAATCAGCTGCACAGTTTTAGTTGGTGTGATTAGTAGCAGTGAGTGCCGGTCGGAGCAATAATGACGAACATGAATGGGTGAGAAAGAGATGCCGGATGGCTGCCGTTGCCTTGCGTGCAAACGAGATAGCAGAACGACGACGGCGCAGCAGTCATAATAGGAGGTCGTCGACCTATCGCAGTGCGAGGTTTTGCTTTCTCTTCTGTATGTTTTGGATCTCAAACGCTCGCGGCGCAGCTTGCCGATGGAAGTGCATGGTAGTGCGAGTGGCACGCGGTAACTAACTGCTCGAGTTCAATTCGGGTAGTTTGAAAGCTGGGATGACGTCAGATGGGTCAAACACAATGAGAACGGTAGAACGGCAAAACGGAAACGGAAAATTTTCCAATGCATGGAATGTAACGTATGCGCCCACAATGACAGCGCAACGGTAAAAACGTTATAGTACTAAAATGCGTTTTTTTTCCAAAAATTTGAAAAAAAAAACGGAACGACAAAGCGGCAAAGCTGAATTGAAACATTGAGCGTATGTAAATACAGAGATGCTACCTCCGTTGATTTGTCAGTAAATATTTTATATCCCGCATAATCACAAACCATTCCTGGACCATTTCCCTTATTGTTGACGACCGTTTCCGTTATTGTTACTTCATTTGCCCTTATATTTGGCAACTATAAACTAACAATCTCCTATATAGTTTTAACAATATTTCAGAAGGTAAAAGGCCAAATAACAATATGCTGAATAGGCGGTTAAGTTCAGTTACCATAAAAAATGGCAATTTTCACGAACATTTTTTTTGCTGCAGTCTATGCCAAAAAGTTGGTATATATTCCAGATCGAGTGCAGGCAATAAAAAACCTCTCAATGACAATATGGCATACATTAACAATATGTGTTAATGTAGAGGTTATATGGTGAAAACAAGATTAAACTATTTGATAACAATAACATAACATGTGATTATATATCTTACATTTGAAATGAAGTTTTGACTGTATAGCAAATTGTTTTTCGTTATGCGGGATTGTATTTGTTTTTAATTTAACATGGCATTTTATATTGTATATGTTTTAAATTTCACCTGGCATCCCTGTGTAAAAAAATCCCAGTATTGGAAAGCATCGGAGGTGCTGTTTAATAACACAAAAATCTGTTTGGAAAATGTCGAGTAAATACCGGAAGATGATTATTTCATCTTCCACTTTATTTCTCTGGTGAAAAACACCCTTCACTATACGTGAAAAGCAGCAAGGCTTACCGAAACGTCGTTACCAAAGAACAGATTTGGCTATCTTTGGCAAACAAAGTAAAGCTGACAAGTAAATAAATTATATTATTCTATAGTTTTTTTTACTAAGTTTTAATCTATTTCTTTCTCTCCTACTTAGTTGAAGATGCTAAGCGAAAGTGGAAGTATCTCCATGAGAGATACGTCAAGGAGTTACGAAATATTCAGAAGTCTTCTACTTCCGGCGCTGGTGCTGGCGGAGTGCATGTTCCAAAATGGAGATTTTTTGAGCTTTCTTTTTTGGCACAGCATTCTAAGATATCGACATTTGACATTTGATATCGCCCACATATGAGAGGGTTCCGAGAATTCAGTACTTCCGAGGAAGTGGCCACTTCCAAACATTTGATATATTGAGTCGGAATCTTAGGCCGTGATGTGGGACGTGCGAGAAAGTGGCCTCTTTTTAGATCTGATGTGATCTAAATTCTTGCACCGCGTCTTCATGTATCATGCAGCACAATGATTTAAATTTTTGCATCTGCAAGAAAATTGATTCAAATGATGCATGTTTCAGATCACTTTTTTGGCTTTATCTGTTTTCTGTAGTAGTGCTGGGAACATTGCTATAGATAAAAAAGAATCGGATTTATCTGTCAAAGGAAGTCAATCGTGTAAACAAACGTTCTGAGTGAAGAAGAAATTGGTCCGATTAAATTATCATCCCAGTATGAAGGCCACAGGGGAGATTTTAGTTTCCGGTTTTATCGAGTTGAATCACGCGGAGCAGAAAAAGGAAGACAGTGCCGGATTTCGAGGTTCCCCCTACCGGAGGTGTTGCAGGGTTTTATTCTGATTTTGGAGTGGGTGTAGAGAGGCGAAGTGGGTTATACTTTGATGAATAATTATGCTTATTTTTTACTTTTAGACAATGAACGAAATGAGCTTTCGCAAGAAGGTAATGCTGTTCGAGGGTTGACGCAAGCGAGAGCTTTACATTTGGTTGGCTAACGATGAAAAGGAACCGTCAGTTAAGTTCCTGGTTGAAGAAATCATAATAGGGGTGCTGAAGTGAACTGGAAGTTGTCTTCGTGTATCTCAACCCAGTTGTCAAGTTTACCAAGCAATTACATTTGGTAGTAATTAAAGAGCTCCTGATTCAGCTTTTTGGTGTCCCAAATCACCATACAAAAGAAAAAACAAACATTCATTTACACGATCGGTTCCATCCAGCCAAATATCGACAGCTGATTTGGAAAGTCAAAGATAAATATCTGCACAAGCAGAAGCAGAAACTGAATTTAATGCATCGAAAAAGACCCACGATTTTGTCAAATCTACCTCGTAGTTGTTTTTCTTTTTGTTAATCTTGAATCGCTTTTTAAACGAGTCTAGCGAACTCCTTTCGCCCTTCATTGACATGCCTGAATTACGGCGATGTTTCTTTCCGTTGGTCGAATCTTTCTCGGAGAAGCGGAGATGGTCATACGATCACACATCGTTGGTTCAGAGCTTGACATATCCAAGACAAGCAAGCTCCCACTGCAGTTGCCCCCACTCCTCCACGGCTTGCATAATTCGCAGTAAATTGCAGACTTCTTCCATTGTATCAACTGAAAAATACACTAACTCTAGACAAAATAGTCAAAAGGTCGAAAGTAACATTTGTAAACAATGACTTCTAGCGTATTTTTCTGGGACCTGCTTGCTCCCACAAACAAAATAGCACCAGAAAGAGATACAGGGAGTTATTACCTTCCCGTCGGTAGTGGATATAGATGTTAACAACCCGGCATTTCCAGGAAATTTATGTTTTAAGTCATTGTTTACAATTGTTACTTTCGACCTTTTGACGATTTTGTCTAGAACTGATCAACAGTAGCAAACAAAAACAAACGCATGTGAGGCGATCATATTGTGGGTTACAGAACGGCAAAACGCAACGGCAGAACGGCAACGGTAATTTTAGTACATTGCGAATTGGTCGTTGTTACCGTTTTGCCGTTCTACCGTTCTCATTGTGTTTGACCCATAATGCCTGAGACAGACATACAACGTACAGCGTTGTACTCCTTTAGTCTAGTACGTGGTTTTTTGTACTGGATTAAAGTATTTGACAGTTCGTACAACGGTCAGCGTTGTACGTCTGTCATAAGTATTATGCCTGGGACAGACATACAACGTACAGCGTTGTACCATAGACTAACTCTAATGCCTGGGACAGACATACAACGTACAGCGTTGTACCAACAATCAATGTGCAACTAGCGATTTGAAATTGGTTCACTGTTGTAGAACCCTTAGGTCCGAAGTATACCTTGCAGTCTGCACCTTGCAATAATTCTTGCGCTTTTCGGTACCTTACGGTACTAGTATCTTGGTTGTTGTTTTGATTCACTATGTTATTTTGACACAACATTTGAGAATGTGTTAGTGTGTGCTACGTTGTTAGGGGCGAATCATTGAGCTTGGGACCGATGTGCTAGTACTGACTGAGCCAAGAAAAATATCCTATTTGTTCGGGACCTACTGGTCTTAGAGTTAGTCTATGGTTGTACTCCTTTAGTCTAGTACGTGTTTTTTGGTACTGGATTAAAGTATTTGACAGTTCGTACAACGGTCAGCGTTGTATGTCTGTCATAAGTATAAGACCAGTACTGCCCTGGGATGATACTTGAGAAACTAAGGTTGGGGAAAGGTGTTTTTGGGGTGGAAGAATGAAATGGATTTTTTTGAGGGTTTTTATGAAAGGGAAATATAAGAATAGTTTTTTTTTTTTGATGAAGGATGTGTGTTGGGGGTGAAAAAAAAGAGGGGAAAGGGCGGCGGTGACACAGTGTGGTCGAAAAACATTTGCCGAAAAGGGCGTGGCCGATGCTATATACTACCAGAATACCCTTTCGTGCCTGAAAAAAAGTCGATCGCCTAGCCCTTCCACATTTGTTCACTGAGAGCTTTCTATGCCAAAGTTGCCATTTATGGATTCGTATCATTGTGTGGCCGGTACAACGATACTCTATTCCCAGGGAAGTCGAGAAAATTTCCTACCTGTTAATTTCCTGGACCGTACCGGTAATCGAACCCAGGCACCTTCAGAATGGTCTTGCTTTGTAATCCTACGCGCATATACGCAGAGCTTTTTTTTAATTACTCGGAAAGCTGTGAGCTTTCGGAACGTGTACAATAAATGATGACGTCAATTTCAACACCCACTTGCTAGTTCCTTCTGCAATTTTACCAACAATCAATGTGTAACTAGCGATTTGAAATTGGTTCACTGTTGTAGGACCCCTAGGTCCGAAGTATACCTTGCAGTCTGCACCTTGCAATAATTCTTGCGCTTTTCGGTACCTTACGGTACTAGTATCTTGGTTGTTGTTTTGATTCACTATGTTATTTTGACACAACATTTGAGAATGTGTTGGTGTGAGCTACGTTGTTAGGGGCGAATCATTGAGCTTGGGACCGAGCTTGGGACCGATGTGCTAGTACTGACTGAGCCAAGAAAAATATCGTATTTGTTCGGGACCTACTGGTCTTAGAGTTAGTCTATGATTTTACTACCTCTGGTTTTAATTATATATCAGAATGGTCAGAATTCCAGGCTCAACCCTTTTCACTTTCTCGTCACGAAAAAAAATCCATCAATTCTATCCCATTTTCAACTCCAAATGTCAAGGCATTATGAGTGATACAGTATCCCCACTGATCGTAAGCAACCGGCCTGATGTGTACGGTCAGCTTTGCATAGCTATGGGTCAACATATATGTGGACAGTCGTCATTCATGCGACCAAATGGTGCTTACGCCAAACCGTTCTTTTCAATTTATCTCACAATTTTTCGAACAAACTTTTTTTGTTTGTGCTTGGAGGCAATGTATTATAGGGTAAAGAATGCAAAAAAAAACGAAAAATGAATTTTGGTCGTCTTGGCGCTTACGTCAGCTATGCATCCCAGGGCAGAGTAGGTCCCGTACAAATTCGATTTTTTTCTTGGCTCAGTCAGTACTAGCAAATCGGTCCCAAGCCTGATAATAAGCCCCTAATAATGAACTCACACGAACACACTCTCAAATATTCTGTCAAAATAACACAGCAAATCAAACAAAGGCGCAATTATGTATAGTTAGGTGCTGGCTTCAAGGTGAACTTCGGACCAAGGGGTTCTACAACAGTGAACCAATTTCAAATCGCTAGTTGCATATTGATTGTTGGTACAACGCTGTACGTTGTATGTTTGTCCCAGGCATATATGCTTATATATATGTTCTAACTCTCGTTCGACTGCACAGAATGACTTTTTTCATACTCCATTCGATGGGAAAAAACTGTATGATTTTACATTGCAATTACGCGCAATTGGCATGATTAGTTAAATTTGTTTTTAATAATTCGACAAAGATTTTTCATAATGACTTAACTGACAAACGTAAACAATGGCTTCTTCCGTATATTTCTCGTGGCACAAAGGCTACCCATGCAATCCTCCAATTCTATCGGATATGTGAACTCTTCCTCTTAGAAATGACAGTGGTGGATTGATTAGGCAAGTGTACAATGACGAGAAATTCGCGGAAAAGCCATTTTTACGTTTGTCAGTTAGGCCCTAATAAAAAATCTTCGTCTAATTATCAATTTTTGTTTCCATACATATCGTAATATGAACAGGATCGCAGCATGCGCTGCTCGCGGACGGTTGTGTTTTGCGTGAGCTGTCACGTTTTTTTTTCTGTTTGTTAAAAATCGGTATTTGTGAATATGTGGAATTGTGAATTTGGTTTCCGAAATTTCAGCAATGAGAGTGGTGGCAGTGATCCGATTGCTGTTCGAGTAGTCTAGCTCATCTAGCATCAGAAAGTCGCGGTGTAATAAATTTATAAAATCTACGTTTCGCGGTGTGTTCGGGGTGCCGTGGGGCGTATTTCTCTCGTGCGGTTTGTTTTTCAAAAACGAGGAATTGTGCAATTGTTTCCGGGTGAGGTGCCTGTAACACATTTTCAGCGGTACTAGGGATGTGTCTTTTTGGGGGGGGGTGAAAATATGGGTGGGGGGGGTTTTGTGTGGGGGGGTTTCCAAAAAATTCGGGAAAGGGTGGGGGGCCACGCAAAGTTTTTTAAAAATGTTTAAGTTTTTTTAATTTTTTAAAATTTTTTTAAAATTTGGGTTGGGGTTTTTTCCTTGGGTGGGGGGGTAATTATTAAATATTGGTTATTGGTGGGCGGGCGGGTGTGTGGGGGGGGGGGGGGGGGGGGATTAATTGGTGGGTTTGTGCTCTCTTTTACACTGAGAAAAAAGATTGGTAAACGCAAACATATTCTAGTTTCATTTAACCGGAATTTCACGTTGAATTGGGCACAAACATCATATTACTTTGATTTGACTACCTACGGTGGTTAAATCAAACTAAAATTTTGGGTTATTGTTTCGGGAAGTAAGCAGTTAAGTTCAATTGACATCCGTTTGAATTTATTATTATGTTGGTTGTTTCATCATGACAGCTACGAAAACAAAACGATTTGTTAGTTGGTTTTACCAACGCTTATGGTTTGCTTCAAACAAATTTGAGTATGATTTAAACTGAATTTCTGTTTGAAACAAACGATCGAAACTGTTGAAACAACAAACATTTCCGTTCACCTACATTTCTCTTGTAATAATTTCAATAATATTTATTTGAATAAAAGGCCAACAAACATTAGAAAAGCGCACATTTTCATTTATAGACCTCTCTCAGTCTAAAAGAAATCTAAAAATGTTAATGCGAGCCTTTATTCTATTTTCAGGTTTTCATTAAAATCATTACATTAAATTTTCACCTGCGTTGAAAACTTACGTGAATATAGCATGCGGGGGGACGGGAGAAAAAAAAAAAAAACATAAAAAAATAGTTTGTTTCAAAATAAATTTTTTTTTTTTTTTCTCCCCAAAAAAAAATAGTTTTTTTTTGGCGGCGGTTTTGGTTTAAAAATATTACATTTTAATTTGTTTCCCTGAGTCAACGTAACCTGTGTTTTGGTAATAATAAAGCTCTTGCAAGGTAAAAACAACAAATATGTTAGTTTAGAACAACCATAATTTGTGTTGTTTTGTGGTAATATCTTTAGGTAGAAACAAGCATCCTGCTTGTTTGTTTCAAAACAGAATCGTTGGTTAAAAACAACAAAACGGATTTTTAAGACAACAATATTTTTAGTTTGGATTTCAACAAACAAGTTTGTTGTTTCAAACGGGACTGTTTTTACACACCAAATTCCCAAAATTTTGTTCGGTACTTTTTTTGCTGAATTCGGTATGTAAAACCGAAATTTCACCGAACATTTTGTAAAATATGACATTCCAGCAATCAAACATACTGAATTTCTGTAATTTACTGAAAATTACCGAACATTGTAAAAGAAAACGACCGATCGAAACTGTAAAACGCTGCAGTTCCGCAATACTGTAAAACAAATGACGAATGTACTGTATATTTAATCTTTTGCAGAACAAACTGTAAAAAAAAGTATCGAACAGATTGTAAATCTATTTCATGCTGTCAAACTTGACATTTTAAAGTTGCTTGTTAGCCACTACTGTTGAGTTTCACTGTGCGACCAAAAGTAAGTGCCAGAAATAGAGGTAGGAAAAATTCTCACCCGGTATCACGAGCTTTCCCATTGCATTCAAAAAGGTAACCTAAGCGATAGTATGTTCAACATTATGTCTGATTACCCTTGTTTCTTATTCACACATATATTACAGATTTCTTGAAAACGTTGGCAATAATACGCCACAAAATCCGAGCTGTGATGCTAAACGGCTGAGAGACGCGACTTCAATACGGGAAAACTCTTTTAATTGAATAATATAGTGAACGCAGGTAAATATTCAACGACAATATTTCTGTAAGGCGGAATCCTCATAAATAAAAGCCCACCGATTAGCTTTCATTCATTAAAAATCGGCAGCTTATTTCATTAGTAACAAAAGCAGTTGCTTTTTAAACAGACATTCGATCGAAATGTATACATACAAGAAATGATTTGAATAAATACCAATGGACCTTGAATGAATGCGAAAAATATTTTAATTTATCACACTAATTATCCTGAATGTAAAAATAAAGAATGAAATTCAATAAAAACCCCTTTACGAACAAACCTGTAAATTCAGCTGAGCAACCGTTAATTTTTTACATTTTACATCTAAGTGTGTAGATTTTTTTACTGTATACTGTTACTTTTTAACAAAAAAGAAAAAAATTGATTATCGGATCGGGTGTGGTTTCAAAGGTTTTACATTACGTTCAGTAAATTTAACCTCGCTACTGAGCTGTCAAAATACACCGAAACGTTCTGTAAATTTTGCTGAACGATTGGTAACGCGCGCTGTCATATTTTCACCGAAAATAATGTAAAAAATTAACGGTTGCTCAGCTGAATTTACAGGTTTGTTCGTAAAGGGGTTTTTATTGAATTTCATTCTTTATTTTTACATTCAGGATAATTAGTGTGATAAATTAAAATATTTTTCGCATTCATTCAAGGTCCATTGGTATTTATTCAAATCATTTCTTGTATGTATACATTTCGATCGAATGTCTGTTTAAAAAGCAACTGCTTTTGTTACTAATGAAATAAGCTGCCGATTTTTAATGAATGAAAGCTAATCGGTGGGCTTTTATTTATGAGGATTCCGCCTTACAGAAATATTGTCGTTGAATATTTACCTGCGTTCACTATATTATTCAATTAAAAGAGTTTTCCCGTATTGAAGTCGCGTCTCTCAGCCGTTTAGCATCACAGCTCGGATTTTGTGGCGTATTATTGCCAACGTTTTCAAGAAATCTGTAATATATGTGTGAATAAGAAACAAGGGTAATCAGACATAATGTTGAACATACTATCGCTTAGGTTACCTTTTTGAATGCAATGGGAAAGCTCGTGATACCGGGTGAGAATTTTTCCTACCTCTATTTCTGGCACTTACTTTTGGTCGCACAGTGAAACTCAACAGTAGTGGCTAACAAGCAACTTTAAAATGTCAAGTTTGACAGCATGAAATAGATTTACAATCTGTTCGATACTTTTTTTTACAGTTTGTTCTGCAAAAGATTAAATATACAGTACATTCGTCATTTGTTTTACAGTATTGCGGAACTGCAGCGTTTTACAGTTTCGATCGGTCGTTTTCTTTTACAATGTTCGGTAATTTTCAGTAAATTACAGAAATTCAGTATGTTTGATTGCTGGAATGTCATATTTTACAAAATGTTCGGTGAAATTTCGGTTTTACATACCGAATTCAGCAAAAAAAGTACCGAACAAAATTTTGGGAATTTGGTGTGTAGGAATAACATTTCCCTAACATGATGGTGATGCTATTTTCCGGGGGGGGGGGGGGGATCTGGAGAGTTTTCGGTTGGATTTTTCCTCCCCTTTTTTGTTGGGGGGGGGGGGGGGGTTTTGTGGGGAAGTTTTCGAAAATTTTTTTTTTTTTGGAATTGTTTTGGGGGGGGTGTTTGTTTTTTTTTTCTTCCTTCCTTTGTTTGTTTAAAAAATTGGGAGAATTTTTTTTTTTTTTTTTTTTTTATAATTTTTTTTTGTTTTGGGTGGTGGTGGTGGGTGGGGTGGTGGGGGTGGGTGTTGGGGGGGGGGGGGTCTGCCCGCGAAATAAATGTAAGAGAAAAAAAAAAAAAAGCATTTTTTGGTTGGGGTTGTTTGTATGAGGAGGGGGTTGTTTTGGGGTGGGGGGGGGGGGGGGGGGGTGGTGGGGGGGGGGGGAAAAGGTTTGTACAAGCAAAGGTTCCCGCACCGTTGATTCATACGCTGCCGGACGAGTGCGGTGCAGGTGTGTGCACGTCGCTGAAGATCGATTTCCTCCCAATGATCGGATCATGGGAGGAAAGTGCATCGTTCATGGCGGATTGCATCGTTTTCGAGCCCATGCCGGATCGGATTAATGTGGCAACAAATCAAGCTGAACAACGCATTGGGTCCTGAGTGGCATTGGGAGGCTCTCTTCATCGACTTTCTCTTTGTGTTCCTACGGCTGTGTTCAAGTACAACGCACAGAACAATAATATAAGGTGTAATTAAGGATCCAATATGTCAAAAACATCAGCAAATCGTTTGATAGACAAGCTGTTGATGAAAGAGACAGTCGACGGGGAGAGTCTCCCAGTGTTGTTCGGGACCTGATGCGTGGTTTAGCAAGAAATGGTTTGTTTCTACCAAGTTTTGAGGACGGTGTCTGGTATTTCTCTATTTCCCAAAACGGACACATCCATAGTTGGGTACAGGCGATTCGTGATGTGGTAAGTGCTCTCAAGGACGTGGAGCAAGACAGGTAATTGTTATCCATTGTATCTATATTAATGAAATTAATTTTTTATAGGTTTGCGTCGACCATCGGTTGAATCGGTTGTGTCGATACTTTGTTCCGCAATATTTTGCTATCGAGCGTAGCGTTTTGTCTATTGTTTCGGTTGTCTATTGTTCGTTGCGCGAGTGATCAGTTGATCATCAGAAGTCGTGGTTCGCCGGGTAAGATCGGTCGGTGGTGAGGTACATAATTAATTGGGATCCAAATTATTCGTTCGCCATGCTCGTCGGGCCCTATCCTGGCACAAATAAACCACTGTCCCATTTTGTAAGAGACTCAGGCGGCATCCGTACTGTTGGTGTAGATCGGACCAAGTTGGCTCGCAAGCGTTGAGATGAATTACCTTGTTTTCCTAATGGAATACCACTATCACACTTTGTGAGTGGCCCAAATAGCATCCTTACTGTTGGTTTAAACCGGTTAAAATCGGCTTTTCAGCATTATTTAAAATCATCTTGTTTTCCCAAATGAAAAAACCACAATCACACTTTGTGAGTGGCCCCAATAGCATCCTTACTGTTGGTTTAAATCGGTTCAAATCGGAAATCGGTACTAATTACACTTGACAGCTTATCGTTAACCAAACGAACCCTGCTGCCATCCAATCCTGTTATCCAAAATCCCAGTGATTTATCGTGGAAGTGCAGTGGATTCCGCGGCTTCCAATAAAGCGAGTATCACGCCAACATTTTCCTACCCATTCCCTACTTGACCTGCATTCGGGCGAGGCCGGCGCCGGTATTGCCTTAGTTTGGGATCACCAGTTTTTACACATTGAAGATGTATGTTAGTCCCAAGCATCATCTGTTGGTTCTCTGTGTAATAACAGCTGATCTGGCAACAACGGAGTAGCAACCTCGGGCGGTCCATCATGCTCATGCTCATGCTCATGCTCATGCCATACATATCGTAATATGAACAGATTGGAAATTTGGTTTTCCCAATTAGGTCCTCAAAAACGGGTAGGAAGTAGTTCTAAATTTACTTCTTTTCATTTCGTTAAGTTTCACTCCATATTAAATACTTACCCAGACAACCACAAGTCGTATAACAGTGTTTAAATAGTATCGTATATTCCTATATTTTAAGTCAAAATCGCTATTAATTGTGGCCTTCATTGTATTATGTTTAAGTTAAATCGTAAAGAGTGCAAATTTTCGACTTTTATACGATGCGTCATTTATTTATCGTACTGCGGCACAAACTAAATCGGATATACATCGCTAAACTTTTTAAATCGAATTTGTTATTACAAATTCAATCGCATACGATATCAAATCAACTCGCTTATGGCCTCCACTTTTGCATGTATAAGCCATATTTTTGCATTCTATACGATTTGTTTACCTACATATATGTTTGTATATCATAAAAACAACTTTCAATATACATGCATTTTGGTTGCCTGGGCCTGTAAGCAAATTTTGATTCCGATTTTACGATGGTGTCTGGTTTCATTTTTTTGTTTTTTTTTTGTTTACTTTTAACGGAAATTGAGTAATTTTTCCGTGAGAAAAAAAAGGGACAGTAATACAAATGAAAAAGAGGCTGTTTTGAGCGTGTTTACAACCGACGTCCGTCCCCTTTTATGAGTATTGCTTCGTATTTTATTCGAGACTTGGCTACACAACGCTACACAGAGAAAAGGTTGACAGTCAATTTTACCATCATTGGGGGTTAGGATAACCGCAGATAGACTTTCAACCACAGAGAAGTTCAAGCTCGAACAAAACAATTCAAATTTGTTGTGTTAAATTTCAAACCTAATTACGTAGGAATCGTCTTGCACAGTAGCGCCACCTAGTCAACTACATTGACCATTCGCCAATTGCAATTTCGTTAATTGCAGCATCTTTAAATTGCAAGTTCACTTATTGCAACGTGTTGCAATTAAAAAGCCATTACCTGTCATATGAAAATGTCAAGCAATAATCTGTCATTTGCTCATTGCAATGTAAACCTGTTACAACAAACGAATGGTCACTGTAATTGCTACTTTAATATCGAACTAGTTCCAACCTGCGATTCCCGAACTTATTGTCAGTGCAAACGTCAATCCGAAACGAGTTACAAATAAAACCGTACACACTGACGTTGAACATTGTTGTGTGTTAAACGTCAGTGTGTACGGTTTTATTTGTAACTCGTTTCGGATTGACGTTTGCACAACCCAATTTTGATACCCGATCTGGAACCCGAACTGGATCAAAAACGAATTCGCTATAAGTCTGACAGTCTGACTGGCAACCCATTATTCCCTTACCAATAAAAACAAATATGTGGCGCCATCTGTTAGTTTATTGCTACTTGATATCTTGAGGAAAGCCATGTTTTTACACACACTGTACAAAAACTTCATCCCAAGATCGTCTGAAAAGTAGATTGATTGCGCCCTTTAACGAAAAGCATCCGGAAATCGGATGATTGTCTTATGGTTAGATCCGTATGACGATCATCCATGTTTCGTATGACAATCAACCAAATTTAAAATGAAGTTTGTTTCAAAACTGTGTGGATCATTAGTGATTTATGAATGATTTGAAAAAAATCAACGGCATTAAATTGTTTCACATATTCCTTCCTCAACCGTTAAGCAAGGATTGCAACGGGAGTACAAAAATTGAAGAAGTCAGGAAATAATTCTTCATAACCCCGTATTAAGCGAGCGTGTTTCGGTCCTTTATTCGTTGTGGTACCAGTTCTGATAGCGATTGATAGGTTTTAACCGAATGATGTAAAATAGAATGTTTGTCATCCTCATTTCAAATGATTTGCGTTATAGGACTTTTCCAATGCAATACGCATTCCACTTTGGGATGACGAATTTTCATACAGCGTGCGTTCAAATTTGAATGAAAGGTCAATTCACTTCGCGTGTTATTATTTGTTCAACATTAGAAGGATAATCATCTGGTTTCTAGAAAATCGTCCTCCGCCTGCATTTATCATTCGAAAATGCGATTTCAATGTTTTGATATCAACCGACGGAGGATTCATTCAATAAAAGGAGGATGTTTGGGTTCAGTGCAGGTAAATGAGATGAAGTTGAACGTGTGTCTGCGGGATAGCTATGGCAATATACACTGATAAAAAAGCAATGATAATATCTATGTGTCCGGTACATGGAGTTTTGCACACGCAAAGAAATCACTCTGTTTTGAATCAACAACATATTTTGTTGGCATTCAATACAAAAATTCATTTTGTTTCAATTCATAAAAAGTTCCAAATCAATTCAAAATGCAATTCAAATCAAACCAATCAAATTATTTGAAATAATCACCGCTGTGTGATATACCGTTTAAATAATATTTGATTTATAACAATCATATTTATTTCAAACTTCGTTTTAAACAAAAATGGTTAATTTATTGTTTTAATAAAATATTTTTATGAGCGCACATTTCATAGCAGCCATATTGCTGCCTCTACCTCAGCTTTTCTAATGTAAGTTTAAACATAATATATTATAATTTGTAAAACAGATTATCAACGAGTTATTCTCTTTGCAGATAACTGGCAAAAAAGGAAAACTTCCGATGGAAGACTATTTTGCAAATAAGCTACCATCATGACTGCCTCTCCCCAATATTTCTTCTCGAGTCCAGCATCCAACCACATGCACGATGCCAACTCCTGCAAAGTCCGATTCTTGGTGCGGTAATTGTTTAAAAACAATAAAACACGACTTTCAGTTCTATAAAGCATGAAGTTTTATTTCAATCAAACGTTTTTTTTTGAATTACTGCATCATTGTTTATTATTTCTACAAATGCGTTTAGTTGGTTTAAGAAAACATTTTGTTTTGAGCAATAAAACACGATGTTCAATTCTATAAAGCATGATGTTTTATTTCAACTCAAAGGTTTTGTTTAATTAGTTCATCAGTTTTGTTGGTCCATATTCTAACCAAAATTTTAGTTGAATTGATTTCTATTTTGTATTGGTATAACTACGTATTTTTTTGCGTGCAATGTGATCAACAAATGATAGCTATTTGTAACCACACTATGTGTGGCCACACCAACCCTCCCACATTATGACAGATTAACTTAGTTTCATGTAACCACTTGCAAATCGTAGATGTCGCCCCGCAACGTAAACACTGGGGTCGTCCCTGGCAGATGTACCGATTTTTCTATTCGGAGCAGCATGTTTTTGTTGCGTCATGAGTGGTTGCAAAACAAGAAGCAAGCGTACCATATCAAAAGAGTCTATTTTCACATTCACGGTATAACTTCAGTTTTAAGTAATATAGTATATTGAAATAAATATTTCACGCGGCTTTCCTCCGACCAAAGGTACAACCGCGGCGTTTCCTCAACCACGGCTGTTCGTTTCGAAAGTGTTACACCGCGTTGCATTTTGTACGACAGTCGCGCGGTGTATTGTATCCAATGAATCTGAGGATAATTGAAAGTTATTCGTTTGCGGAGTTCAAGTTCAAATTTCGAGTGAGAAGCGGAAGATTGAAGCGGTTGAGCGGTTTTTCGGCGATATTCGGAACAAGTGATTTTTTTTTGTGCATTTATTTTTATCAATTTTGGTCTTAACAGGTTGGAACTTGATGCAAGTACTTCACAAAAATGCTGTGCCCGTTCTTTTTTTTCCTCCAAAGCAGCAAAAGATGGAACGTAAACAGAAAATTAAAATCTGCTCTACACAAAGAACTTCAATTACTGGTTTGGCAAACAATCTAACACAGAGAAAAAACTGTGCCGTTTGAAACAACTAACTCGTTTGTTGACATCCAAACTAAAAAACTAGTTGTTTTAAAAACCCGTTTTGTTGTTTTAAGCCAACGATTTAGTTTTGAAACAAACAGGCAGGTTGTTGTTTCTACCTAAAGATATTTTCACAATACAACACAAATTATGATTGTGCTAAACTAATAATTTTGTTGTTTCCACCTTGAAAGGAGGTTATTTTTTTAGGTTATTTATAAAGTTTGTATTGACTCGGGAAAACAAATTAAAATTTTAGATTGATTCAACCAAAGCGGTGGTTATATCAAACAGATATTTTGTGTGGAGCAAAAATACCTCAGAATTTAGTTTGAAACAAACTATTTTTTTGGTTTATTTCATTTTTCATCATCTGGTCCCACCACATGCTTTGACGCTGTCACTCAACAATACTCAATAGACCTCTCTCGTCAAACCTAACCCCCATTTTTTATATTTCTCCTTTAAATTCTATGCACTCCTCATGTTGTTACGAAAGCTCCAAATTGTTTCACATTTTATGGTGAATATAACCAAGTGCAACAAATATGAGGCATTCTGGCAACTCTGTAAAGTAATGAAATTATTTTCAACACGAAGTTCAAAACTTTTTCTGGCAACACTGCCTTCATGTCAGTGCAACTGAAACAGTAACTGTTTTTTTTTCACGCAGTTAGCAGACGAGTTACCTTCAAAAAGAAAAAAAAAACAACTTGATGACAATAATCGAATAATCGATCATTGTTATCAAATGACTTGATCCCATTTTAAGACTGTTGTTTAGAGATTTTGATCTTGCGGTTGTAAACGGCTCGATATTTTTTACACGATTTACAGGCGAAGAGTTTGCGCATGGTAAAGGAAAATACTACTCCAGTTCCAAAGATGTCGACCGACTTACAACCCATCTACCGGACATCCAGCTCGAAATAAGGTCACGCAAATTCAAGAGTACGTTGAGAAAAAAGATTAGTAAACGCAAACATATTCTAGTTCCATTTAACCGGAATTTCACGTTGAATTGGGTACAAACATCATATAAGTTTGATTTGACTACCTACGGTGGTTAAAACAAACTAAAATTTTGAGTATATGTTTCGGGAATTAAGCAGTTAAGTTCAACTGACAACCGTTTGAATTTACTATTATGTTGGTTGTTTCATTATGACAGCTTCGAAAACAAACAGCTTTGTTAGTTGGTTCTACCAACGCTTATGGTTTGTTTCAAACAAATTTGAGTATGATTTAAACTGAATTGCTGTTTGAAACAATCGAACGAAAACGATTGAAACAACAAACATTTCCGTTTACGTATATTTCTTTTGTAATAATTTCAATAATATTTATTTGAATAAAAGGCTAGCAAACATTAGAAAAGCACACATTTACATTTATAGACCTCTTTCAGTCTGAAAGATATCAACAAATGTTAATGCGAGCCTTTATACTATTTTCAGGTTTTCATTAAATTCATTAAATTGCGTTGAAAACTTACGCGAATAGAATAGAATGCAGCGGGATCGGACGGAAAATGGAACAACCCAAAAAAATAGTTTGTTTTTCTCCAAATAATATATACGTTTGATTTAACCGCCGTTCTGGTTGAATCAATCTAAAATTTTAAATTGTTTCCCTGAGTCAACGCAACCTGTGTTTTGGTAATAATGAACCTCTAGTATTGGAACAGAGCTAATAGATTATGCGTGTGGTCTAGGTAATGGTCAAATAACTAATGAGATTTTATTGAAAGTCAAAACTTAGAACTACATATATGGGTTGCTTCGATTGCAATTTTGCATTCGCCAACACTCCTCCTCAACCCATTGAATGTTGTAAGCCCATTGCTTCACGACAAACAGTCATCTTTACCGAAGGTAATGGTTTCGTCAAGCCATCCGCAGTCTGCTTGTCTGTGCTGATATACACCACCTTCACGTCGCCTTTTTCCCACGAATCACGAATGAAATGATGGCGAATATCGATATGTATCGTCCTTGATTGAAAACCATTTTTCGCCACGGATATGGCACTTTGATTATCGCAGTGGATTACGATGGCCTCTTCCTTCTCGAATAAGCTTCGAAATCGCTTCCACCATAAAGCTTCCTGTACTACAGCCGACAATGCCATATACTCGGCTTCACAAGTGGATAGGGCAACAGTTTTTTGTCGCTTGCAGCACCACGATATAGCTCCTCCTTGAGCGGTAAACACATAGCCTGTGGTTGACTTCCTATCGTCCGGATCGGACGCCCAGTTAGCATCCGAAAAACCGTCTATTGTTGACTCCTTGTCGCGGTGGTAAACCAGACGACATTCGGAGGTCCCTTTTACGTACCGCAGTAGATGCTTCACCGCATTCCAGAGGCGCACGCCGGGATTAGTATTGAACCGGCTGAGGATATTCACGGCGTAACAGATATCCGGACGCGTACTTTGTGCAAGGTACATGAGACAGCCCACAGCTTCTCGATTCGGGACATCCTTCATGTGTTCTTCCTCTTCAGGCGTCGACGAGCACATTTTCTTCGTTAGCTTCTCACTTGCATTCATCGGGGAAGTAACCGGATTGCACTTGGTCATTTGGAAACGGGAAAGTATGGCATCGATGTAGGCTTCCTGGTCGAGAGTAATCATTTCTCTGGTTTTTGTGATCCGGATACCCAGGGCGTGCTTTGCTGGTCCAATGTCCTTCATTTGAATCTCCTGACTAAGCTTCGATTTAATCTCTGTTTTCCAACGTTTGTACACACAAAAAATAAATCTTGTTTTAATAAAAGTTTTGCACTTTATTTCTGAAAAGTGTTTATTTTTCATTAAATTGAAAGTAAATTACCTACAACGAAAATTCTTCGTTTGATTTGAAAGTGTTATTTTTTTGTTCAGTGTGTAAATTTAAAAGTGTTTTCTTTTACAATGAAAATTGTAGAACTGTCAAATCCACCAACACAAAGCAAGTCGTCGTCGTCGTCGTTTGACAATTTAAATTGTCGTTGTGTGAAAATTGCGAGGAAAATGGTTTTTTCGTGTTAATTTTCTGTAAAAATAAGTACGTCGGCAGTCTTTTCGATTTAAGTAGTTCCGGAAAGTGAGTAATTCTTTTGCTTCTATTATTTCCAGGTAAAGGCGGATAATGGAATCCGATAGATATGCTACAATCGCTGGTCGATCACATACTGGGGGGGGAAAAAAAAAAAAAGGAATTTGTTGTTTTTTTTTTATTTGGGGGCGGGGGCTTTTGGGGGGGGGGGGAGGAGGGGGGGGGGAGGAGGGGGGTGGCTGGGAGGAGGGGGGTGTGGGAGGAGGGGGGGTTTTTTTCTTAAGAATCTTAGTATATGTGTGGAGTGGGGGGGAGTAGGGGGGGTTGGTGGGCGGGTGTGGAGTTATTTAAAATAAGATGTCTGATTTATTTTTTTTTTTTTTTATTATTTTTTTTTGCACGCAGAAAAAATGATTGTACATTCGACAAAATATTGGGTCAAATTTAACAAAAATATTTGTCATCTGAGGACTAACAAATATTTTTGTTAAATTCTACCCAATATGTTTGTTGATTCTACAATTATGATAGTTACAGGTACATCTCAACATGTTTGTTCTTTCAACAATTGTTTTGGTTGGATCAACAATTGTTTTTGTCGACTCAACCATCTGTTTGTTGAAATGATAATGCCATATTAGTTGTTTTAGCAAACATGTTTGTTAATCTGATAAATATGTTCAGCTTGGATTTTCAATTTTTTTTTTTGTATTAAATTCAAAAACACATTTTTATTTTTGCATACATATCTTTTATTCATTAATTAAAATTCACGGTTAAATTACAATATCTGTAGTACAATTTGGTGTTTAAGGTGTGTAAATTAATTGCTTTCAAATTGCACGCATGTATGTTTATAATTGCTTCCTTTATGTTCGTTTTCGCCATTTCAAATGATTGTAAATGTTCGTTATAGCATTTATACTTAATTTTGAAACCTATCAATGTTATGTTGTCGTGTCTATCGATTAGAATACTGCTCAATTCATATATTTTGATTAGGTTACATTGATTTACTAAAAATATTGTTCCTTTTGTAAACACGGTACCATATTTAGTAAATTTATTGATGCATTGAATCGAATTGGATTTAAAAAAATGCTCTACGTTCTCAAAAAGCTGTTCGTAGTCTGGAGTTGATTCTGTATATGCTCTTTTCGATTCAGTTAAATCAATCGATGATGGAATGAAAACTTCGTTAATAATGTTAAACGCAAATTTGTAATTATGTTTGATACTAAGCGATTTACAGAGATTTAACTTATTATTGTTACTTCTACAGTACTGTTTAGCATCCTTATGCTTAGCTTCACCACGCATAGCCCACTGATGACGAGGTGTACCAGAACATGTTATAAATGAAGGATAATGCACTAAATTATGATGTTTAGGTTTGAGACAATCGTTAAATAAATTTTGATATTGTGTATGGTGATCACTAAGTAATCTTCTCAATACATCGATAAGGCTTGAACAGACTTCACGAAGCATTAGGATATGACATATTTTCAAAAGATTTTTGTAATACAACCAAACATCGTCGTTTGTTGGGATCTTGTCTCCTATGATTAGCGGTAAAAACGTTACAAAAGTTTTGACTTCCGTGGCCGTCATTTTCACTTTGCTTTTAGATAAATTTATATCTTTTATGTCATTTGGTACATTTGACGAATTGAGGTTACCGAAAACGAACATATTTTTTCTTCTGTTCAGTTCATCTAAGCTAAAGTACTTTTTTATATTTATAAAATAGTTAAGACAATGCCCTAAGCCGTATATGCAGACACCCTCCCAGAGGTCGTGCATTAAGTCGAAATAAACATTGTACATAATGTGGTATGATGGAATTATGTTAAAAATGCTTTTATTCTTTATACCAGTCTGCGAAACGTCGTGTAGCTGAAGGTCATATTCATAGTTTTGTATTGTTCTTAAGCTATCGCTGTACTCAACCGTATCTTTTTCCCTCTGATCGCGATTTCTTTTACATCTACGGCAATAATAGTGAGCACGAACTGATTCTGTTAAGTCTAGGATGCCTGATAATCCTAGGTTATCGCCTGTGATAAATGCTAGCATAAAATAGACGCGAATTTTATTACCATCGTGAGCAATTTCAAGTCCTTCTATCTCTAAGTCTATAAATATATCAATCAAAGTTGTAAAAAGGTGCTCATAATCAAAAAATTTCCTGTCCTCTGATAAAACATACCCTGCGACAAGGATATTTACTAGCTTAGAAAGCACGGAATATAATAATATATACCACAAATAGATGTCGATGATGCGTGTGGCGAGACAGTGTCGGTAGTGCTGAAGTCGTCGAAGAATAAATTCAATGGTATTACAACTTTGGAACCCATTTTAGCTGTTCTCATCTTCCAAATGCTACCATCTACAACCGTTCGAATGTACCCGTCTAATGATGGCTTTAAATTTTGTAAAACTGTTTGAAAAACCTTTGCGGATTCGAGGTATTTACGTAACTGAAACTTGATGGGTATAAGAATTCCTGTAAAAAAAAGCGTTGCACTAATGATAAATTAATAGGCAATTATTTACTCACCTGTTATTGGGTCATTTTCCATTTGTTGCTCGTTATTAACTACTCCAGGTTGCAGTTGATTGCTTATAACAAACTCTCTCGCATCAACAAATAAATCGAGGGCTTTCAATTTTTGTTTGAACTTATATTCCGTTTCGTTTGTACCAAAACAACGCATCAAATTATCTAGGATTTTCTTCCCTGCGTGCGTGACAAGTCCGATGCTCTCAAGTGTGTTGAATGTTTGTTGGAATGGAACAATGATTTTATCTTGCAAATCCTTTTGTAGTTCGAAAACAGTTTTTCTGGGCATAGCGTTCATATTGAGCCATTTCAAATGTAACTTAAGGTTCATTTTGCTCATCTGTTCTGTTAAACTGTTTTGAATGTTACTCAAATCTTCATTGTCCTTTGCTTCACTATCATTCGCTTCGATCCCAGCATCTTTTCGCATAACGAATGGAGGAGAATCGTTTTGGAACAAATTAGGAAGTATTCTTTCATTTATGTCTACTTTCGATATAATATTTCTACAGGTTGGCACTCTACTACTCGAGTTATCTTTGTTAATGAAATGACTTTTGAAGTGCCTTATAAAAGATGATCGTATGCCGTAGGTTCTCGTACACTTTTCAATATTACAAGCGAATTTAGCTAACTCCCCGTGATACTTTCTCAGATGGTCATATAATCGGTCGCAAGTGGCAGATTTCCACGGGCATTTGGCAACAATACATCGAATCATTTTGACTGAGACAGTCGTTTCAAGGTGGCACACAAAGCAGCGATGTTTGGTTGTTCGATGGGAAATTCATATAGGTACCCAGCCAAGAGGGTCCAAATATCCGCTGATTGAGGAGGATAATCTATATCATAGGCTCTGAAAAGCTTTAAACAAATGTCCAACGTTTTAAGAAAACTAGGAAATTTAAATGAAAACGATCTATGCCACAGGGTATATCCGCTAGAGTTGTTGCTGCCGAGCTCAATGATCATGGGAGTGAATGGTAAACTTCTCTCAAAAAACCTGTTCGACAATCGTGTCAGCTCTCCTTCTAATTCAATAAAATTTGAAACGCTTAGAACAACGGTTTCTTTCGTTTCAACTATTGATGGCTTCCAGGGTTTTGATTTCACAGTTTTTCCAATAAGATGTTTACACGGGAGTAGATGGGCCAAAAGTGAGATAATTGCCACGTTTTTCACATCTGTAATGAAAATATCATAAAACACTGTTCTTTTTATGTTCAATTTATCGTGATTAACCATTAGAATACGTCTTGTCTTCGATTGTTTTGAGCAGCGCTTTTCCTTCAGAATCCAGTTTTACCAATTTAAATATCTTCGTAACACCACTGGCAAAACTCTCCCAGCGCTCGAACAAACTTGTCGATTTTTCCGGAAATTTGGCTTCGAAATCAATTTGTATAAGCTGATAACCCTGATGATTCTTGAGTGTAGGGTACTGGACTACAATCGCCTCACATGTCCGGTTCTCTATTTTTGATAACTCCAGTAGGCGAATGTGACTAGTCGCTTTCCATTTTGTACGCAGATCTTCCCACTCGTCTTGATTATGAATGAACCATTGCTTTAGTTTCCGGTATTCCTCCACTGAAATATAAAATAGATGGTAGCATACAATGCAGAAGGAAAATGCAAAGTGTTGCGAGTGACAAAACTTAGTCTCCGGAAAACGAGCTTCAAAGTTTTACATTTTTGATTTCACTCTGAGCAAGTGAGATAAAGATGGAAATTCAAATCATGCTTCTCCAAATTATGTTAAAAGTGGCGAAAATCTTGAAGACAACAGGCTTTGTTTTTCTGAACTCAACTCAAAACTGACCAAATTGTCATCTATACTCATTTGCTTTTGAGCCTTTCAAGCAGACAGAATCGTTGATAGAAATGTTGGTCTCGAATTGTGCATGAAATACTGCAAAATTTTATTTACCTTCGTTTTCTGTGACTGCGATTACTTGCGTTGAACTCGGTCCAGCCTCGTCCGTCGGAATCGTCGATGGCAATTTCTTTCCGATCCTCTTTCCAATGTTTATATTGCGATCGTAGAGGCAACCCCGTGCATACCTTCGTTTAATCTTTTGTCCAGAAGCATTTTTGTAACTGCTTGGCTCAAACCATGTATGCTGTAAAACAAGAAACAAACAACTTTCTTGAAGTTAGCAATAAAAACGATTCGACTGTGTTCTCTTTCCATAAGGGCTTAAGGCAACATAAACAATACAACTATCAAAGAAAGGGACTGTCGTTCTACACAATCATCGCAGTGGTTTACTTGAGCAAGATTTAAATCTGGAGCACTTAATCGAAAATATTAATGTTTACGTTTACGACTTGAAACTTTATGAAAAAAAATGAACAATCGAATTAAATGACTCGAGCTAAATAGTCTCAATACAATACTATGCAGTTTTACATACCTCCGGAATGGTGGGGAAATGCAGGAACAGTTCCGATGCTCTCGATTTCAGTTCTGCTGGTGTTAATTTGGAGAACCTGTCATGGAATTCATCTACTACAATCCAAGTTATGGATGCCTTGTCCGTACGTGAAAGAATCTTGTGATCAGATGCGTTGTACCTTTCGATGATCGATTTACCTTTTGCAGAGTGAGTGAGTAGATAGGTTGCTGTGCACTTTTCCCGAGATCTGGAGGCTTTTCCGACTTGTGCAACCGGTACTGGTGTGTTCGGTAGAGGTGAAAGTCCCTGTGTTAATAAGTAAATATGCCGTTAACTGAGGGTTTCAACAAATATTACGTAACGCATGAGGGGGTGGGGTAGTCAACGCGTTGCAATGCGTTGTTTTCTATGTATTAGGTAGAGGAAAAGTGGCCTTTATTACGGGTGTCATTTTACGATGAAAACGGAGAAGTAACACCGCGAATAAGGATGGTGAAAGCGATTCCCATTTGATTTGCACGCAATTTTTCTACCGGGATGCGCAAATTGTCGCCGTGATTCGTTTTCATTGTGAATAATAAGAGCGTCATAAGGGCCAGTGTGTAACGAGGGGGTTGTGGGCAAAAAAAAGTATTGATAATATAAAATCCTCAACAAATTACTTGACTACAGCGCCACTGGTTCAAGCCGTAGATAAACTTAGTCCGGTCCGCTAAGTATGGCATGGGTATAAGCTCCTCTATTTCCTTACGTTCGATTATACGAAGCGTCGGCAACGTGTATTTATTTGCTGAAAACAAAAAGGACTTAATACATATTACCGATTTTATGATTATGTCAATAATACTTACTGATGAATGCACCTGCGACCTCTAAGGAGACGCCAAATCGCTTGAGTAGGTTAGCTAAATCGAGTTCCTCAGGATCCAGCTGCTGGAATTCCTCTTCAAGAAATTCCTCGAATGGTGATTTTGTATCGCCTAGCTCGGACTCAGCCATTTTGTACGTTTGAAATAACACTCAGGTACACTGTGTTTTTTCATATACACTTGAAAAAATATGCACAATATCAACAAACCAGTTTGTTCGATCGAATAACATCATGGAAGATTCAACAAAAAATGATTGTTGATTTAACAAAATATAATTACTAGTTCAACAAACCAGATTTGTTGAAGTCAACAAACAATTTTGTTAATTCAACTAAGCTAATTTCCTGTGCGTGTTGATTAACCTGCTTTCATGCCACGCTTTCTGGTTGATTACAATTTATCTAAAAAATAAACGTTTTAATGTTAAAATTATTTTTATTTCAATCCAAATGGCATGTTCTATTTTTTTTTCATGGAACTTTCTCGTTGGGAGTTTTTTTTGGAATAAACTTAATTTGTTTTTTTTTTTTTCGATGGCCCGTTTTCGGTTTGTCAGTTCTACAATTCTTTTTTGGAATTTTTAATTTTTTTAATGTACGAAGGAGAGAATTTTTGTTTTGAATTTTGGGTTTTTTTGTGGTGAGAGTGTCACCTGTTTTCTAAAAAAAACAAAAACACAATTTTAATTTTTGATTTGTTTTTTTTATTTTTTTAATTTTTTTTTTTTTTGTGGTGTTATTTATTAAATTGGTCATAAGGTCGGTATCGACGAAAGAAATTTCTTTTTCTATCTCAATCCCATGTTAAATTCCGTTTGCCGAAACGGAAAAGTAAAGAATCGAAAAGAAATTTCTGCAGCAGTATCCACCTGAAACGAACGAAAAATAAAATTGGAATTTGTAAAGTTTCCACGCAAACTAATGGGAGCTGCGAGGGGTACGCCACTTTGCGATTTCACATTGGATCGCTGCAAATCCTTATCAAATTCACACAAAAAAACCATCGCTTTCACTGTCGCCATTAATCGCAACAGTATTATGAATCGCGAAATTAATCGCGTAATCGCGTCTCATCGTCACCGATTCTTACTCGAATCGCGAGCAAAGTTATGGATGTCTGGCAGCTATGACATTCATATTCGAGCTACCCTTTTCTTTTCTGGCAACACTGTCGAAATTTGTTTTGATTATTTCGAGCAAGTGAATCCAAGCAAGCAAGTTTCCCGTAACAAAATCAGTAGTTTTGTTTACGTTTGGTTCGGTGCTAAAAAAAACCATTACTATCTTCGTTTGACTATCGAATGAGTTTAGTTTGTCAAGTTTGAATCTGCATATCTCGTGTAACTGTTGTCGTAGATTGTTGTATTATTCAGTACCATTGTTTCTGTAGAAATTTATGTGACAAAAATACGAATTATAAATGCGTAATAAAGAAAGAGTTCCGAATCCAAAAACTTTCTGTTTTAGCCACAGGATTGTTCTGCTGGTTGCGTCCCTAAAGAGTGCCTACGAATGAATTGCACTAGTATTAACTGCTTTTACATGGATGTTGTTTTATGTCTATGCTTTTTTATGATTTTTGTCGCATGTATTAAAGTCTGACAGGTTGTTATCACTCTGATAATGGTCTCGTATTTAATAAAGCATGATGGGTATTCTGATTTCTGTTTAGTCTAAGTCGTCACTGATCCTAGTTATTAGGACAAATTTGTCCGTTGCATTTCCTATTCGTGGGATCTATTTCTAGCAAAGAAAGACCAGCCTTTTGCTTTCACAGCCCCCGCCATTTTCCATTTTTTTTTTTTTTTCATTTAATATTTGGAAGCGAGAAATATCATTTTATTTCTGGCAGTTCTGGTTGTCAAATTTTTCGAGCAGTTCCATTCTGTCAGCGATAATTTTTATTCTGATCGCATCGTCATCGCGCTCTCATCGCGATTGATCATGCTAATCGCATAAAATGTTTTCAGCAGAAATACAATCGTCATCATCGTAGAAATTGTCATGCCAGGGAGGCTTTATCTAACGCTAATCGTGGGAGTTGCAGCCCCCTCGGGGAGCTGTCACTTTTACTTTCGGAAAAATATTCCGCTCGATTATTCCGTAAGTGAAGATGACATTTCGTTCCATGCAGATCAATTGTTAAAATTCCGCTTGGTAATATTGAACAAAATTCCGTAACCTCTCTACTTTTTAAGTCGATACTGGCCTATAAACGGCAACAAAAAGCACTTTGCCACCGCTGATACGATAGTATACGCACGGATCGTATACAGTGCACTCGAGGCCGAATTTCCGGAGAGCAGCATCCAGTTTGGAATTCCAGACTCGGCTGGATTGCTTCAGCCCGTATAGTGCTTTGTTGAGGCGGCAAACCTTAGATTGTTTAGCACCATCTATGAAACAAGGGGGTTGCTCCATGAAAATTTCTTCTGCTAGATCACCCTGTAGAAACGCTGTTACAGCATCCATTTGGTCCACCTGCAGGTCCCATCTTTCAACCAGCGCCTAAAGATATCGCAGGGAACTGTATCGGACCACCGGGGAGTAGGTGTCCTCGTAGTCCACCCCCTTTCGCTGCGAATATCCTTTTATGACCAGCCTGGCCTTGTACCGGTCAATGTTTCCATCCACATCAATCTTCGTGCGATAAACCTATTTGCACTTAATCGCTTTGCGTCCTTCCGGCAAGTCGACCAGTTCCCACGTTCCGTTTGAGATGAGAGCATCGTACTCTTCGATCATGGCCTGTTTCCAGTGGTCAGCATCGTCTCGCGATAGAGCCTCGTTGTGCGTGTTTGGGTCATCCAGAAACGTCTGTGGAAAATCAGCACCAGTATCGGAACATTCACCGTTATCACTTAAATACTTGCCTTGGGGCAAGCGCCCCCTATGGCAGAGCATCAACCGCTGTTGCGTATTGCCGCTAGCAGGCCTTTGGTTTGAGCACGATGAGGGCGCAACGGAATCCTCAGGTTCAGTTGTAGATGACATCAGGGGATCATCAACGGAGTCTGTAAATTTTGAAGACGGCAAGCCTTTGTTCACGATATAATAATCTTTGTACTTGCCTGAGAGAAAGCGCTCCCGACCGCTGCGCCTCAACGCCATAGGCGGGTTTGAAGATTGGTGCGGTGGGAGCGCAGAGCTGGCGTTCGTGTCATGAGCATCTTGAAACGATTCGTCACTTTCATCCTCGCTTGGATAGACGTCATCTGCCTCATCTGGATCATCGGGTTCAGCCGTTCTCGGTAGTGGCTCATCGAACACGTTCTCGCTGAATTCCAACCTCACAAAGCTGCGCTCGTCGGTTGTGCCAACTGGTGTTCCTTCACGATTGATGACCCCTTCGTTAATGAAAGTAACGTCTCGACTCTTGAAAACTTGCTTCGTTTTCTGGTTGAACAAGCGGTACGCCTTCGTTTCGTCGTCGTAGCCGGTGAGGATACATTCGTTTGCTTTCTGGTCCCACTTTCGTCGTTTCTGCTTCGGCACGTGGGACAACACGGTGGTACCGAATACACGGATGTACGAAAGATTCGGCTTACGACCTGTCCACGCCTACTCTGGAGTTGTTTCGATACCCTTCGTAGGAGATCTGTTGATCAGATAGACTGCAGCGGCCACAGCTTCTGCCCAGAACGGTTTGGCCAGTTTAGCTTCATACAGCATGCATCTCGCGCGCTCCACCACCGTTCGGTTAACTCGTTCAGCGAGTCCGTTCTGTTCCGGTGTGTACTCCACCGTGGTTTGATAGCGGATACCCAGCTGCTTGAGATAATTCTCGAAATTCCCATTCTTGAACTCCCAGCCGTTGTCCGTTCGTAGCACCTTCATCCTTTTTCCAGTCTGACGCTCCGCCATGGTGTGGAAGTTTTTGAACTTTTGCAGCACCTCTTCTTTTGACTTGGTGCGCAAAAAATAAACGAAAATTTTCCTCGTTTTGTCATCGTTGAAGGACAAGTAGTAGCGGCTCCCGCCTAGCGAATTCTCTTCCATCGGACCGGCTATGTCCGAATGTACTAACTCTAAAACTTCACTCGCTCGAGCTCCAGTGTGATTGAATGGAAGCCTGGTTTGCTTCCCCATGGAACACGTCTTGCAGTTTCCGCTTTCGGTACCGTTGAACCTTACTCTTTCCACCATGCCATTTCGCAGCTTAACCAGGTTTCTTGATGCCATGTGTCCCATGTGCTTGTGCCACAATTCTGCTGATTCTCGGGATGCGCATGCCAGCGCTTTGGACGGGGTTTACTCCAATTTAAACAACCCGTTTGAACGCCGTCTAGTAGCAATAACTTTGCCTGACGGATTGATGACTTTGCAGCCTGACTTGGTGAAGGTTACGGTATGACCTTGATCGACTATTTTACCTACTGACGTAGGTTTACTGCCGATTCCGGGATTAATTCGACGTTGGTCACATCGATCGTTTCTGGGTTGCACGTGAGTTGCAGCTTCATTGATCCTTCCGCGACAATCTTCATGATGCCTTTGTTAGCCGCGTAGATTCTGCCATCCGCCGAACGCAAGTTTTTCAGCAACATTTCGTTCTTCGTGAGATGCTTCACCGAACCAGAATCGAAATACCACTCTTCGTCCTCTTCGCCGTTTTGCACTGATAACACCGTACAGAAAGCGTCACCTTTCTTATCCGATCCGGCTTGATATGCCGGTTCCTTGGCAGTGCTATTTCGCGCGATATGCCCAAATTTTTCGTACCGACGGCATTGTGGCCCCTTACTTTTCGTACCAGCTACTTTATTCGATTTACCATGCTTGCCCTTCGAAACGTTTCGTGAAACGAATGCAGGTTCCGTAGTAGGCTCTGACATAACTGTCTCCTGTAGCAACTTCGTCTTGATGATGTCACCCGTTATTTTGGTTCCAGAATTCTCCAATCCCATCACCAAGGGGCGATACTCCTGTGGTAAACCGGCCAACAACAGCATGCCGATCCATTTTTCATCAAGGGGGAAACCGATTCCGATGAGCTGGTGTACAGTTGAAATCATCCGGTTAACATACGCTTCCATTGAGCGCTTGCCAGATTCGTCGTAATCAATTTATGCAGTAGACCCCACTGGCGGGTCAAACCGCTGTCTTCGAAGGTGTTTGATAACTTCTTCCATACTTCGGACGCGGTTTTCACCTCCTCGACGTGAATGTAGTTTACCGGGTCGAGAAACAGAATTATTTTACCTCTTGCGATTCTGTCCTTCCGAGGGTCCACGGCAGGGAGGGTTCCGTCTTGATTGGCCGTTGGCTCTACTGCTTTCCAGAGATCTTCCACTTCCAAATAGGTCCGAACTGCGAATATCCAGGTTCTCCAATTCTCCCGACCCACCAACCGCTCGATGTGGGGGTGGCCCTGTGTGTTAAAACTCTGCTGCTGGTGCGGTCGTGCATGTACCGTAATACCATTGCCGAATGCATTTCCGCCGTTTCCAGGATTAGGATTCGCCATTTCTTCTTCCAAATCTAGCTTCAAATCTTGATGTATCTTTCTTCAAGTTCCTCTAGACACGTACTTCTGGGCCCATAACCTATTGGAACAGAGCCAATAGGTTATGCGTGTGGTCTAGGTAATGGTCAAATAACTAATGAGATTTTATTGAATGTCAAAACTTAGAACTACATATATGGGTTGCTTCGATTGCAATTTTGCATTCGCCAACATCTGGTTAGTTATGTTATGTTATGTTAGTTTGTTCAGAACAACCATAATTTGTGTTGTTTTGTGGTAATATCTTTAGGTAGAAACAACCATCCTGCCTGTTTGTTTCAAACCTGGTTTCAAAACAGAATCGTTGGTTTAAAACAACAAAACGGATTTTTAAAACAACATTTTTTTTTTAGTTTGGATTTTAACAAACGAGTTTGTTGTTCCAAACGGGACTGTTTTTTCTCCGTGTACGTATTTTTTTGCGTGCAGATTGAAAGGTATTTGATGGGGCAATGAAAAAAATCCACAAGAAAGGTCTATTGATTTGTTTTTTTTAAGAGTTTTTGTGTTTTCGGAGTCCCGGTTCCATCGACAGTTAGGAATATAATAAAGGCATGAATAAAAACAAGTAAAAGTGTTTTATTTTTTATTTTTTAGATTAATTGATTAAATATACCATCAATTAAAAATCTACATAATCTTAATCAAAAAATGAGTAATTTTATACCCATTGTGAGGAAGCCTGACTTCTTTGCAATGGGTGGAAAAATACCCATTTTGTGACATAGACTGTTTTTACCCGTTAATGGGAAACAAATTAAATGGGAAGAGGCACTTTTAGCGAAAATGGGTGTTTTTTCACCCATTAATGGGTTTTTGCAAACGGCGGTGTGTGGGTGTGGTGTGTTTTTATACTTTTGTTTTTTTTGTTGCATAAAAAAAAAAAAAAAAAAAATAATATAATCACAAACAAAAAAAAACACGGAAACGAAACTTGTGGGGAGGTGCACTGTGTAGCTCCCATTATATTTTTTTTTTTTCTGGGGTAATTTATGGGGAAGTGATGTAGGTAGTAAAAAATTTTTAACATATGTATAATACAAAAACGGCAAATAAAGGGGAGTATGTTAAGAAGGGGAGTGTCTTTCTCTTTGTTGTTGTATAAAAATATAAAAATATATATGCGTATAGTAGGAACAAAACATCTTAAGGAGTGTATCGAAAAGTAGTTATAAACATTCGATGCGTTATTACGCATAAACTACTGTATATATTTTTAGCGTGTAAGCGCCATTTGCTTTGTTTACATGTCAAAAATGATTATTCGGTTCATTCATTTCCGTTGATAAAGTTGTATTCAAAATGTCGCGAATTGAATTTGAGACTAAAAAGAAAATTCTGCACACTTGGTGCACCGAAAAGGGTGTTACTTACAACCAGATTGCGAAAAGAGTAAATGTTCACCCGGAAAGTGTAAAACGCATCATCGAAAAGTTTGGTAAGGAGTGCTCCCTCAAGGATTTACCAAGAAGTGGCCGGAAACCCGGCTCCAGCAACCCCGATTTGGACCAAAAAGTTGTGGATTATATTCAACGGAACAAATCTGCCTCTACTCGCGATCTAGCCAAGAAGTTCAGGACCAACATCGGAATGATTCAACGAATCAAGCGCAGGAATGACTTGAAGACGTACAAAAAGCAGAAAGTGCCCAAACAAACTCCGGAACAAAAGTCTCGTGCCAAAACCAGGGCTCGAAAGCTGTACAGCTGCATTTTGGACAATGTCGACCAGTGCATTTTGATGGATGACGAAACATACGTTAAAGAAGATTCAAGAACGCTACCGGGGCCGCAGTTTTATACTAAATCTGTTGGGGAACGTGTGCCAACCGCAGATACGACTGTTGCGATGGAGAAATTCTGTCAGAAGGTGCTCATTTGGCAAGCTATTTGCACATGTGGCTTGCGTTCTTCAATTTTCTATACAAAAGGAACTATAAATGCTGAGATTTATCAAAAGGAATGTTTGAAGAACAGGTTGCTACCATTGTATAGAAAGCACCAGTCCCCTCCTCTCTTCTGGCCAGATTTGGCATCGGCACATTACGCCAAATCCACTCTACAGTGGCTGACGGAGAATAACATCAAGTTCGTAGAAAAAGACATCAACCCACCAAACTGTCCCCAGTTGCGACCGATCGAACGCTATTGGGCAATAGTCAAGCGTATATTTAAGAAGGATGGTACAGTGTCCCAAAACATGACCGATTTTAAGAAAAATTGGGCAGCGGCATCCAGGAAGTGCACAAAGGTCACTGTGCAGAATTTGATGGCAGGTGTCAAATCAAAGGTACGGGCATTCTACAGAAATGAACATGATGACTAGTTTTTCCGTTTGGATCTTTTGTAAACATGTTAAGCTATAATAAACTGAAATAGTATGTTAATTTTAACCATGTTTTCATGCCTATTTTATTATTTGGAAGTTTATAACTACTTTTCGATACACTCCTTATTGATGGCAGAGAGTAACTTGCTCTCGATTTCTATAAAACTTAATTGATCTGAAACCTATGGGTATCAAGTTTTACCAACGATCAAAAGGCGGATTTGAAATCTCTTTCCTGACTTTACCTAAAGTGGGCACCAAAAAATATTCGTTATTAATAAATAAACAAATTAAATTTGTTTTCTGAACTCAAAAAAAAAAAGGTGTATTGCACATTGTACAATGTTGGTACTGAACGGTTATCGTATTCAGTAAAATACAATACAAATACATAAATTCGTTAGTATGACATTCGCCCCTGCACTGAACAAAAACTTCGTATGAACGACATTAGTTTGAATTTAAGAATTTTGATAAAAAACAATTTTTTGAAATCGAAAAGAGTATCTTTTAATATTTGGTAAAATCAAGATTGACTAAAGTATGTTATTGATTGATTTTGTTCCAGAGAGTTATAAGTTGAGAGTCGTATTAACCACAAAGGAAATGAAACTAAACCTGTTCATAATTTCGATGTTATAAAATAATGCGAGATTTTAGCCACTCGCACATTGTTCCACACCAGCCGTTCCGTAAATAATAATAATAACAATCCCCTATCTCACCAACAGTCACTGCAGACTATGCTTCTCGGCGAACAATCTCTCTGATGCCATCTTCTCAGCGGATGGAGCTCCGAACATATCGCTGATCGACATGATTAACGATTGCACTTCCATCCGGATCAGCTTCGAACGGGACTATCCGTGTTCGGTATGTGGCACCTGTTTGCGAGTGCTGAAGCAGTTCCACGGATATCAGCAGCGGTGCTTGGCCAACGACCGTCAACTGAGGCGGCAAGGTGGCGATGCAGATGGGGTTAGCGATCCACTGGAAGAGTGTTTCACGATGATTAAGCAGGAGGTGGATGGCGATCAACAGTTCTACCGGCTAGTCAAACAACAGATTCATGAGTTCTTGGAGATAAAGATTAAGGAAATTGAGCGAATGGCTTTGGCAAAGGTAAATGAAGTGATTCGGAATCGAAGCGAAGTAGATGGACTGCATATGGACGTGGAGGATGAGCTGAACGATGGGGAACAGGGTGCTGTGGATTGGAAGAGCAAATATTTAACTCTGCAGAAGAACAACGGTTTGCTACAGAAGGCATTTCGGAAACAGAAGATTAAGCTCAAACAAACGGAAGTGAGGCTGAGAAGCTACCAGCAGCACTTGAGTAACATTGGCGTGTCGTTTGAAATGATAAACGATGTCTATGACAGTCAGATCCCCAATGGATTTACAACGCATCCGGCCATACCGGAAATTTCCACAGAATACCTACTAAGTTTGAACATGAACTCCGGAGCGGGGCCGAAAGGAGACCGCCTTTTCGTATCTCGTCTGGCGGTGGCTGTGTTTGGAGAGGACATTTTAACGAATTCCAGTGTCACTGGTAGACCGTCAAACTCGCATCACAACATTCCGCCCAAGCCACAGCTTTGTCCGCTAAAAATGTCTGCGATTGGAGGTAAGAACGCACTTACGCATCAGGCCCCATAGCTCAGTTGGTTAGAGCGTCGTGCTAATAACGCGAAGGTCGTGAGTTCGATCCTCTCTGGAGCCAGTGACTTTTTACATCTTCAAATTATTCTCTTTATCGATACCAGAGAAAAAAAAAGTCACTTGACCCCGACGTGATTTGAACACGCAACCTTCTGATCTGGAGTCAGACGCGCTACCGTTGCGCCACGGAGTCTTATATGTGTTTGTTTAAAATTTCAGCTAAATTATACGAACGGGTTGAACAGGAAGTTGGCCGGACAAATCGGAAGGAACTGCTTCAAAGATCCAGTGAAAAGATCGTGCGTTTGGTGGTCTGTCAGAAGTCCATGAATCTCCGAAAGCAGATCATGAAAAGGAATCAATTAAATAGTAGTGGTAGCGGGGGTTACTCACTTGGCAATGGAAGCGCTGGTGAGGAGGAGTTTGAGGAATCAACTGGCAAACGTAATCGAATGTGAGTATTAAAAAAATATCCTTAAAACAAATGATTATCGGAGCAGAACAAAAGAAAGCCATATTCACGGGTTCGTTGAAAGTAGATGTCTTATTGGGATTTAGAGGAAAAATTTTGCACGGGGATTATTCCGTACTTGCTTCTGTCCATGCAGGTTCGCCTTCCGAACGGAACCGTTTGGCAATATCCGCTTTCTTCAGGTTGGAAATTTTCTGCGCTATGAACCGTTTAATGATCCTCTCGTCTGAGTTCTTTCTGATGGTGTGGATGTCGTCTGGTCCGATTCTCATCGCTGTACGTTCGGCCACCTTGTCTGAATGCGTGAATACAACTTCCTTGTATTTCAAATGGTTGAGCAATGCAAATAAGAGAGATACTCACTGCAAATGAAGTCGAAAATTCGCGGGTCTATCTTCTCCGTGGGCGGATAGAGCGGTGAACCATCCGGTTTCTTTAATTTGGCAAATCGAGGTGACGCATGACCAGTGACGCTCATGTTTTTCAAATTTTCCGGATCGACCAACCGGGTTATGAGAATGCCGACGAAGACACTGTCCGACGATGATCGTTCGTTAATTTCCTCCAACTCACGAACACTTATCGGAATGTCCTCCTCGGCGGTGAAGCGTGTCTAGGGTGTTATACTGGATGGTTAAACAATGGCTTCTAATTGTATTTACAAAAACGAAGTACTTACAGAAACAACTCCAGCAGAGCCAGCATTTTCTAATCTTAATCGTTTGAGTTCCAAATCAAAGTTGAGCTGCATCAGTGTGTCAATTTTCTTCTGCGCCTCTGTTAGTTGTCTTTCCAACGTCTTGGATTGGTTCGATACATCTGCAATTAAAGAACAAATGCGCTAATGATTATTCAAAGCTATGGTGCTGATCAAACTCTCCATACCAGTAGGGGTAACATTACTAGTAACTTTTCTCTTTTTTCTGCCATCTGCAGTTGCTGTTGTGGATTCGTTTAACTCTGTCTGTTCGTCGAACCCGGCAAAGCTACTTTCAGTCAAATCTTCCTGATCCGATGATTCGAAATAAACGCTTTCCAGTTCCAACTTGTAATCCATTCCGTTTACTTCCTGCTTATCCTGTTGGATAAACTCTTCGGATTCCTCTTCGTTCAAAACTTCATAATCTACTGACTCTGCGACATCTTCTGCTGGCTCCACCGTCATCTGCAGGAGAACCTCTTCCGCGCCCAATTTGCCCTTACGTTTTTTCAGCGCCTCGTCGACTTTCGCCAGTGCCATTCGCTCGACTTCCTTCACTTGCGTTTTCAGAAAACTTTGGATCTGCTTTCGGGTGTCTTCGTAAAACTGGCGATCACGAGTTTCCCTGAGCTTCTTTCGTTTTTTGGCATCGGTCTGAAGCGGGTCCTCCAGCATCTCGTCCCGGTCATCATCCTCATCATCGTCCTTTTCGCCCCGCAGACGTTTTAGCTGCCGATCGTGATTCAAACATTTTTTCCGGTAAGCATAAAACTGTTTTACGATGCGGATGCAGCTGCTGCACACCGCACAAGGGAAATCCTTTTCGTAGCTGATCCTAATCGAAGTGCAGGCATAAATCATCCGGAAGAGTTCGTCGTTGGGCGTCGTACCGAACACATCGGTCAGGTTGCTTTGAGACGAGCACAACCGACAGCGGCTATGAACGAGCGGTACCGTTGGTCATGTCTTCTATTATTTTTAATAAAAATGGTAAAACTTACTCGAGTTCCTCCAGGTCAGCCATTTTTGGTGGCGGTTTGTTGTTGATTAAATAATGAAATTATTTAGAAATGGATTGAAAATATTTCGGAAAATTCACGATTTGTTGGGGGCGCTTGATATTCGGAGTCAGAATGAAAGAAACATCAACATAGAAAATAAAACAACAAACATGAAGTGGCGGTTGTAGAGAATGTCTAAATTTTTGGTTTTTAAAAGTGTTTTGAAAAAGGAAAAAAGCACTTTAATGCAAACTAGGGCTACCAACACAAGGAATAACAGTTCCCTAACATGATGGTAATGCTACTTCTCGTGAGGGTGCTGAGAGTTTTGAGAAATTTACATTTGAATCTTACCTCCCCTCTTAATGTAATAATTATTTTAATACAAAATCAGATACGTCTGTTTGAAAAAGAACTCGAGATTTACGAATAAATTCACCACTTGAATAGGGGAAGATGTTAGATGTTGGATGGAGGGAAATATAAATATATTAAAAAAAATTTTGGTGATAAAAGAAATTGATATGGAGTAAATTTTCATATTTATTTTAGTCGCATGTAGAAGGCGGTGGTACATGTAGGAGGCGACCCGGTAACAACTTGACAGCTCCAGAGTAATGTCAATGTACCCCGATAATCTTGGCTCACTGGTTCTGTCAAATCGAATGAATCCTAGAACAAATTATTATATATTTTTTTTTAAATTTTTTTTTTTGCAAGGGCAAAAAAAAAAAAAATTTATAATTTGAGCTTTTTTTTAGGGCTTGTTTTTTTCAAAGGTGGGGGGCTCATTTCCGTTTTTGAAAATTCTAATGCTGACGATTTTTTTTATTTTTTCCTTAATTTTTAATGGGGGTATTTTTCCCCCTTTTAAAAGAAAATATACAAAAAAACAAACACACTCGAGAGAGAGTTTAAGCAAAAAAGATTTATTAGTATAAAAACTAAAAATATAAAAAAAACCTGAATTAATCCACCGATGGTGAGACTGAACCCTTCTTACACTTCACCAGAATTACTAACTCAAATGTGGGCAATATGGTACTGTATACATATTTTCATCAGAAACTCCAGGAAGAACCAGGAATATTCGATATGTCATACATTCAGTTTATAAAATGAATTATTTGTCAATCCTGAACGCATTGTTCATCGATGAGATTAAAATATTGCCATTAATAGTCTTTAACGACCTGTTTAAAGGGCGATACGGTCAAAATTTGGTCAATATCAACTTGACGTATTTCTTTCAATTTTGCATTTAAAAAACCTGAACACCCCTAATTTTGAAGGTGTGTGTGTAGAATGTTGCTCCTATTTTGATTTTGGAATTCACTCTTCAGTTGTCAAAATGCCGTCCAAGCAAGAAGAGCAGCGTATCAAAATTTTGCTCGCGCATCGCGAAAATCCGAGCTACTCGCACGCAAAGTTGGCAAAATCGCTAAAAGTTGCCAAATCAACCGTTACAAATGTAATTAAAGTGTTTGGGGAACGTTTGTCGACAGCCAGGAAGTCTGGATCGGGGGGAAATCGAAAACCGGAAGCCGCTGAGACGACAAAGAGAGTTGCCGGTAGTTTCAAGTGTAACCCTAACCTATCTCTCCGAGATGCCGCAAATAAGCTGGGTGTATCGTCTACAACCGTGCATCGAGCCAAAAAACGAGCCGGACTATCGACTTACAAGAAGGTAGTGACTCCAAATCGCGATGATAAACAAAATACGACGGCCAAAGCGCGATCCCGGAGGCTGTACACGACGATGCTGACGAAGTTTGACTGCGTGGTAATGGACGACGAAACCTACGTCAAAGCCGACTACAAGCAGCTTCCGGGACAGGAGTTTTATACGGCAAAAGGAAGGGGAAAGGTAGCAGATATTTTCAAGCACACGAAACTGTCAAAGTTCGCAAAGAAATATCTGGTTTGGCAAGCCATCTGTACCTGTGGCTTGAAAAGCAGCATTTTCATAGCTTCCGGGACTGTCAACCAAGAAATTTACGTGAAAGAGTGTTTGAATAAACGTCTGCTGCCTTTCCTGAAGAAACACGGTTGTTCCGTACTGTTTTGGCCGGATTTGGCATCTTGCCATTACGGTAAAAAGGCCACTGCTAAGGACGAGCAGCAGTTCAAGGCAAACTGGCTTTCTGCGGCGAAGAAGGTGGACAAGGTGGCTGTACAAAATCTGATGGCAGGGGTCAAGCGTAAGGCCCGGCAATTCGGATTTGGAAAAGCGGAAGCCTAACTGAATATTTTTCCTGAATTTTATACTAATTGAACTTGAAAAAGAAATTTAATTTGATTTTTTAAATAAACGATTTCATCGATTTACACGTGTTTTCCCTTGACCAAATTTTGACCGTATCACCCTTTATATTAGGTATATAAAAGGAAAAATTACATAAATATTAGAAATTCCATATAATCAGTCCAAAGAATGAATTGTTACACAATCCTAAGCGTCAATTTTGATTATCGATATGGATTCAAGATGCTTAATAAGTACATGTTCATTGAAAATTGTATAGTTATAGTAAATGGAGACTTTGTGTAATTTTCGAATATAAGCGTTGCAGTTCAAAACCGGACCACTCGAGCCAACCGATCCTACTCTAATTCTATAGAGTCGCATAGTGTGGCTAGTCCGCTGAATGTGCTATACGACGCACCAGATGCAGAACAATAGAATACAAGCGGCATCGATTGGGGTGAGTGGTCTTGTTCGGTTTTGAACTGCAACGAGTATATTTTCATCTCACAATTATGTGCTCTCAGGTATTGTTTTGATCATATCTCCATGAATAATGAAATTTTGACCAGTTATTTGAGGATTTTATAACTTTAATTTGGCGCTAACAAAACTAAAATCGGTACACAAATAGCTCAGTTTGTAATCGGAGACTAAACTGTTTGATTACTATTATAATAGGCCGTCAAGTACTGTTTCGTTCATATCTTCGTAACGAATTGTCCGAATAAAAAAAAATCAATAGCGTTCTATGGGAATGTTGTAGCTTTCATTTGCCGTCAACAGAACTGAAATCGGTTCACAAATGGCCGAGAAACCGATGTGACATTATTTGTAACGCACACACACATACACACACACATACATACACACAGACATGTGCTCAGTTCGTCGAGCTGAGTCGAATGGTATATGACACTCGGCCCTCTGGGCCTCGGATAAAAAGTCGAATTTTCAAGCGATCTTAATACCCTTCTTTTGGTGTAAGAAGGGTAAAACTCCGAAATTTTCAGCACTTGAAATACATCCGAAAGCTAGCAAGACGTGAATAAAATGGAAGCCTACACACTTAGATTTTATTACAGAAATCTGTAAAATTTTACCGAATTCTCAACAGCTGAACGATCGGTAATCCGATTTAACGGATTGTGGTGAAATTTTACAGTTATCTGTAAAAAATTTACCGGAATTTGTAAAATTTTACCAAAATCTGTTAAATTGGATTAACTCTGAGAACTCAGTAAAATTTTACAGATTTCTGTAAAAAATCTTAGTGTGTACCTCATTGTTGCTTATACTCCGTTCGCACTAAAACCTATATTACGTGATATAGAGTATCTTGATAGCAAATGCCTTGCACAATATTTCCAGTGAAAACTAAATGTATAGATGCTGATATCAAGATACTCTATATCACGTAATATAGGTTGTAGTGCGAACGGGGTGTTACTTTTAAATGGCTATACTTCTCAATGTGTGACGCTCTGAAACCCTCGGCACAATGAAAAGCCACCGAAGCAAAGAAAAAAAAATCGCTTTCCGATTGGTACACTGAGAAAAAAGATAAGTGAACGCGAAGATATTCAAGTTTCATTTCACAGTAAGTTTACGTTGAATTGGGCACAAACATCATTAGTTTGGTTTGACTACCGACGGTGGTTAAAACAAACTAAAATTTTGAGTAAATGTTTCGGGTACTGACTGATGGAACTGACATCCGTTTGAATTTACCATCATGTTGGTTGTTTCATTATGACAGCTAAGAAAACAAACAGATTTGTTGGTTGATTCTACCTTATGGATTGTTTCAAACCAATTTTAGTATGATTTAAACTGAAAACTGTTTGAAACAAACAAAGAAAAACGAAATAAACAACTAACATTTCCGTTAACAATCACCTACATTTCTTCTGTAATTTAAATTATTTAAATAAAATGCTAACAAACATTAGAAAAGTGCTGTTTACATTTATACAAAAAAGACCCAAGAGAGAGCGAATCCGTTCGCTAAAGGCGGCCTAGCGAGGTCCCCACCGCGTAAAACGGTGGGATCGGGCGTGAGCGACACCTGCGGTAGTGCTACGGCATCGGAGGCAGGTGGCACCAAGCTAGGCGTGGCCATGGAATAGCCAGAACTCATCCGGGCCATGGATAGGATGCGGGAAACCCTTCCTAAGGTGATGGAGGGCTAGGAGCAGTTGGATGCGATCATCGACTTCACGTCGTCGCGCAACAACATGCGAAAGACCTTAAGTTGAGCATTCTTAGGCTACGCATGACAGTGCAGGCTGCATGCAAGGAGAGGGAAGAGCTGGAGGCCAAACTACTAGCCGAGCAAAGTGCCAAAGAGTTGGCACGGCTAGCGGCCACCGAAAGGGCGAGGGACATTGCCTCGAAGCAGACGCAGACGGAACCATCCGTCTCCGTCGGAGAGTCCACCCTATCCATGGGGGCCGGGACCTCCAAGCGGGCTAGGCAGTCCCCGGGCGAGACGACACCCGGCGTTTCTAAGAAGCGTATCGTGTCGGAAGCCCCAAAAGGGAAACGAACTTATGCGAACGTGGCGGCGGGGTCAGAGGGTCCATCCTCGCGACCAGCTTCGGCTTCTCGCAAAGAGAGAGGCCCCGGAGCTAAGCCCAGCGCAAAAGGCGCGACGTTCAGCTCGCGTGTTGTCTCAAGCGCCGAAGGGGGCCCGAGCGGCAGGGCCCCAACGACAACAACAGCCATAACCAGCACGGAGGCAGATGCCAGTGCTAGGAGGGGGACAAGCGATGACCCCAGGCGGGGCAGGGAAGCCCCATGGAATAAAGTGAGAAAAAAGAGGAGTAAAACAAGAAAAGAAAAAGATAAGCGACAGGTGGCCCGCAAGCGTAACCGCGGAGAGGCCCTCATCGTCAAGACCGAGGCGTCTAAGTACTCCGAGGTCTTGAAAGCGATGCGCGGGGACGCTAAACTGGTCTGGACTGGATGGTCTATATGCCCACTAAGCCTGCACCAGCCGCCGAAGGCATGTTTCAGATGCCTAGAGAGCGGGCACATGTCCTGGGAATGCAAAGGCCCAGATAGGAGCAACATGTGCAGAAGGTGTGGCAGCACTAGCCACAAGGCGCGGGATTGCAAAGGTCCCCCCAAATGCTTGATGTGCGCCGGGAAACCGGACGATAAGCACGTCATGGGGGGGCCAAGTGCCCGGCCGCTAAGGGTATTCCAACGAGCCAACTGTAATGCAGGTAACCCAACTAAACCTGAACCATTGTGAGGCAGCCCAGCAACTGCTGTGTCAGACAGTTAGCGAGTCGGCATCGGATATCGCCATAATTTCTGACCCATACCGCATCCCATCCGGCAACGGGAACTGGTTTGCGGACAGGTCTAATATGGCGGCATTATGGACGACGGGCAAGTACCCGGTTCAGGAGGTTGTGTCCATCACAAACGAAGGCTTCGTGGTTGTAAAAGTGAATGGAGTGTTCTTCTGTAGCTGCTACGCACCGCCAAAGTTCGATCGACCAACAGTTTTCCAATATGCTCGATCGGATGAGAACGGAGCTAACTGGCCTGAACCCGTTGGTAATAGCGGGGGACTTCAACGCTTGGGCGCTCGAGTGGGGGAGCCGCCTTACCAACCCTAGGGGCCAGATTCTTCTGGAGGCCTTGGCTAGGCTCAATGTGGACCTAGCCAACGTGGGTACCAAGAGTACCTACCATATAAACGGAGCGGGATCGATTATCGATATAACATTTAGCAGTCCTGGGCTAATTAGAAATTGGAAGGTGGATGATGGCTACACCCATAGCGACCACTGGGTGGTACGTTATTGTATCGTCCACAATACAAGGCAGCGTGCGGAAGGAGGAGCATCCACTCCATTCTCCCGCAGATGAAGGACGTCCTACTTTGATGTAGAGACTTTTAAAGAGGCGCTTGAGAGGGAACGAAACCCAGGAACCTTGCGGCGAAAGACTCGTTATGACACTTACACGAGCGTGCGATGCGACCATGCCGAGGGAAGTCAAACCGAGGAATGGAAGATCGCCGGTGTATTGGTGGACGGAGTCGATCGCCGACCTCCGAAGAACATGCCTCCACGCAAGACGGAGGGTGCAAAGAGCGCGGTCAGTCGCCGATAGAATCGAGCGTAGAGGGGCGGTAGTCGCCGCGAAGGCCGCACTAAAGAGGGAGATAAAGGCCAGCAAGCGAGCCTGCTTCGAGGGTCTGTGTCAGAAGGCCAATACGAATCCGTGGGGTGACGCCTAACGGGTTGTAATGGCCAAAACCAGAGGATCGGCGGTTCCAACCGAGCGTTCATCAGAGCTGCTGCAGGTGATCGTTGGGGGACTCTTTCCGAGCCACGACCCAATTTCATGGCCCCCCGCCGCCGTAGATGTGTCCCATGACCAGCGTTCCAGTATCCCAGACCTTAACGCTGTCATAGCGACGGAAGAGTGGACGGCTCAGCCGAACACCCGTGACCACGTGGGCACTGACAACGGCACAACGGGGGTCGGCGACGAGGCGACGATGACGAATGATGAACTCATTGCGATAGCAAACTCGCTAAAGGTGAACAAAGCGCCGGGACCGGATGGTATTCCGAACCTGGCCATCAAGACGGCTATCTTGCTAGATCCCGAAATGTTCAGGGTGGTGATGCAAAAGTTTCTGGACGAGGGCGTCTTCCCGGACGCCTGGAAAATCCAGACCCTTGTGTTGCTACCAAAGACAGGGAAGTTACCAGGAGATCCATCGGCACATAGACCAATATGTCTGTTGGATACAGCGGGTAAGGTGCTCGAGAGGGTAATCCTCAACAGACTGACAACATACACGGAGGGTATAGGCGGTCTGTCTAGTAATCAGTTTGGCTTCCGTAAAGGGAAGTGGACGGTGGATGCTATCCTATCCGTCACCAAGACGGCCGAGGTGGCAATCCAGCGCAAGAGGCGAGGAGTACGATACTGTGCGGTGGTCACCCTTGACGTGAGGAATGCGTTCAATAGCGCCAGTTGGGCGGCTATCGCCGACTCGCTCCAGCGCCTTCAGGTTCCTGGATACCTGTACAAGATTCTCGGAAGATACTTCCAGAATCGCGTACTGGTATATAATACAGAGGCAGGCCAGAAACGAGTGCAGATCGCCGCAGGCGTCCCGCAAGGTTCGATCCTGGGTCCGGTGTTATGGAACACGATGTACGACGAGGTACTGCGGCTTGAGTTCCCGAGCGGGGTAAAGATTGTCGGGTTCGCAGACGACATCACCCTGGAGATATGTGCTGAATCCATCGAGGAGGTCGAGTTAACGGCCTCACACTCCATTGGCATTGTGGACGATGGATGAGCTCCAGGCAATTGGAGCTAGCTCACCATAAGACCGAGGTCACGGTGGTGAATAATCGTAAATCGGAGCAACATGCGACGATTAGTGCAGGTAACTGCACAATAGAATCGAATAGGTTCTTGAGGTATCTTGGGGTTATGATCGACGACAAGGTGTCCTTTGTCAGTCACGTCGATTACGCTTGCAAGAAAGCCTCTATGGCTATATCGGCATTATCCCGCATGATGTCGAATAGCTCGGCGGCGCAAGGGAGTAAGCGTAAACTCCTGGCCAGCGTCGCCCTGTCCATACTTAGGTACGGCGGGCCGGCATGGATCACCGCCTTGAGTACCAAGAGCTACGCAAATAAGCTAGAGAGTACACACAGGCTTATGTGCCTAAGAGTGGTGAGTGCATACCGAACGGTATCACGCGACGCGGTCTGCGTCCTAGCGGGGATGATGCCAATAGGCATTGTCATAAAAGAGGATGTAGAGTGCTTCGAGCAACGTGGAACAAGAGGTATCCGAAAGACCACTAGAGCCGCATCCATGGTTAAGTGGCAGAGGGAATGGAACAACTCCACCAAAGGTCGGTGGACCCACCGACTAATCCCGGAATTAACCGGGTGGGTCGGTAGTCGACACGGTGAAGTGAACTTCCACTTAACGCAGAAATTGTCTGGTCACGGCTGTTTTAGACAATACCTGCACAAATATGGGCATGCACAGTCCTCCGCATGCAGCGAGTGCGCGGGAGTCGATGAAACTGCGGAAAATGTGTTCTTCGCATGTCCTCGCTTCGACGGCGCGAGATCCGGCATGATTGCCACGACTCCGGATAACTTGGTCCAGAGGATGTGTCAATACCGGGACGTCTGGGACGCGGTATGCGTAGCAGCCTCCCAGATCGTCCTCGATCTCCAACAAAAATGGCGAAACGACCAAAGGCAGGTCGCAGGGACCACCTAACTACTAAAGCCCTAAGTAGTTAGACATAGTGGGTGCCCCCTCTCCGCAGTAATACCGAAAGGTGGTTCCGGGTAGGGTCCAGGGCTCAAGGCACGGGTGAGTTTTTAGTGGGTCCCTGAGTTCTTCAGGTGTCTGGTTGCAGATTTTCCATCCCGCCTAAAAAAAAAACACACACACACACACACTTACAAGTTTGTTGTTTCAAACGGTAGCATTAGCGCTTTCTCGTCCTCTTTTAAGCATACATTATGGATTGGAATTTTCTTCATCGCTGTGTGCTTGAAACAGAAAGGTCAATAAACTTCATCAAGTTATGCAGTTAGTTAGTTATGTTACCTTCTGTACCCTCCAGCTTAAAATCCTGCGATATATTTCATCGACGTTCCAGGTGGTCTGACATTGGGAAAGCAGCAACGAAACCTCATCCCTGCTCACCCTCTCCAACTCTTCAGTTGAAAATCCGCAACCTGTAAAAGATAATTGCGAACAGGAAAACATTATTTGGTACAGTATAAATATAAAGAAATTCCATAGAAATTACCTTGCCAGCACACCAGGAATTCACAAGGGAGACTCAAACCGAGAATAGTTTTCTCAACCTCTTTCGACCGCCAGTCGTAAAGTTTGTTGAAGATAGTTTCCGTGCAATCACTATCCCAACTTTTTGAAGCTATCGCGTTCAGCAGCTCTTCTGCGGGAATAAAAAAAATGCTCGGCCGATCTGAAATATTCAAAATAAACACTGTTAACATGGCAAAGAAGAACATCTATAGTGATTTATTACCTTTAAAAAATTCAGTGACTTCCGCTGGCAAACCAAGTACCTCAACCACCACACGGCAAACTTCACTTTGCTTCTCCATTTTGCAGTTTTTTTTTCTTCTAGAACGATAAAGCAGCTGATTGTTTTTCGCGCACGGTTTTTTATTTCGTTTTAAGTGCGAAGATGGATAGAATAGGACAAAGTAAAAACACACTTGAATGACATTTCTCGCTCCATTGAAAATTATGTGCGGACCACATCAGTCTCATTGGAAACGAACCTGTGTATTAAGTGACGGGTGTTAAAAATTATGTGCGGCAAATGAAAATCATACTGGCTCACATGTTTTCAATTCGAATAAAAAAATTACCGATTTAAGTGCCAATTTTAATAATAAAAATTATTGATTTATTTTCAGTGTATGTAAGAATCCTTGCAGACATCCTAGTCAAAATTTAAAACATAATTCTACAAAAACCCCTTATTATGGAATTTGTGTTCAAAAAATTATTCTTAGATTTCTCTAACAAATCAGGATTTTTCCAAGAATTACTCCAGAAATTGCCTTATGGTTTTTGTGCAGTTATTTCAGGTGTCCTCTAGGGATTCTCTTAGAATCACAAAACTTCCAAATTTACGGATTCCTCCAAAAAATTCATTACAAGAATGTTTTGAAAAACTGCCGATGATATCCTTGAAGAAACTCTGAGAGAATCCCTGTAGGAATGTCTACATACTCTGAAGAATACCTAGTAAAGCCAGAAGGAATGCCTGAGAACGCCTCATAGATTCTTTGGAAAATTCTATAACAATTTCTTTAAAAAAAATTTAAAAATAACATATCGACATGAAGTTTTCATAAGGGCCAATGTCGCAAACGTAAATGATTGTACAGAGGAGGAGTTCCTCTTAACAATAGAAGTGGTAGTTTACTTGAGCGAGTTAGAATTTTCAAGAAATTTGCGGAAGTAGCCATTGTTTACGTTTGCGACATTGGCCCTTATGAAAACTCCATGTCGATATAACATTTTCTTTAAAAAAAATATCTAAAAATATTTATGAAGAAATCATTTGGGAGCAAACACATAAACTGAGTATCAGACTGTCATCTGTCACTGTAGTGTCATTGTCAATTGTTTTCTTTTGCTTCATGGGCCTAAATCAGCTCACTGGAAGTACACGCAAAACAAACTGCAGTAGAAACTACCATTTCGAGGGTTAAATTAAGCGCAAACACCAACAATTTTAACCTGACAACAAATGCGTTTGATTTTACCATGCCTGCGATTAGATGGTGCGGTTGATATCAATATGAGGTCTGTCAAATATACCAAATATGTAGAAGGTTGTTCCATAACCGTAGTAAATTTGACTGAAATTTGTGATACGCAGATAGGCATAGTCGGTTAAAATGGTAGTTTTTACTACAAGATTTTTTTCTGTGTATAATTGGTAAAAAAGTTGTATCGTAATATGTACTCATATTTTAAATTCGAGATCTTTGGGCAATTTCCAAAAATCTTAAAATTCTTGGTTATCTCAAAAATGTGTATTCTGTACATACAGATATCTGCATGAAAAAAAAAAATCTGTGTCAATCTAAATAAATCTGTGCATGTGGCAAAGCTGCCTGTCAAGAGGGGCTCCCTTCCCTCTGGCCTACCATGCATTGTAGTAGCTAGGCAAGAGTTTATCTGCTCGATCAGATACCGCCTTCCAAACATGCCCTATTCAATTTCACAACCTGCCGTGCTCTTACGGACCTATCAATGCTTTCTCTTCACATCTTTGGTTCTAGCAGAAAATTGCTGTCCACTCCTAGAGGTGCATATTGATAAGAATGATATTTCCAATTTTCAAACATTATAATTAATTACGTGCTTCGTGCAACAACAAACAACATGATTAGTTTAAATGTATTTGAATATTTTCTGGTTTGGAGGGGTTGTGTATAAAATTGGAAAGGGGGGGGGGGAAAGAAGGGGGGGGGGAAGTTGGGAAGGTCCTGAAATGCAAGAAATGTTGTAAAATGTTAAAGTGTAGAGTTCCGTGGTTCGCGCTTAAGCACGTTTTCGTTCGTTTTCAGCGATAGCAGCATTTCACCAAAATTTTGATTTGAAGTATCCTGAAAAAGTTTATTAAATCTATTGAAATTTTACAAAACTAACATTTATACATTTTAATTTACTGTTGCCATGGTCACTATTTGCTACTTGATGCTGATTTTATAATAGCAATCCGCTTTTATTTTTGCTGACCTAATAGTTATTGCTACTTAGTTAGGCAAGGGAAGATTTAACTGGAAGGGAGTTAAAGATAAATGGGCAAAAAAAAGCAATAAGTAATGTTTAAATCGCCTTTGAAGTAAAATCAATAAAACAATATTACCAAATATAATGATATTGTGAGTTATGATCAAGTAATGACAAAGGTTTAAAGGTAAAATCAAACACTAGCCAAATGGCACACAGCGCTGTATGAATCAGATCAGCTCAGAATTGGTAAAAAGTCCATGTGTAAACCGGAAATTCAAAATACATTCAGCAATAAGTGCAAAAGCCTACCATAGATTCCGTAATTTTCAAAAGCTACCACAGATGTAATTTTCTGCGTTATATACTGGACATATAAGGAATGCTAGATGTCAAAAATTGAATGTATGTTTCGTGTTTGAGCCAGGTACCGCCTAAATCAGGTTTGTTGCATGAAAATGTGAAGGTCATGATATGATGGAAATAATACGATGTTGTAAAGAAATACTACATAATGTACATATAACAATTAAATGCCGCTATTTGCCTCTTCCGCTACGATGTTAGATGATTGAAACTCTAAAATAACGAAAATTCCAACGTGATATAATGAAATAAAGTTGATCACCTGGCATCCTAGCAAAATAGCAAAGAAAATTTAGGCAAATAAATTTCATACGAGTATGATTACTGCCCAAAAACGGAAACTCAATAAATCCAAAACAAAACAAAAAATTAAAAATGAATCACAGGAAATTCTCCGACAACTCTTTTTTCCCTACTGGTCCCATAAATGATTCTTTATCTTCGTCCAAATTAGTTTCAAAAATTTCAATACAAAAACTAACATTGTTTATGAGCCTACCTTTTCTATTTTACAGAGAAAAGGTAGGCTCATAAACAATGTTAGTTTTTGAATTGAAATTTTTGAAACTAATTTGGACGACGAATATTTTTTTTTTTGTAGAATTTGTCGTATATCTCTTTTTATATCTCTCTAAAAAAAATGTAAAAACTATCCTATCTTTTCAAATACACAACGTGAGTTAGGTGGGCCAAAACTTACAACGATGCAAATGCGAAGCTGAAAATAGCATTGAATAATATTGTGAAGGTATGTTATAATATAAAATGATAATAACAATTATATTTGTAATGTCTGCATGTCTACTGATCCTGCTGCAATTGTAGAAGGACTTGCATTATCATAGCCACGGGAGAAGAAAACAATTCAAAATTATTATACAACACTTGAGAATTCCATGGATGATCTGAAATTATATACCGTATAAAGAATACTTCCATTTTTCGTGGTAAGGTAAGATTTCAGCATGCTACTTTACCGGGGTCACGCTGCCTACATCGCCTTGCTGCGGCTGCCACCTAATGTATAGTTGACGCGATACAGCGTTTCTTACTAAACCGCTGGATGCCAGGACAGACGCTGTTTGAGCCGCACCTCCTTGGTGGACAGACGCTTGGCACGCACCTCCTCAATCTAGTCAGAAGGACAACAGTACCCAGGCTGCACTACCAGCTAAGTACGCAACCCTTGCTGGCGGTCTTTGTCATCTCTTGGCCCGTGGAAGCATGAGGTAGGAACTTGTGAGGACCATAGCTATGTTGCGTGGACGCACGCTCCATCCCAGTTGTCTACTCACCATTTTGCAGCCCACTTAGAGCATCATTAACGGTGGGGTATAGAAGCCCGTTTAGCAGCGCTCTATCATCACTCACCACCGTACCGGTCGCTGCTAAACGCGCTACCAAACTAGCAGCGAGGCTTTCGGGAAGAGTCGGGTGCTCAAATTTAGCAGCCCGATAGCAGCGCGTGAAGCGGTTGCTATTTGGTAAAGTCACACAGAGAGGAATTTGATAGTCAATTTAACCATTATTGGGGGTTATAGTATAGTGATTTTGAACCGACTATGATCATGGTCAAAACGACCATTAAAAATAGTTGATCCAACATTTGCCATAATGTCGGAATAGTCCTTGTTACCATGATCATAGTCAAAAATGCCATGAATGGATGAATTCGAGCATTTTCATGGTTATTGTAACCATTATATGCGATAGTCATCCTGACCATAATTTAATTGTCGGTACAACGATGAAATTTTTCTCAGAGCAGTCACCGTCCACCGGTTTGTTGTGTTTTTTTATATTGCGTTTTATTTCGTGCGACGTGAAAAATAAAAATGGCTGTAAATATCTTGATGTCGGAGCGCTATCGGTGAAAAATAATAGTTTAATGGTGTTTTCGAGCAAATTCTAGCCTGAAAGTTGGTGCCGTAGGTGGACATTTATGTTGCGGATCCCTGAGTGGTGGAATTTTGCAATTTTGACCCAAGAAAAGCGGAGTTTTTTCCAAGTGTGTGTGTGTGTGTGTGTGTGTGTGTGTGTGTGTGTGTGTGTGTGTGTGTGTGTGTGTGTGTGTGTGTGTGTGACAGAGAGAGAGAGAGAGAGAGAGAGAGAGAGAGAGAGAGAGAGAAATAAAGTTCTGCTCAAATTTGTATTTTGCGATGGTGTACAGTGCTTACCTACCCATTTCAATTTGCCCCACCGTTTCAACTTGCCTCGGTGTACCTTAAATATTAATTTTGAAAAAAAAAACGATTAATTATGCAAGAAAAAGCATGTAGGTACCTTCCGTTTTTGTCCAACCGGCGAAGGAATCGTTTGGACAAGTGTTGCAAGGTGAGGATGAATCCCGTCAACTAGGTAATACCCCATAGTGTAGGTTCGCCCATTAATTTCAAACTCTACTACAGGAGTTTTGCCACTGTAGACGTCTGAAAATAACGGTGAACGCTCCAACACATTGATGTCGTTTGAGGACCTTGGCATGCCAAAGAAGGCGTGCCATATCCATAGGTAATACGACGCCACTGCTTCCAATACAATGGTGGGCTTTTTGTCCTTCCCCTTGTACTGGCCAGCCCAAGCAGTGGGGCAGTTTTTCCATTGCCAGTGGCAGCAGTCCAACGAACCCAACATCCCTGGGAATGCTCGTCTCTTGCCTTCATCCAACAGCCGTTTTACGTCGTCGTGGTTTGGGGATCGCAAGTAGTGTGCTGCAAATACCTATACCAAATAGGTTAACTAAATTGATCACCGCTATAGCAACGACCGATGTGGAGAAGGGTAGAGTCGATAAGGAAGAATCGCGCAAACAGGCTTCTTTGTTTGGTTGTTCTTCTTCGTGTTTATCAACAACCGACTCCGGCAGTTCTAACTTTGCATGACTCCATCAGTTTTCATGTGTTGACTCTGGTAATCGTTGGTTTTTATTATAATTTATCGTACGAGTGCTGAGATTCTGAGCGTTCTGAGCAGCAAAGTGGAAAAGTTTGTTCCGTGTTTCCTGTTACACGCGTAGAAGTGGGAAAAATGAAGTACGCAGCTGTTTTCTGTAAAAATAAGCAAGACAAAAAACACCGAATCAAACATTTGAGCTTTTTCCGGTTCCCGAGTGACCGGGAGCTGAAAGACAAATGGATTTCATTTTGCCGCTTGCCGTTGGATTCGGAATTGTCCGAAAATAGTCGAATTTGCGGTGTAAGTAATGTTTTGGAAAATATTTAATGCGTAAAAATAATTGTGAATATTACAGTTGCATTTCAATTATGAAACGGATTTGTATATGGCGACTGACGGTTGCCGATTATTAACTCTCCCGGGAGCAGTCCCGGTTTATGAGAACGTACCAGATATGAATTCACTAACATGCGACGATAATCGATTACTGGTGGGTAAAACGGTGCCGGTGAAATATTTTTATTCACACATTGTATTATTGTAGGATTTGAACAACAACTTTACTAGTACCCAATCATCACAAGAGAATTCAACTGCATCATTTCAATATGACTTATTAAGCAGCTCTTCTACAGAGTCGATTGCATCTACGACGATTGCATCTACGACGATTGCATCATATGCAGCTGTCATATGCAGAATGTCGTTCGATAACCGTAATGTAAACATGTTGCAGTTATCGAACGTCGACTTTATATTGTGTCTTTTTTGTTACGTAAAAATTTCTCAATTGATTCCGGCTATAGAGTTACAATGGAACGAACTGTTTTGGTTTTAATTTGTTCGCGAAAAAATAGTTATTTTTTTGTTGCTATTCTTGACAATCCCCATTTTCTATTGTAAAAGTCCAATTTACAATAGATTCTATTGTGGAAAACAATCAACGCTAGTGTAATTTTGTTGTTACTGACAATAAAACTTATGGTTTTAACAATAAATTTTATGGTGTTGTAACAATAAATTCTTTTGTATTTTATTGAGATTTTTATTAATTAAATTTGACGTCATTCGCAACATTATTTTATTCTTCTCTTGTCCGTCATAATTATGGAAAAAACTACAAGCAGCGCTACTGATACCCACCGTTAATGATGCTCTTAAATAAAAGCAAAGGAATGCGAAAAAACTTTAACTAAATAAAAGTCAAACTAGGGAAAACTTCAGATAATTATATAAGTTTTTGAATAGAAAATTTAATACGAAGCATAGTTAAGGAAGGTTTTTTAAATGAGCTTAAGTTTAGCATCGAATGGTCTTATGCCTTGTTCAGACTACGAAGTTATAACATGTTACAAGGCTATCTTGATGACATTTTGCTTGTAAATAATTTGTTGACAACCCTTGCAACATGTTACAACTCTGTAGTCTGGCGAGCACATTAAGTTTTCAAAAACTTTTAAGATTCGATACCGTTCTGAGAATCAAATCAATAAAGTGTTTCAAGACTTTATTTCGCAAAAAAAAACTATGAAAGATAATTCAATGGAACAAAGTTTCATAACAGTTTATTGAAGTTTCCACAAAAATGCTTCGACGCTCTGCGGAGCGGCCGTATAGTTGTGGTCCTCCAATGGATCTTTTGGTATAATGAGCTGAGGCAAGTGTAGAGAATAAGGTTGACTGAATGAAAAGAATAAAAATATATATATATATATATATATATATATATATATATATATATATATATATATATATATATATATATATATATATATATATATATATATATATATATATATGATAACAATAATATTGCTTAAAGAAAATTAATCTTCTTCTTCAAAATTAAATTGAAAGAGTTTGTTTCGCACCGCAAAGAAGAGAAATAAAAATTAAGAAGAAATCATATGCTTCCTTACTCGAATATGATTCGTTCCGTAGCTGGCCAATGAGAAGCAACAGTAATCTGATGTAAGCTGTAAAAAGCACGGTACCTCAGTCATGAGGCCATTCTACAAACTAACGTTAAACCGAACGGACAACAGAGAAAACATCTCCAGCAAGCAGACGCCAATTCAAGCAACCGCGAGTTTTCATCAGACCCGAGTCGCATCTTGCAGCACGCCAGCCACCAGCCCGACCAGCCACGAGGTTTCCATCAGACACGAGCTTCATCCCGCAGCACGCCACGCACCAACTCAACCAACCGTGTGCTCGCTGCTAGTAGGCGTTGATCCGACCCAACCGCGAGGTTTTCTAGAGTTTCCCTCGCATTGGTAGTCGGACTCCAGCCGCGTCCCGCAGCACACCGTACATCAGTCCACCCAACCGTTCGCTCGCTGCAAGCAGGCGCGTATCCAAGCAACCGCGTATCCAAGCAACCGCGAAGTTTTAGCCAGACCCGAGCCGCATCCCGCAGCACGCCGTACATCAGCCCACCCAACTGTTCGCTCGCAAGCAGGCGCGTATCCAAGCAACCACGAGGTTTTCGTCAGACCCGAGCCGCATCCCGAAGCACGCCAACCACCAGCCCGACCTTCAGTGTGCTCGCTGCTGGGGGGGGGGGTCCGACCCCACCGCGGGGGTTTTTTTGGGGTGGCCCCCGGGTTGGGGGCAGGGATGCCAATGTTCCAGTTTAAACTGGATTCTTCCAGTTTTTTTTACGGTATCCAGTCAAACAGTTAAATCTTCAAATCGTCCAGTTTTTCTGACTTTTGTCCAGTTTTTTCCAGTTTTTTTTTCACAACCCTGTTTGCTTTACCCATTAATTGTAGGACATTTTTTTTAAATGTGGAAAGATTCCTATCCCCTTAAAAAGGTTGCTATTTTTTTAGCGTTTATAAATCAACATTCTCTATCTGTCAACTGCAGCTTTTTGAAGTTTTATCGACGCACACTAGTGAATCATTTGAATTAAAGAAGTGTGAACAAGAGGGAAACCGATTAGTTGGGAAAACAAAGATGATAAGTATCAAGATACTGATAATGAATTCCGGGAACTTAGAAACATCGACTTTGATGATTTGAAGCATGAAAATGATGCCATGTTGTTTTGGGGGAAGGTTTTAGCATTGAAAAGGTTTTAAATTTCATTTGCTTTTCGGAATCTACGGAATTTTATACCAAATTTATTAATTCTTCCTCATTCATCTGTGACGGTGAAAAGAGTTTTTTTTTCGTTTACAATATAAACAAAACTTAAATTTGAAACAGTTTTGAGACAAACATGATGAAGGGAATTTTAGCAACCAAAAATTTGGCTACTTTCAATCAGGAAAAATCAGGAAAACTTAAAATAAATCAACTCTTAAAAGTCAAAGAACAGTGAATATTTGTTATTGTTATTTGGGTTAGGTTATATTTGTAATGTTTATATATTGACCAGGCGAACAAATAAATATACATATATTGTATTTTAAATTCAATTATAGTCTTGGTTGAGGTTTTATTTGTTTACACATAAATGATTAAGTCAGATTTTCAAATAACACTAAGAATGCTTTAAACAGTTTCTAAAATCTATCGGAAACAAATTACTTGAAATATTATCTTTTTTTCAGCTTGGAAAACTTTGTGTCATTCCTCAACAAAAATGACCGTGGGTTGAATGTGGTACATGTTTAATACCACAGCAGATTCAAAGATCGAAACGTCATTTAGGTCAAGCATTATATAATAAATAAAATATCCTTTGTGGTTCCACGCATAATTAAAAACCATTCATTGACAATTCCCCATATTATTGATAACTATTTCCCATATTGTAGTGATAATAACCCTAAAGTTGAAAAGTATAAGTTAACAGTATCCTATACAGTTTTAACCATATGGCAGAGGCCAAATAGCATTATGCTGAATAGGCGGTTGTATTCACTTTATTTTCGTTCTATTTTATGTCAAAATGTTGGGATATAATCCAGAATTAAAGAAATCTTACAATGACAATATGGCATACAGTAACCATTGTGTTAGTGTAAAGAATTTTTAGTTAAAACTATACAGAACAACTCCACATATTGTAACAATATATCTTACATACAACATATAAATTGTAATATGCGCAAATGGTTTTTCATTACGTAGGCTATTTCTTGATTTTTTTAGGATCCAGTTTTTTTCAGTTTTTTTTGTTGCATTCTTCCAGTTTTTTCAAAAAAAATATTGGCAACGCTGGTTGGTAGTCAGACTCGATAAGGGGTGGGAATGGTGGGAAATGGAATGAGAGAGTTCTTAAAAGATTGATAAAGTGAGCTGTTTAGTGGAATACCTGTAACTAGAAAATAAGAAGAATGATTAGTAATTTCCATTTAATTCCAACTACCTTTATTGCTTATCTTGACAGATACGCGTGTTTCGTCTGCAATGTGCAGACTTCTTCAGTGTCGTGTACTAATACTCGACTAATAGTCGAGTATTAGTACACGACACTGAAGAAGTCTGCACATTGTAGACGAAATACGCGTATCTGTCAAGATAAGCAATAAAGGTAGTTGGAATTAAATGGAAATTACTAATCATTCTTCTTATTTTCTCGAAAAGATGTATTTAACCAGCACTTTCAGCCGCTCCATTTGGGTGATTGATAACGCTGTCAATTTGAATCTGTACACAACAGGGTTGCTACGAATGGCGATACACAGGTGGATTCACCACCTGGTGGCAGGATTATCGCATGCATAATCGCTAAAATAATCCATTTTTTATAACGACCTTAAGAATATGTGTAAATTTGAATAGACCAAGAATCCTTATAAAATGAGATATTCTCCAGAAAGTTTGTGATAGTTGAAAAAGAGAACAAATAAATGAATAAGAGGGTATGATTTTACCCTATTTTTCCATTCCTTATCTTGCTCTCAAATAAAATACTCTCCACACCCATATTCTTTACGTAAATTTTTGACAAAATCCTCAATACAGACAAATACAGACATTTTTCAATGTTCCCTACAGACATTTGGAAAAACTATCTGGCATCCTTGACCAGGATTCAAACCGCAGCCTCCGGCTTCGTAAACCATGCTCTCGCCAACTGAGGAGCATAACAAAAATGCTGACTCTGATTGCGAATACATACCTATGTAATACCAAAAAGAACAATTCCTCCCAGGCTTATTCTGCGTGGTGAGGGCGAAGATTCGTCATTATTAATATTATTGTCAATTCGGATTTGATTTCCACGAAGAGTCATACGTCCTTGCTTACGAAATTCACGGACAAAGATTTATGTCGACCATTCAGTGGCTGACGAATATTGGCGCCAGCTTCGACGCCAGGAAATATTTTCCAATGTAAAAACGAAAACTACATTTAGTCAGTACCAATTACAAATATCAATTTTAAGCCGACAAATTATTCGTTTATTTACATATCATTACTACAACAAGTAAAAGGGCATTTCTTAATCTCTATCGCCAATTCCCACCGTAGATGGCCAATCGCTGCCGCACCAGCGCGTAATCCATGCCGTGTCGTTTGCGCAGATGTTTCACCAGTCCCTTCTTCTGGTCGAACACCTTATTCGGGCAGAAAGGACACTTCCAATCCTGAGACGAAACCGGCGGGGCTATCGACGGTTCCGCCTCCTTCGCCTTCTTCGGCCTCACTTCCGCGGTTTGTTCACCTTTCCTACTGCCATTGGCTCTTTGCTCCAGTTTCGGCTTCTGCTTCGCTTGCTGCTGTTTCATCTTCGTCTTTTCCAAACTGTTCCGCTTCGGATCCACCTTAGGAGATTTCGATGGCGGAGGAACTACCTTTGCCACCGGTTTTTTCGCCTTGGAACCACTCAAACTGTTCCGCTTCGGCTCCACTTTGGTAGTTTTCGATAGCGCTGGAGTGTTCTTAGTCTTCGAGCTATCCAAACTGTTCCTCTTCGGTTCGACCTTAGAAGATTTCGATGCCGATGGAGCATCATTCGCTATCGGATCCGGTTTGGTGTCCGATTTTCGCTTTATTGGTTTCGCCATCTGCTGTGTTTCCGATGTTTTATTCGCAGTATCGGAGCGTCTGGTCAGTCGTACCACCGGGGGTTCGGTTTTGGGTGGTTCGTCCTCCTTGGGTTGCTTATTCTTCTGGTCCGTCTGTTTTCGGTCTGGTTTGTTAGGCGGTTGGCTTTCGGCGGGTTTCTCTTCGGCAACATTCGACCGTCGAGTCGTACGGATCGGAACTTCTTTGGATTTATCTTGAGGCACCTTAGAAGATTCCACCTTTGGACCGTCGGGGTCTGATTTAATTGTAATGATCTTCGGCATCGGGAAATTGGCGGAGTCCTTGAATTTGAGGGGAACCTTTCGTATGCGGGATGATCGTGGAGAAGGCGGTGGAGAGTTGAAGCTAGAAACTGGTTGTGCTGGTGAGGTTTCGAGCTGTTTTGATTTTGGAGGTGGTTTTGAGACAGGTTGTGGAACAGACGGTTTTTCCGAGAGGTTCGCAGGCGGAACGGTCGGTATGTTTGGGGTGAGATTTTCCGGACTAGCAGGAACACTGTTTTCCTTTTGCTTCGGTTTGTGTTCGGCTGGGGTAATTATCTTGGGTTTCGAGATCGGGGATGGGGCGGTGGTAGATTTAACCGGGAGTTTCATTTCCTGCAGGACTTGTGGTTTGGCGACTGGCGGTTTATGTTGGTCTGCGTTTAATGAGGTTACTGCAGGTTTTGGGTTTTCAGGTGGCTTAGGACTACCCGAAGAAGTATGCGGTTTATGAGGTTTCCGAGAGCCAGAAAACAATGTAGTCATAGTTCCGGGAAATCTTATTCCTCGAACCAGCGCATTAGGCAACATTCGGCTGATGGGCTGTTTCGGGATGTATTTGTCTAGGGATGGCTTCCAAGCTCGATACTGAAAACGACCACTCGTTATGCCTCTCGTTAATGTGCTGATGGGTTTGAGAGAAGATTTTTGATTTGCAAGCGCTTTAGCAGTGGCCGAGGGAAGCAGTTTAACTGCTTGTAGGACACTCGGAGGATTCAGTTTTTTCGACTCTTGGTTTGCTATAAGTTGATTAAGGGGCTTTGCCATGATATTGGTTTCCGGACGTTGTTCTTCCTCCTGTTTGACAGTTACATCTTCCGGCTTACCCTCATCACTGTTAGCGGTTTTAGCAGTATTGGGTACTTGCAATTCCACGTCTTCGTTGGATTGCGCATTTTCCGACGATTGAACACGGATCAGCGTAACTGGAACGATTCGATCGTTCAGCTGAACTCCTTCCGGTGTAGAACTGCCTTCCGATTTTGGGAGTAATTCGTTTTCGTTGCCGACGTTCGCCAGTGGATCGCCCGAGCTGATGGTAGTCTCGGCAACAGGTCTTCGATACGGAACCGGAAAGAGCGTGTCTTGGACCCTTTGCGCACGCAATGGTTGATTCCGCTCGATAGTCTGCTGACGCCGTTGGTATCGTTCGACATTTTCGACGCGTTGAACCTCTAGTAGGGGATCTTCCCGACGCCTTGCCGGAGAACCGGAACTAACCTGACGAACCGGTGTCACCTTCATTGCCGGTCGCATTGGAATGGTTTCTGTCGTCTTTGTCCGAACCGAAGTCGTCGGTGTTCCTATTGATGGAGACCGGGTAAGCGTTGAGGACATTGACGGTATCGGTATCCCTCGAAGGGATTGATCATTCAGCTGAACCAGTTTTCGAAATTTGACAAACTCTTGCACACTGGTGTAGCACCCGGTGCAAATCGAAGACGGAAAATCGCTTTCGACGGAGATCTAGAAAAAGAGCGAAAAAGATTATTGCATGGATGGCGTGCAAAATTCATCGAATTGGGTGCGATGTATTATTTAAAAAGGATCGGGATTTAACAGTAGGTATTACTTGTTATAATTGTAAATCAATCCATATAATATTAAAAAAAAAAATGCAATCGTACTCACCCTCACTTCGGTACACCCGAAAATCTTATCGATCAGATCCGGTTCGATTAACGTTTGATCTCCTGTGAAAATCGGTTCCAAATCCTGGCGCTTAAAGCACAACCGACAGTACTGCAAGCTAGGAGGGACCTTTCGTGGACCTTTAGTTGCTGCAGGTGGTTCAGTCTGTACCGCTTTGCAATATTTCACACGGGAGCGATTTGTCGAGTACGTCACTTGTTGATTGTTTCCCCTATGTTGAGACAACGGGTAGCAATGCGTTCCCATGGGTGGAGGAATTGAGGCCCTTGCCGCATTTTGTTGTAGTTGATCCGTTTCCGTCATACCCCGTGGCAGAGTCATAGGCCAGCGGTCTGTTAACGGTGGTAAAGCGGACATATTCAGCGGTGGCATATTAAGATGCGGCACAACGCCTTTTTTCACTAACAACTGTCGCTTGTACCCCGGAGGGGCCGATATAAACTCCTGAAAATCTTTGAAATCATCCGGCACCTAAAACATACACGCAGAGAAAAATTAATCAAAATACTCGACACAGTGGCAGCCATCTTGAATAGCGATACATTTCGACACTATGTATTATCGCATAGGGTGAACTTGCCTTAAAGTGACGCGAACAACAGTAGCTTCTCTTTTTGTCGCGAGCGGCTTGCATTAATGTCAACCATACGAAGCGTCGCTCCGGATAGCTGTGGCCAGGGACGCCCACAAAGAGAATCTCTGGGTTGCGCAAACTGTTCGAATCACAATTCCGGACATCGCAGATCTTCGGTCGAATACGAACACCAACTGGTTGGCTAGCTGTAACTGGTGGCGGCGGGGGCGATGATTGCGTTGTAGATGCAACTGCTTGCGACGGAGGTGGTTCAGCCACTGCCGTCGGCAGTGGTTCCATTTTGGTTTCATCAACACTCATCGCTTATTGGACCCCTTTACACTGGCTTCGCACGGATGATACCGTTTTGACACATCCGATCTGAAAAAATGCACCACCAAGACTGAAGCGTCGGAGCTACCGCAACTGACAGCTTGGTCACGAGTGGTGAATATGGCCGTTGACGGTGTGCGACAGTGGTGAATTATTGCTGGGCGTTTGCCTCTGTGCGTTGTTGCCACGAAAATGCCGGAGAGGCGGAGAGGAATGTTCTTGGAGTCACTAAATAATACTCAGTGATTTTTACTGGGATGTCAATTATGCTGTGAATGTAAGCTTTTGGTTGGGTTATTTTGGCAGCAAAATGAGAAAACCGGTTATGTTTGCTGTTGACATTGTCCTAGCCGGTTACAGCGAAATTTGCTCAAATTATTTTCGCAAGAAATTTCGATTTATTTCGCGACTTCGATAGCAGTCAAATTGAACCAGTGCAAAAAAGTATCTCGACATACATATTTTAGTTTACGTCGCTTCGTGTAATTTATGAAGGGGCCTCGCATTAACACATTATTCACCTAAATGAATAACAAAATCGAAACGAGCAACGACAGCTGATGGAATTGCGAGAGATGAAAGTATGTTAGGGTGAACTGATATGCTGTGTATATTTGGTATATTTTGTCTCTTCTACTGCAAGTGTATATTGATCTTGGTAATGCACTAATTTTCATATCAATATTCCTGGTGCAGTTGAAAACCGGAATATATCAGTCGCGCCAATCGATTTTACTCCCGTTCTATGAATTCAAACAGTGGCGCATCTAGTGCGCTGTATAGCGCATCAGATGCGCCATACAGCGCACTAGATGCGCCACTGTTTGAATTCATAGAACGGGAATAAAATCGATTGGCGCGACTGCTATATTCCGGTTTTCAACTGCACCAGGAATATCTAATCGTTAAAATCAACAACCTCTTGGTGATTCTCTTTTATGAACGTACGGTTGCATAGAGTAACTGATTAAATGGGCAACTTTTATTCAGGTTTCCAGGATCCACATACTAAAAGTGAATTCGTTGTTGAAACAGCTCCAAACTGGATCAGGTATCAACATTGGATCTTCCTATGTTTTGACAAACGTCAGATTATTTGTATGTGTTTGAAACCTACACAGAGGAGAATTATATTGACCTTTTTACCATTGTTGGGGATCACGGTGACTATGACTGTATAATGATTGTGAACCGACTATGATTCCTGTTTGAACTGACTATTGCCATTGTTGGTTTTACTTCTAGTATATTGTCAAAAATACCAGGAGAAATGTTTACACATCGGTACTTTTATAACTTTCATGGTACTTTCAACTATGTAAAATATGTAAAATATGTTGGTTTTAATATTACCATGGTTATTTTGAAAATCATTTTCGAACTTCAGATATGTTATTATTTGCTAATTTTCGGGTTTATTTCGGCTAATTGGAATCATACAGTTGATTGCGTGGACGACATATCCGTCTCCTCGAGAACTGCTGCAGTAACTAACTTCCTCCACTCGGGAGACGATTTCTTTTCGCTTCGTGTATCGGGGATTGAAGATGGTATCAACAATGGTATGGTGATGGTATCTTTCTTCCACCGTCCTAGGAATTTGTCGAAGTATATGTGTAAGGTGTAATTAGGATCAATTGGGTAAAGCAGTGAATGCATTTTAAATCACTAGTTTCTTATTGATTATTATCTGTAGTCTGAATAAAGCATAAGCAAAGTCTCGGGTTGAGTACATGATTAGGGCCTAGAAGCCAATTGTAAACAATGGCTTTAAACGTTGATCTCTCACGAATCATAGTAGTTCTCCGATATCCAACTTCATTAAATGTTAGGGTAAACATTCCTCTATCAGATGCTGCTTTAAATTTGCAACAGTGTTTTGAGATTCGTGAGAAATCAACGTTTAAACTCATTGTTTACAATTGGCTTTTAGGCCCTAATTATGAATTACTCGAGAAGTAATCTATATATCTAGACAAAATCTTCAAAAGGTCAAAAACAGCAATTGTAAATAATGACTTAAAACGTAAATTACCTGGAAATGCCAGGTTGCTAACATCTAAATCCACTGCCGACAGAAAGGTAATAACTCACTGTATCTGTTTCTGGTGCTATTTTGTTTGTGAGAGCAACCAGATCCCAGACAAATACGGTAGAAGTCATTGTTTACAAATGTTATTTTCGAACTTTTGACTATTTTGTCTACATATAAATAATAATAAAATGGTCTCCTTATATAACGATATAACTCGAGAACGGGTTGGCGGATTTCAAAGATTTTTATTCTGTTTTGTTTGTGTTGATCTCCGACGTGTTTTTGTGCACAGAAAATTGCAACAAAACGTCGTGGAAAAGCTGGAAACTTGTGAAAAAAATTCTTGTACATGGGCTTTTTTTTTAAATTTTATGTAAGTAGGCTGCTAGCAGGTTACTGACATCAAATTCAATCAAGTGCCGTAGGTAAAAAAAAATACGAATTAAAAAGGATAGTTTTTGTTGATTTTCGAGTAAACTTCGTGGTTTTTGAACACTAACAAGTTTCGGTTATTTTTGGCTGTGAACGAAAAGAGTGAATTTGAGCGGATTTCCAGTAATAAGTTTGTTAATAATCTTCAATTTTCAAGTTCACTGTTCTGTTGGTTTAAAGTTCTACGATTAAAGAGCGAACCACGCCAAAAGTAAAACTTATTAGCATTGGTCGCTGTACATGCAATACGAATCAGCACAATGTGGGCAAGCCAAAATGAAGACCAAGTGAATGAACGGCTTCGGAACGCTGAAGTACGTCATCAAAATCTGAAGATGTTCTCACGAAATGAGGTAGCTCGATTGAGACCTGAATAAGCTCGTGCATCGGTAAATCAATAATTTAGACCGCCTAGTGGTCTAGTGAAATATGAAGGCCTTTGGCGAAGACCTCTTTCTCGCGTTACCATGCAATGTTTCAGCAAGTCCAGTTCACTCAATTGCCAAAATAATATGTGTTGGTGTGTTGGTGTGTTGGTGTTGGTGTGTTGTTCCAAAAAATCAATTAAAGTACAACATATCAAAAGAACATGGGCATGATTGACTACCCGAGGTTATGCTACTCCGTTATTGCCAGATCAGCTGTTGTTACACAAAGAACTAACAGATGAGCATACATCTTCAATTTGTAAAAACTGGTGATCCCAAACTAAGGCAATACCGGCGCCGGCCCCGCCCGAATGCAGGTCAAGTAAAGAGAGGGTAGGAATATGTTGACGTGATACTCGCTTTATTTAAAGCCGCGGAGTCCACTGCACTTCCACGAGAAATCACTGGGTTTTGGTTAACGTTAACCTGTCAAGTGCTTTTGGGGACACTCACAAAGTGTGATTGTGGTTTTTCATTTCATTCAAAGTGATTTTTTCATTACGAAAGCAAGGTGATGCATCTCAACGCTTGAGAGCCAACTTGGACCAATCTACACCAACAGTACGGATGCCGATGGAGTCTCTTACAAAATGGGACAGTGGTTTATTTGTTCCAAGATAAGGTGGCCCGACGAGCATGGCGAACGAATAATTTGGATCACAATTAATTATGTTCCTCACCACCGACCCATCTTACACAGCGAACCACGACTTCTCATGCTCACTTGATCACTCGCGCAACGTACAATAGGCAACCGAAACAATAAACAATAGACGCTACGCCCGATAACAAAATATTTTGGAACAACGTATCGACAAAACCGATTCAACCGATTCAACCGACGGTCGACGCAAACATATTAAAAATATTTTTTATTAATATAGATACAATGGGTAACAATTACCTGTCTTGCTCCACATCTTTGAGAGCACTTACTACCTCACGAGTCGCCTGTACCCAACTAGGTGTTCGTTTAGTTTCTGGTACATTAATTCACCTCTATGCCTAACTGAAGTATTATTATTTAAACAGTTTTTAGAAATAGAGAGATATAGTCCTCATCGTGCCATTGTATGAAGGGCCAGAAACGGATTGGGTGTATCGATAGGCAACATCACTTATACGTATCCACGGGGATATAAAGAATCTTCTCCCTACAAGAAGATTGAACAATTGGTTAAAAAAAACGAGCTATCTTGCATGAGAATGCCCCAATGGGCAGGTAGAAGGGCTCGCCCTCTATTTACAAACTGTTAGCAATGGGCAGTTGGCATTCGTACTCTACCCATCTAGTTTGCTTTAATCGGCTTCCCGATGGTCCCTCCTCTTCCACAGTATTAGCATGAAATACTAAAATAATTAGGGATATATTTACATAGAAGAAAACACCATAAGCATACGTATCTATTATCTATTATGAAGGAAATGTTCTACACCGCTTCCTGAATAGTCCTGGTGTAGCCTGAAAAATCTAAAAAGTCATTTCTGTATTCTTGGATTTGTTGGCAGGGAGATTAATTGGATGTTGAAGTAAGACTAATGAAAATTGAAAATGTCATTGTGCAAAATGTTGCTTTGATTAGTTATGGCATGCTGCGTTGCATACTTTCAACACTCCTCCTCAACGCTGCTGCTGTAAACCACACTGCTGCCGAAGAACCTCCGAGCGTACCCGTGATAATGGTTTAGTCAGGAGATCCGCTGCCATCCTTTCCGTTGGACAGTATTCGTAATTGATAACGCCTTTCGTCTTCAGGTCCTTGGCGTAATGGAATTTCGTAGAGATGTGTTTCGTGCGATTACTGAACTTTTTATTGTCTAGCATCTTCAAACAGCTTTGGTTGTCCTCGAATAACATCACTTCTGTTTTCTCACCTAGGTCGTCCGACAGTCTCTGCAGCCAAACCGCTTCTTGGGATGCCTCGGAAAGTGCTACGAACTCCGCCTCTGCAGTGGACAATGAAACGCAACTCTGCTTACGGCATGCCCAGGAAACTAGGAAGGAAAAGGAAAACCCAGGATACTGTGCCTCCACAGTATTTGAACATGTATCCGCTGTTGGATTTCCGATCGTGACGACATTCTGCCCAATCGGCATCGGCGTAACCAACCAGACCTGAAGAATCGCCACTGCTACTCAGTTGAAGCTTTACATCAGCCGTCCCCTTCAGGTAGCGAACCATTCGCTTCAACTCGTTCCAGTCACCTTGGTTTGGGCAACTCACCTTACGACTCAGGATCGAAATTGACGCTGCGATATCTGGTCTGCTGTTGACTGCGATGTACAACAACTGCCCAACTATCTTCTGGTACTCTTGATTATTTGGAAGCGCGTCATCGTCCTCTTCTGTCTTACCGTATCCGGGATCAATTGGCACGGTTGATACTTTTGCATCCTGTAGACCAGCAGAACGAACAATGTCTTCAATGTACTTGCGCTGGCTGATGAGAAAATCTCCATTGTGATCTCGCTCGACTTCCACAAATTCCAAGGTAAAACTTTACGTCACCGAGGGCTGCTGATCTGGAAATTCTGTGCAAGTGTTCGCTCCAATGATCCGATGATGCCCCCATCTCACTGGCTACGATGAGATCGTCCACGTACACGAGAACGTAGCACC